>JBAMYA010000014.1:7744138-7772466 GCA_037176975.1 Arrhamphus sclerolepis | reverse complement strand
TTGTTTTTGTTTAACTGAAGAAAGTTCTGGCACATCCAATCATTAATCTCCTCAATACATTTACCAAGGGCCTGTACAGGGCCTCTGTCTCCTGGTGACATTGTGTTATATATATCTGTGTGTCATCTTAAAAGTGAAATCTTATTAGAGCAAGCCTTTTAAAGTTAGATAAAACGCTTCCCTCCTATCCTGTCCCGCTTCTCACTGGATGGCAGCGAGGTTTGGTTCCAAGAACTCCAAGAACACAAAAGGTTAGAAAAGGTTCCAAAAAGCCAACCTGACCATCCCCTCGGCCTGCTGCTTCATTGTCGCAGCAGTGTCTTGAAGTAATTTTCTTTTCTGTTGCATTGTTTTCTGTTTCTGTGGCTCATTGGTCAGTGAGATACGTGAAAATATCAAAGCTGACTCTACAGCTTCGTCATAAATGTTGGTGACATGTTGGTTACAATTATTTTTGCTTGAAGAGTAAACTAATAATTTTAAACTAGTGCAGAGCCTGAACAGGAGTGGATGGTACTTTGATCTGTTTCTGCATATTTGATGTCTTGATATGCAGCTGTTATGTTTTCGCGATTGTTGCAAATTAATACATTTAATAACCGAGTTTAAGGGACTGAGCATTTCTGATCTCTCTCTGATGTTCATACATTATTGGCCCCATGCACTTTCAGATGAAGTAAAGTAGTAAAAAGGCTCTCATCCAACGAAAAAGCTTGCACTTCAAGCAAAGCACCTCGTCTGCCGGGTAATGGTCCTTAATGCTCACCTAAATGTAGGATATTAGCTTTTTTTCTCCTCAGGGAAGAAGGAGATTTTGTTTTGCAGCAGTGGCATTATGAACCACAGAGTATTGCTGACTCAAACCATTCTAATGGCATGGTAATCCCTTCATTTAGCCACCAACACACAACACATTTGTGCTTTTGAAAATAGCAGGGAGGCAGGGAGGACATTTGATTTCTGCACCTTCACCCAACCTTTATTATAAAAGTTTAAATAGTAGATCAGCAGAAGGAGAGAACATGATGCAGATGTGAGTGTGAAAATGACGTATTGTTAATTTGTACCTGGTCATCATTTTTGTATAAAAGCAGAACCAGTCACAGACTACTTCCTGCACCTATATTTAAATATTTAAATGTAAGAAAAGCAAAAGCTCAAAATATCCCTAAATGAGAAGTCTTTTGACATCATTCCACTTTCCTGGTGCACAAAACGTCATGACAGTCAATGTTTCAAAGGGGGTTTGCTTCAAGAGCTGGTTCATATATGACGCCTCTTTACTGAAACAACAGGAAGAAACAAATAAACCTAATCATTGTTAATTATTTAAGATCATGGAAGATTAGGAAAGCTGTGAGTTGAGAAGGTTACAGGATTAATTTGGATTACGCACCTAAATCTTGATCCTTGATATGCCTGGAATATCTGTGAGAACAAGGGCTGACAGAGGGTGTCCATTACTCGACAAACCGCACGCATCACACAAACCCCATTCATTTTCTATGGAAGGCGAGGAGACATGTTCGCTGATGCGAGGGATCTTGGGAAGATGGGGAATCCATCCTGCAGAGCAAATGACTGGCCCAGCGCGAGGACGTTATCCAGTCAAAGGAGAAACTGTTCTTCCATGTGCTGCATTCCATAGAACGTTTCTTCTCATATTTGTTGCGTCTCTGGTAGCATTGGAACGGAGTACAAGAAGATTTTGTGTCTTTATTTACCTGTTAAGAGGTGCCTGCGATACGTATTAATGTGGATTTTAATACAGAGCCTCTGCTAAACCTTTCAAATCTCAATACCACAGGGACCATATGGTTGTGCAGTCTCCCCTTTTGATTGACACCTCCTTTGACCAACGGCGTCGATCTATGGTCTCTCCAAAGCCAATAAAATCAACTGTCAATTGGTGTGAAAGCACACACACCTATTCTGCTGCATACAGATCAGGCCCACCAACTCTGACAGAGGGGGTCACGTCCGTGTAAAAGTAGACGATACATTGTTTTGGTTTTCTTTTCACGTAAAAGATAGAAATAATTGAAATGAACTGACAAAAAAGGTCCTTGAATTGATCATAAGAAGGGACACTCATCCCTTGGGCAGCTACTTGAACAAAAGCAAAAGGGGAGGGGGAAAACTATTGATTTCTATGTGTTCCATCTTCAATAACTCCATACTAGTTTACAGTTACAATACGTTTGACTCCTTAGGTTAAAAATTCAGAGTTTTACCTTTACAGAGGGAACAACCTTTTACGTGTGCTCCAAAGGGTTCAAAAACAGCATCTAATTCAATTTGGTTCTGCCTTTTACAGACATTTTATGCATTTCGGTGATTGGACTGTTAAGAGGTTAAAAAACCATATAAAGGAGAAGCTGATGGAGGTCGTTGCAAGTGTCCTATTTTTTTATGATCCCTCCCTGCCTGCCTATCAGGAGAGTGGGTGAAGGAAATAGACTTGTATGAAGATGGGGGAGCTTGAAAGCAGGGCTAATGTCATTTGCTGAGTTTATCTTGTTAAAGTTGTTGTGATATTTATGTTTACAACAAAATAGCAAGGTTTAAATAAACTTTGGATGTGGCTGCATATACTGGAAGCATTGCGCCTGCATGCAAATTGTTCATGTATGCTGGACATGTGGCATTAGTTCACGCTTTTGTGTAGCAGCTACACACAGACCCAAGGGCGTTTGTGGGATACTTATTTGTGCATTTATTTTTTGAGTTGCTCAGTAATTACACCACCAACATCTAGATGGCAGTGCAGGTTCTTCTTATGTATCACTGGAGCATACTTTATGTAGCACAGACAATAGAGCAATTCAGAGCAGCGTGGAAATGTTCCTACTTCCTGCACAAAATAAGGTGCCGTTTACACGATAACGCTCGGGGGTTAAAAACGCAAAATACTTTATCAGATGTCCATATCGTTTAGGTGACAACAGTGTTTTTGGGGGGTTGAAAACGCAATAAAGTGAAACTACCTTCCAGAGTGGAAATCTTAAAAACGCTCCACTCTCACATCACCGTCTAAACGGTTGACAACGCAAAACTGCGTTTCTCGTCACGTAGAATTTATGTTTCATCTGGATACTGCTGGAGAAATGAGTCCATATGTCCGTATACTGGCAGGACTCCCAGTCCACGTTTTCCAGCGCTTATGTAGTCTAACGTTATGTTCAGCAACAGCTCTGCCTCAGGGCTGCCAACTCAAGCAATGATAGCGGGACACGCAGGGCTGAAGACCTGAACACAGTCAAATGCGTGTCTCATGCTGATTCTGTGATAGTTGGTGACCCTGTCTACCTCCTCGTCTGTCCGGACAAAATTGTACGTTTTCACACGTTGCTTCTTCATGTTGTTTCTCTTCGTTATTGTATTTTGCGCTGGGAATGAACAGGAAGAAGAGATGTAGAAAGGTTCTACACAGGAGTTTGGTCTTGGTGGTGCTGCCACCTAGCCTCTTTGCATGCATAGGGAATTTCACACACTTTTGCGTGTCTGTCTAAACGCGGAGTTAAACGTAAGAACGAAATGCCACTTTTGCATTTTTGGGTCAGATCGTTTCCGTCTAAAGTGGGCCTAAGTGCGTGCACAAAATCAACATGGAATTCATGAGACTTGTGCAACAGCCAGCTTTGTTCTTACTGCCATGCGTATGTTTGTGAATTAGAACCGTTCTAAATTGACAAGCGCGTTCTCAGTTTGTGATTAGCATACTGTCACGCCCGCATTTCTCCAAATAAGGAAACCACCTGCCTCAAGGTGATTCATGGATGAATGAAGCGGTTCCGCGAGGAGAGACATACATTTCAGTTTGTTAGAACCGGTGGTACCAAAAGGCAAAAAAAATCAGTTTACAACCACAGAAATTGAAACAGCTGTGTCCAAGGTGAAAGCCAGAAAAGGAATACTTCTCCAGAGTGTCTCCTCAAGTGACGATGGCAATAAATGCTTGAACTGCATTACCGGAACAACTGGGGCTTTTAACATCGTATCCCCTGAGAAGCGCACTGTGGCCTAAATGAAAAAAAAAAAAAGTAAGAAGAAAAGTTGATGCCCAAACAAACAACAACAACAAAAACACATTCCAACTGTAGGCTACTATTTTGCAAAATAAATGAGTCGTGAGTGAGTGGTGGCCAGTGGGGACAGCGTTAAGTATATGGAACAGATCATCAGCACATTGATTTGAGTGTTTTTCTTCAGTCAATCGATGGAGCTCTGATTAGAACTGTACTTGGGCCTTAAAAGTTGGGCCCAACCCGGTCTGAGCCCGATAGAATTCAGCCGGATCCCAACTGGTATATTTTGATTGACAGCTTTTTAAAAACCTGAACCTGTTTACAGCCTAATATTATTCAAAAGTACGCACACACACAGCTGTTTTGCCTTTTATCAAGGATTTATCATTTGTAGCCTACATGTCACATCTTTTGCTATTTCATATAACCCACTGGCTCATTATTTTTATTATGCACATGGGAAAAATATTTCCACACCTCATACTTTGCTTTCGTTGCTGGCACAACCAAAAAGTAATCGCCAAAGACTACCACTCATGTACAACGGAAGCAGGACCCTGTGTAAATGACTGAAATTAAGTCTAAACCCTGAAAAGATCTTCAGTTCTAGCTTTGATGCTTTTGATGCAAGGGTTGACCTGGCTCAGAGAGGCCTGGTCTGCTATTTCTCTCTGTAATGTACTTGTAACCATGGAAATCAAGTTGGGCAGGACTTGCACCTGATGAGGTATGAGAACGACAAAATCGGCTGATTTAGATGCTCCAGAGAATCGCATAGCTGGAGTACATATGCCATGGCAATCGGAACCGGTTGACTAGCAATTCATCATTATCCTTTAAAATCATTATAATGTTTTCAAAAAAAAGCTAATTAAATCTATTATTAATGAATTTGGTTTTATATACTCTGCGTGTACTTAAAGGTCAATGTTAGTTCAGCTTTCCTCATTTGTGCGTACGCATGGGCCGAGAAGGGTCTAAATTTGTTCGCAGAGTGAAAATAAATTTGGATAAGAAAATATCAATGAATCCTGTGGGGAATCCTGTAGCTGTGGGGAAATAAGAACAAATCTACCAATTGGACCAATCACATTTACTGTGGTCCACAACAATGCAACACATTTGGAGAGATCTGCACGTATAGGCCTGGTGTTGCTTACGCAGAAGTATAAATCAGTCTTTTTCAACAACTGCTTGACATGATCACAGAATTCTTAGTGTTGCAGCGTTGTATGAAACCATATTATTGTCATTGACAAGTGTTTCTTTAGTGGTCAGAGGAGAATATTCATTTGTTATCATGATGTACTACATGCAGTGGAGGGAGCACCATAGCTAGCATGCTAACATATGTATGTAACATATGTATGCTAGCATACTAAAGAAGAACACATAAATGTTGATGGGGGAGTAAACAAACCACGTCGCCAGAGGGCAGCTTGCTACCTTGCAGCTCTGCAGTGGCCAGGGTGACACTGGTGATCCCGCTGAGGGCATGCAGCACCCTGCTACGTCAGCCATCCTCTGTCCTTATCATCCGCGGTGCGTGCATTAGTCGTGAGTTGCATGTGAGAGCTGTGATTTCACAGCAGCATTATGGCAAAACGTGGACGGAAAGTCAGAAATAATTAACTGTAAGCCAGGGATTAAAAGAATTCCCACTCATATTTTGTCCCAGTGACAGGACACCAAATAACATGAACCATTTAATATGAAAGGTACAGTTATATGTCCAACAGAGAGATGGCTGTCATGGCATCGGTTTTTAGTTCCTGTCAGCATTGAGGACACACCACTCCAACATTAACTTACTTCAGTAAAATTATTGGACATGTTTTTATGTTGCCCAAGCCTCCACAGTTGGCGGTCTCAGAACACTTGCCAGATGATGTATTATCAAAATATTAAAAAAAATGTTTTAACAAGTAAAACAAATTCTTTTTGAAATGTCCAAGTACTTTAAAGCACTTCAGCGTGCATCCTTACAGACACCTGACAAATCAAAAGAAAAGCGTTTTAAGCGTTTAAAGAGTTTTAATTATGGGATTACTGTGTTGGAACACCATTGTCTCATTTGGTTGTGTGAAGACAGTAATGAGGGCTCTTAGATTCATTATTTTCCATATGTATTCCACTGAGTTGAGATATGATGACTGCAAAGGCCATGGCATCGCAATCATATCATTTTATTCTCATCAAACCCCTGAGACCTCTCATGTCTTACGTCATACTGAAAGTGAGCTCTCCCCCATCATCGTAGAAAGGTTTCATCAGTGGGAACAACTTAGTATTGATTTGAAGTGACCCTTCTGTCGGGGATGACAGGTGAGCACAAAGCATGCCAGCAAAAAGTCTCACACCATAAAAGCTGTCATATCTACTCATTATAAGAGTCAAGGGTTCAGGCTTTTTCTTTAGTTTGACACTCAGCTGTAATTCACATTTCAGTTGGACACGTTTTGCAAATAAAGATGTGCTAAAGATGGAAAGGGAAGGGCCAGTATAGACTGAAAGACAAAGGTGACATTAGAAAAAGAGCAAATAGAGAAACCAAGCTCTTCATCAGTATTAGTAGTATTTTTATTTTTCATTTTCTGAGGAAAATATGAAGACTATCTAAACTAATCGTTTCAAAGGCAAATGAAAGGACAGAAAAATTTGTCTTGGTGGTATTGCCACTGACAAAAAATAGACAAATCAAAGATTTCCACAGCACAGTATTCAATAGAAAATCTAGAAACCCCAGTGTGAGGTATTGTTGAAGATGACCAGAGAAGAGAATAAACAAGGAAGTTTGTTTAGTAGCATTGAAACCCTACGAAACAAACTGTAAACTAAGTTAACAGCTTGTCCTTGTTTTGGAGCCACCACACAGTTAACTGGTTTGTTTGTGTCGCACAAGCACTAACTCAAGGTTCTTCAAAACAGCTGGTAGCCAATGAACTTAACTAACTGAACTAACTTATCTGGAATATAAAACATGAAGTACCTACTACTGAGTGATTCTGATTACAAAAAAAAGTTTAATTTCAAAGCTTTTTTAGGCCAAAGCTAGGACCAAAGACATACGGCTGATTTAGTGATGTATCGCTGTAATTCTATGTTCACTGCAGTGGAAGGCAAAAGTACAACGCCATGACAGGTTTCACACAGGAATTTGGAGAATCATATAGAAAAATAAATAAATACAACCTTCTGGAGATGGACAAACATCTGTAGCTAAAAAGTGATCAATGATTCGAGTCTTTGTTTTATTTGGTCATAACACCTTTCATGCAACAATGTAAATTCAGCTAAACATAACTTGATAAACCACTGATTACAAAAAAATACTGCTGGATCTAGAACTGGATCCACATGAAAACGTCACTACTTCTAAGAAGAGAATTTTGATAACGTACAATATAAGAGGGTGCCATCATTTAAACTTCTGGGAGCCCACAGTTTGCGATAGCTCTCCTGGTCCGTCAACACAACAGCAGTCATCATGAAAGTCCAGCAGTGACTACACGTCCTGTGGAGAGTCAGGAAGAACCATCCAAAGCAGGAGCTGCTGGTGTCCTTCTATCCATGTGCCATCAAAAGCCTCCTGACCTCATCCAGTATTACAGTCTGGTAACCAGGGAGCTCAGCTGCAAACAAGACAGCTTTGCAGAGGGTTGTGGACGCTGCCAAAGAAATTATTGGCTGCCCTCTGCCAACCCTTGAGAACCTCTCTGCTACCCGGTGCCTCAGCAGGACCAACTCCATCATTAGAGACTCATCCCATCCAGCTCACCACCTTTTTGACTGGTTGCCCACCAACAGGGGCTTCAGATCAGTTAAGGCTCCAACCACCATATATGCCTTAAATATTACAGTATACATGATACTGATATTTTGACACCAATATTTAAGCCATGTGTGAAGTGTCTTGTCTGTTCTTGTTTCTTCCTGGTTCCACCTCTTGTCCTTTTGTTTTTTTTTTGTTGTTTTTTTTTCAATTCCAGATGTTTGGTCTAGCTTGGTTTTTGTGTTTGCCTTTGTATTCCACTTTGGTTTACCTCCTCCTTTTGGTTTTGTTTGGTAGATCAGATATTTGTTCAGTTTTGGATTCCCTGCTCTGCCAATGCTTTTTGTTACCAAGGCAATTTTGTTGAAGACTCCTTCCTGCATCTGGAACGTCTCCACTCCTCTTATCATAACGAGGTCAAGTATATGCTTAATATAATTTCCCTTCCAGGACTGATACGATTTTATTGAATGGAATTGAAATGCTGGTTAAAATATAGTTCAAGAATGAATAAATGTGCGTTGACCAATTGTGTGTTCGTAAAGCACCAATGTAAAGCAGAAACAGAAGCGCGTTGAGCCCTAAGTTAAGTAATACATCACCTCTGTTTTGTTTTGTTTTTTTTTTCCATTAAAAATGACCAAATAAAAAGGACATCACAACCACATAAAATTAAAACAAACAAACAAACAAAAAAACTTGGGCAACTCTGGCTTCTGTGTACAACCAGACTGAATGCTTTCCAGTGTTGAGCCATAGCTGCCCCTAAGTATCTTTGCTCATGTAGTTGTTGACATGATCACAATATTTGAAGCCTGAGCATGACAAACATTTCAACTATCACTTCCAAACCATATAATCAACTTTTGTTCCATTTCTAGGAATGGACAATCAGGTCTGTAATTTAAAACCAAATTATATTCATACAGACGCTCTCTGATGACTGACTCAGGTCTAATATGATATTAATTTCTTTCAGCCGAGAGGATACAAGCCTGTTTGTGTTATCAAAATGCATTTCAGTGCTGTTTTAGTGGTGCATTTACTAAATCTTGCTGGGTTTTTCAGATTTCATTGATGTAATTTTAATATGTTTTCGTTGTTCATGTTGGCCCACATTGCTAAAAATGTAATCAAGCTCCCATTGTCAGACAGCATCTTTCTGTCAATATATCTTCAAAAGTTGAATTCGAAACATTATTCTGAACAAATGTTGCTACGAGTTCTTGCGAATGAATGATGAATCTGTTTCATCCCAGCACTCTTGCTAGAATTTGTCATTTGCTGCTCATCTACAATTGCCAAGACAAACCTGAGGGATGTGTAAAAATAGAAAGTATCAGCTCTTTGGTGCTTATAGGATGGAACTATAGTGCTACAAGTGTATATTCACGTAGCTGACGTTTGCTCAGAGAAAGTTACATTATTTATGGCAATTCATTGGGTTTTATAGAGAAAGTGAGACATGAAGAGGGAGGTTTATTTGATGCTGTAATATATATATTTTTTTCATAACTTTCATCATACTTCATCCTGTTCAGAGTCCCAGTGGGCTGCAGCCTATCACAGCAGTCATTAGGTTAGAAGTGGAGGTACAACCGAGGCAGGTTGCCAGTCCATCACAAGTTGTTAAAACATGTCCAGAGTTGCTCAATTCTGCCCAAGAACATTTTAGACCTTTCTGCAGTTCTTTCTGTCAAAGAACCCATTCATCTGCCACACAGCTGCTGGTCCTTGATCATATTTGACTGTTTCAGTGGTAATGTTGACAAAAAGCCATTGCCTGTGAAGCCACCTGCAGATCTTTAATGAAGAGCTGTCTGCAGCCTTAATACCTGCTAACAGCGATTGGTAATCAATGTTGTGGGTGTTTCATAATAAAAGCCTACAGATAAGTTTGAAGGGTTTTCTGCAGGTTATTTTAGACTTCACTGCTGGATTTCATTAAATGCTGCTCCCTGTCAAACCATGTAGCACAAATAAAAAGACCTTTCAGGATGAATTAATGACTTTCAAGGGCCTGAGCTAATATGATACCAAATGGAAGGGGAAAAAAAGAATTATGGGCCGAATTCAGCAATTGAAAACGGGGCTGGATCAGAAAATGAGAAAAAAGATAAATCACTGTGCATGTTTCAATAAATGAGAATAAATAACATTTATAGTCAAGGTTGTTTATTTCAACTGATTTGATGACGGAAGTGTTTTACATTTACTCTCAATAATTTAATATATTTATATAATATATATTTCTGAACAGCACTTTGTGTGATCACATTAAACTAAACTGAAAACCCCTTGTTACTGTTCACTATCATAGACGATCATATTTATCTACAATAGGGACTCAGAATATAGTGAATCACTTTAAATGTCAACAGAAATAAAGCTATAATAGACCTGCTGTGATTTGTACCAGTAAAACTCAAGTTGCGATCTGTAACTGTTTGCCAGGATAACAAACTCAAACATTCAAGAGTAGCGTATAAAAGCATACGAGGCTTATATAAAAAGCTGAAGAGTCCCTGTGTACCCTGAAAGGGGGAGGCGGGGTCTTCAGATTGCAACAAATCACACATCCTGGTGGTGTAAATTATGTGTGGCACATGAGCTGTTCATTTGCTGTCAGAGTTAATGAATGTTAGGTAATTTAAGAAGAAACATGAGCACAGTGAGAGGGATGCGTAGTCTGGAAGGAACAGGACTGTCAAGATCATCCTTTTTTCTCTCTTTTTTTTTGTAAATCTTGGGGGAAAACCAAGGAAGGCAAACATGCATTACACTACTCCACATAAAAGGTACACAAGCTTTTACTGAATGGATTTGAGAGATTCTGGAGGACACAGGTGCTGTTAAATAAACTAAATAAAACCTTATGGGATAAATTTTGAGCCAGTAGGAAGTGAATTTGAATTCTTTGTATCTGAGTATGAATCATTCACTTTGAACGTGAATTGATCGGTTTGAATAATTGCTTTTAAAATCTGACCCGGAATGGACTAATTTGAAATTAAATCTATTGGTTTGAATGTGCCACATATGCTATCACATCCACAACCCACATGTCACAGAGGTTTTACGTCTCTGATTTGGACTCAAATATTTTAAATGGACAAATGACACAATGGAGATGACAAGTTCAAGATGGTTTACACAGTCCTGCAATTTTTCTTAAGCAGATTCAGCTCCATGTTGTTCTGACTGCGCCAATGGACCATCTGTTCCATGTGTTCCACTTCCTGTCTGTGTGCAGGTGGATCTGTCTGCACCTCCATGGATGAGTCCAATTAATGTCATATCATCTTCATACTTCAGAAGTTTCACAGAAGCATCCCCTGACTTTATCATATCAGTCCCCTGATATTGTGATCATGATTAATTTTCAATATATTGTGTCATGGTTTAGGTTTTGGTTTAGGGGTTTTTCTGGTTTGGTCCTGCTTTTAGTTTGAAGTTCTGTTTGGCTTTCCTGTTCCTCATGCCCCTGATGTGTTTCACCTGTGTCTCATTACCCCTGTGTGTGCATATGAGATCCTGTCTTTGTCTACCCTGTGCTGGTCTGTGCTGTTTGTTTCCCTGAGTTCCTGCTCATGGTTAGTTTGGTGGTTTTGCCTCGCTTTGTTTTTGAGTTGTGTGTTTCTTTTGTACTTTCCTGCTCTGGCAGTGTTTTTGTTTTTTTTGGTTCTTTTGGTTCTGCTCTCCTGCATTTGGGACCTCCTTACAACCCCACACTTCATGACAATTGTGCAGAAAATTAACCACTGTTGCATCCTAGCAAATGGCCTTTGCCATTTGGTTTACTGATGACCAATTAACAAACCACACAGTGCAGAAAAAAGTACTTGGCGCTCAGTTTCACCTCAAACCAACATCTCTTTCTTAAACTGACATGGGACTCAGAAATCCAAAGCACCCTAAAGTGTTTTATTCTTCCAACACCTTTTAAAGCCTCAAAACCTTTTCTCACATTTCCCACAAACACTAATTGAAAGTGCTTCATATACAGATCTGTACTTTTCACACCCGGGCAACACTGACACAAGGGAAATGACATTTTCTGTAGTGGACCAAGTTGTGTAGGTCACACTTCTTCATGAGATCCGGTTAAACTAATTAATATGTAAGCTTGAATATTCACATACATCTGCAGTCTTGTATAACATGTCCCATAATGCCATGGGCCACTATGTTTTCCAAAAACCGGAAGCATGTCATGGAGCAGAATTCCTTTATGTGTCTTTGAAACTAACGACCACCTGCTTCGTTCATATAGTACACAGCTTGCTGTTTTTACACGGGCAGCACAGGAAGCACAACAGACGGACTAGCAAGGGAAGAAGGAGAATCGTGCACATGCACTAGTGATGTCAGATCCGGTTCCTTAAAGAACCGTACGCCACTTGGATCGCTCAATGCTGTGAGTCCTTAGGGTTCCCTCAATTCTGTATAAATAAACGTAGAAATTCTGCCAGTGAAACAGGAGCATGTTCTGCCTCTGAGTACAAATAAATGCATCTTAAGTTGATATTAGATATCTATAGATGCTAATGACTACTTTAACACGCTTGTTTAAATGAAGGGATTAATGTTATTACATTTTATTTTCAAATACAAATGTAAAGACAGAATCTTGTGGTTTGTCATCATACTGCAGAGAAGGAGCACACAATAATAGTAAAAAATGAGGGAATTCCTGCAGAGCAGTGGTTTTGACTCTGCACCATTTCAAATAATGTATCGCTGAGCCATGTGTGCATGGAGACGGCTGTGTCCCCAGGATTCAGGCCACAGATTCAAGGGAGTCTGCGGTCCTCCGGATTAGTGGGTAGGATGCTCTTACAGTAAGACTAACTGTCCAACAGCTTGAACAGAAAGCTTTATATGACAGAGCAAAGGGAGCTCACTGTGTCATTACAACGTCACCTTAATAGTGATTATGTTTAAGTATCCATGACTGGCTTCCGGCTGTACAACAAGAATATGACAAGAATGCATTTTAAATAAAATAAAACAAACAAATAGCAAGTCATCACAATGTCAATGAGTAGACATGACGAATTATTAAGTAATCCTGGATATTATTCCAGAATGTAGAATTAAGGCGAGTCGGTGCTTTAACACAAGCAGCAGAAAATGTGCAGAATAACAGAGAAATAAAAGGAATGGGGACAGAGATGGCTGGATAAGCAGATGAGTGGAAGGCTGCTGCAGTGATGTGAAGGTGACAGATTGACCCCTGGGTCTCCTCTGCACCCAGGAGAGTGGAACCAGCAGGGTGAAATATCCGGAGACGAGCCAGCAGGGCAAACAACCAACTCCCCTGTCAGCAAATATAGAGGAGCAGGAAGATGGGAGGAGGTACGGAAGGGAGCAGGAGAGGGGGGTGAATTTAGAGTCAATTAGAATAGAGGGATGTGTGAAGGTGTGGATGAACTTAATCTTAGTGTAAAAAAGGAGGGGTAGGTGAGGACAAAATGAGAGAGGAAGGTGAGAGAATAGGACAAAGGAGTATGAAACACCATAGTGCAGAATACTTGTGAAGTCAGGTGAGATAAGAAGGAAATAGGTGGATAAAAAAACAAAAAAACACTGCTACTGCCAACAATGTTATCATAATTTAGGCTTTTGAAGAAGAAAGACTTCAGTTGCTTATTAGTAGCAGCTGTTTATCAACCAATCCCAGCTTTAGAATGGGCACCGTTGTGGCATGTCGTTCTCATAGCCGCCGTCAAGTCCAACTATTTTCCAAAATTAGTCAGCTATAAGAGAAAACTATATGGATGCATAAAAGTGCCTCTGGATGCCACTGAGCTGGCATGCAACCAATCAGAGACACGTAGCATGTGACATCAGCAGAGCAACAACCACACAAGTATCAACAAAAGACAACCAAAATAGAGTTGAACTCCACCGAATCGCTGTTGTCTATTTTGCATTAATTATTTATTTATTTATGTATTGTAAAGTTTGCCATTGTGCAGCCATTTTGATAGTTTTGAGATATGGACAGTTGGCTGTAAATGGCTGAAAATAAGGAGTTCCAGCCCCATTTTATGAAAACAAAACAATCAAAAAAAACCAACTTTCTCAAAGTAAATGGGTGTGACCTATAAAAACGTTTCTAAAATTATTTCAGCAGTAGTTCAATGTTTAACATTAGAATTACACCTCCGCTAAAGCCTGAGCATGTCCGTGTTAAAGCTTGCGTTATGGCTAAGTAAGTTTAGGACTATTGAAATTGGCAGCACCGACCCGGCTCGGGAAGGTCTCCCATCTGCCAATCAAAGTGTAGTAGTTTTACAGAACTCATCACTGTGTTTGCTTGATTGAGTTAGCCAGATGCTAATTATAAGGTGAACATACATAATGACTATAAACATCATGGCAGAGTCAGCGAAGAAAGTCAGACAAGAAAACACAAGTAAATATTGATCCAGCTGGCGTGAGCTGGAGGAAGAGGAGGGTTGCAAGATGGATGGCGTGCTAGCTTTGCTGCCATTGGATTAGTAAGTTATATATTTGTCTTGTTTTCTACGTACTGTGTTTGAGTTTGGTTGATCTTAGGTTGTATTGCTAAACTTTTTCTTTTCTCACTGGTTCATCAGTTTAGTTTGCAATAGAAGCTGAGAGGGTTGCTGAAGAGCACGATCTCCCATGGTGTTGCTTTAAATAGCAGCATTAGCAGGTAGGTTTATTCTCTTGGGATTATTCAAGCCGCCCTTGTTGGAAGCCAAACTGAGAAACAGGAGAGGATGGATGGAAGGGTTGATAAAACACAGTAAATGATGCTTCTGCGGTACTAGCTGTGTTTGTTTCAACCATGACAATTAATATCCTTAATCAACTGTGAATGATATAAAAATAAAAACACAAACTAGGAAAATCTATGATATTTACCTGACTTAATCTGACTCATGGAGACTTGCACACATGCTGCAGTGATCATCTTTTTTTGTGAAATCTATACTATGTTTGTTCGTAATTTGGTCAAGATAAAATACATTAAATTATCATTCAGTTAAACTTTCACAGCAGTCTTTGCAGAGCGCACTTACATAAGTCACTTTGGAATTACAGTATTTTGTCTAAATACAACTCCTTTGAGAGGAAGAGATTAAAAAAAAAAGACTCAGACAACCAAATCCCAGCACTCTGCTTTGCTTTTGTGGAAAACACATGCTCCAATGTCAAATAGTGACCTTCAACAAACAATATAAAGAGGCAGAGAGAGATTGAATTGGTGGGGAATGACAGAGGAGACAAAAGAGAGGGAGAGAGAAGAGTCATACACAAAAGAAAATAAAGACGGACTGTATCCAGAGCTGACACAGACAAAGTCGTGTGAATGTAGCAAACGATGCAGTGAGGATACATCATCTTGATACAGACAATGGTGTGAGGACGGATCAGAGTGATTGAGCTCTGAACAAAGCCTGTATTATCGCTACAACAGCTATTTGTGGCGTAGTCACTGAAGACGCTGTGTACGAGAGAGAGGGAAACTGCTTTAAAGTGACACGTGCATTGTGTCACAAATCCTCTTTAATAACTGTGGATATAGGATTCAAAGCAAATACAATAAAGGATTGTTTTGAAAACTCATCTGCCTGAACACCTTGAGCAAAAATGCACTTCTCGTTGTACAACTCCACTAATCACTTCTGTCATGTCAGAGAAGCTGCTCATTCTGCCACATAACCAACTCTTCAGTTGTATAAATACGTGCTACAGAAAGTGAAGCATCCTGGTACCTTAATAGCCACATATTTTTCCAAATAGATTATCGGGCTGCTTGAATTTGCACATTAAGTGAGGTAGCCTTTATACAACAACAGCTCATCAAGTTTGGCCAAGAAGTTGCCGGCCCACACCCAAGTCAGTCATCCTCACATGTTAGGAAAGATTTGTGTGGTGAGTAGCAGCTGATATGAAGATTTATGTACACAGTCATGGCCCCCATGGGAGAAATCCCCCCCCTTCAAATATATACTATATACATTTCATCCAGTGAATATTATTAACATCTTCCTGTTGGACTGAGGCGGAAATCCAACACTCTCTTGTTTCAAGACTCCTGCTGGTTTTTGTGATTCCATCTCTTACTTTGCTGCCATGAAATTGAGAGCCACTGGAGTGAATGTCATGGAATCTGGTTGGTTAAGACGTTCATGTTCACCTCAGTATGAATCATAGCTCTCATGATCCCACAGCCCCACAGCCCCCCAGCCCCCAGCTCAGTCCATCAACTGCTTGAACCAAAAAAGTCATTTGCACAACTTCCATTCCAAACGGACAATATCAAATAAGTTTACAACAACTCAACAACAACAAATCTTACGAGTCCCAAATAGTCAGATCTAGGACTTCATCTAGAGAAGTCAAAAGAGCCTTTAACTAAACCAGTAATGATTCTTCTTCCCTTCACTTGTTAGTTAGTGAGTGAAACACGTATCTGAATTGGTAATCTGTCAAGGATTTCACAGTAATGACTTTCAGAAGTCCCATTTATGCAGCCAGTTTTTTCCTGCTCCGTAGCACCTTCATTCCACCTCATTGTGCTGTGTGAATAGCACAAAAGGCAGAAGAACATAACGCTTTGTTCTGCGGCTGTTTCACTTTTAATCTGCCATGGGAGATGGTAACAGAAGAAATGCTGCGTGATTTGGCAATGCAGTAACAAGGAGGGTATGAGGATGGCTGCAAATTCTTCTTGGAGGAAAAAATCAGTCCATCAAAGGGATGGAAAGACAGAAGCATTAAGGATGGCTGTCAGAACATCTGGCCAATTGACAAGCTAATTGAAGCTAATTGAAGATTAGAATAAAATACTACCAGAGCACTAATTGTATTACAAACGTTGTTGTTCAACTAGCTACTCGGTGAACGTTGTTGTCATTCTTAGTTCAAAGGAGGCTACTCCGGCATGCTGAGCATCAGTTCTAGAAGCAAAAAAAAATGTAATCTCCTACATTATAAAACAAGAGGACAAAAGCTACACATGATGAGAAACTGGAATTATAGACAGTTTCATTCCCGAATGGACAAAAAGGAGATCATCAGGGATTGGAAAGTAAGATTAAGTTATGATATCTCACTTTTACATAAATGTTGTTTTTGTCAAATTTAATTAGGAATGAACTCATAATCGCCAGAACAAACATGGGGGTGATTTGTACTGGCATTAATAGCATACTTCACAGTAATCAGCAGACAGCTATCATAAGAACAAAAATTCACTATAAAAGGGAGCTAAATGTCAAGCAGGTACAGTTTGCCAATGAATTTCAACTCTTTGCTATTTCCACCAGTATAGCCAACAAAAAGACAGAAGGAAATGAGAGAGAGAAAAACAGATAAAAGACAAACACATAAAGCACAGACGGATTGTGAGGAGGAAGATCAGAGTGACAAACAGAAGGTTTCCCTGCTGTGGGATTGCTTACTCCTACAAGGTTCAGTATCCTATGACTTCGGCGCCTCTGCAGGCTAACACTAACAGAGAGGAGAAGTAAACCTCTGGAGGAGCATCTGTAAAGATCAAACACTGACTGCGTCAACAGCTTTCACACCGTGCAGACTGAAGTGTGACACTCGGATGCATTAAATTGTTGGTTCAAGCTGTAATCAAACTGGTAGTTCAAACAAAAATGTTCAGATTTTTATAATGCCCGATTACCTCTTTATTATGAGTTTACAATTACAAATATGAAAATATCTATCAGTGAAAAACGGAAGAGGGAAGGGTTATTTGTAGAATGGGATCCCATTTTGTTCTTCAATACCAAGTATGCTCAGTAACAAACATTTCTGGAGTGCATTTCCAGCTATCAGCACAAATTCCAGAGTTGTACTTTAAATTGTCCCTTTAACTACATGAGACTCATCATTTTCTAAATCTATGTATCATTTATTTAAAAATGAGAAATAAACCAGGGCTGTCAGGGCATCCAGCCCTTTCCTTTACCTGGTTTAACCTGTTTGTGGTATGAATGAACTACAGAGAAAGACTGTAAATATGACTTTTAGGCATATCTGACCAGTATTTAATGTTTTAATATATCATGGTCAGATCTGATCTGTGCATCCTTGCTGACATCCTTTAATCCACAATGTTGCTCCATAAAGAAGTGATGAAAACCAAAACGGAGGCCTTTAAATTGTTAGGTGATGCCACAATACAGAAATCCCCTAAAAATAGTATCTGTCAGTGGACTGTCATGAGTGCACCATATCAAATCCTGTAGGTGGTAGGTTCATGCTGTAAAACCATCATTTATGTCACTCTGGCTGACATAGTGGTAGTTTGTAACATTACAACTGAGCAAAAGACTATTTGAAATCCCATTTGAGTTACCAGACTGTTGAGATTTAGACATCTGTTTAAAATCTAACTGGTGATAGTTGAATTCCCGTATGTACGGGTGATTAACCCCGATCTGTGAGCAGTCCCGAATCCCAGCCTTTAAGAGATGAAATCCTAGATCTGCTGCTCACATCAGAGGCATGAAGAAATTACACACTGTTAACATACGTTATTGATTTATTAATACTCACACGTTGTACATCCTGTACAACATCCACAGAGCGTTGGGGCCGGAGCGCTTATCCTGCTGATCCTGAATCCACAGACCTCACAGTCACTGTTCTACAGGATCCCCCTCAATTCTTGTAACTGCATGTTTACACTCTTTAAACATGGTTCATTAAACCACATGAATCATTGCATTTAAGCTTTTTCAAAACAATCATTTCACATTCTCTGCTACAGTATATACACTGGTCTATTCAAAGTTGACAGGAAATGGGGACAATTTTATTTGCAGGATTTATTTATTTATTCATTAAAAAAAAAATTAAAAAAAGAGTTGAGTCGCCCCTTGAAGGAACTGAACTGGACCTGAACTTGAAAATACTTATGGGAAAGAAAAAAAACGTTAAAAAAAAATCTAGATATGATAAAATATGCTAGAAAGATATTGTCTAGCTGATGTTTTGCACTTTGTAGCCACTCTGAAGCCACGCTTACCTCTTCACCCCCTCCCTACCCACTCAGCCATTTTACTTTGAGGGTCTGCCATGTTAAGCAGCATTTCAAACCAATTATGCTTTAGCCTTCAGTCGGAGTGGGTAGTAAAGCCTTGCAACCTTGTATATGCAGGATTGCTAACTACGCTTCTTGCAAATTAACTGCTTTGAACACATCTATAAATACAAATTCTGTGTGGTCTTTTGGAAACGGTGATTTATCATTTGATTAATGCGCTGTGAAGACATAAGGATGTTTCATGAGATGGTAAGCTGGATGCATTTTAAAATTTCCAAAATCTTTGGATATGAGTTGAAGGGCTGTGTGCTAGAGCATCTACTTCTCAGCCTCTACACCCACAGCTGCACCCCCACCCAGTCCAGCAAGAGCATCCTGAAGTTCGCGGATGCCACTACTGTGACGGGGCCCCTAGCGGGCCTGCATACAGAGAATTACCTGGCCTTGAAGACAAGAAAAACCTAAGGAGCTCACTATAGACTGTAGAGGGTATCAAACCTGCAGTTCCTGGGCGTTCAGAGACGGCACATCCTGAGAAAACTCAGGAAAAACACAAAAACTGCATATATCCTTTTATCATGGCTCAGTAGAGAACATTTTAACATGTTCATGTGTAAGGTTTTCCAGCTGCACAGCTGCAGACAGAAAAGCGCTCCAGAGGGATCATTGGCTGCCCTCTACCCTCCCTGGAAGGTCTGTACTGTTCCCGCTGTCTCAGAAAAGCACATAATATTCTCAGGGACCCATCTCACCCAGGACATGCACTCTTTGAACTGCTGGCCTTGGGGCAGATGCCACAATCAAATCAAGGACAGGTTTTATTTGTTTGCTTATTTATTTATTTATTTATTTATTTATATTATGGTTCTGGCATGAAAAAAAACTTAATTGTAAAAAAAAAAGAAAGAAAACCATGCAATTAACATGGGAATCATGCAATACCTGCAGAATGTAAATGTTTGAATGCTCGATGTGTGGTACGTTTAATTTCTTATGTTTTTATTTTCTGAATAACCTGCTACCTCTTTGATTATGCTCAATCACCTCAAAGACTGCATTTCAATTTTGTTGTACAATGACAATAAAGGCATCCTGACTAATTAGAGACATTTAAAAATCAAACTACTCAAAAAGGTGTAACAAGGACTATCAGTTTTAATAATGATTTTGTGATGTAAATTAATGAGCCAATTGTGAGCTTTCACGTGGAAGTTAATGTGTTTGTGAAGTGGAGGGCAGGCTTCCTTGTTTTAGTTCTTCTGTTCTCCTGTGACACAAACTCACAGATCTGAGCTGATTCTGACACACTTGTTCTGGTTCAAAGTGTGCAGAGAAGAAATGAAAATTAGCTCTCTGATGCTGCTGGATCAGACACTGTATCAAATAAAACACTTCCAGATTTAAAAAAAACCCACGAACAAATGCTTTGCTTGAGCTCATTCAGTGAGGCTTTTATTCCAGCAGGAATCCACATGATTTTACTGCCAACACTCTCACTGGAGAGCGGATGTATCATCAAGCTGCTTTTATTTATTTGAGATGGTGTTTGGACCGAAACTCAGAACAAAGCAGACTGCTGGAAAAAAATAAAAAAAAATAAACACTACAGAATAACTGTTTCTGTTTTTTTCTTCATCGCTTGCCTGCAAGCATCTAAATATGGACTCTTCTAAATATAAACTCTCAACACTTTTTTTTCCTCAAAAATGAGTGGCTGTATAGCTGCACTCTGATGTTGTGTTTTGTAAGGAAGACAACAAAAAGAAACGGATAATTTCCACCTGTGCTTAGTGCCTAAGTGGCAGAACATTCAACCAATCTGCTGCAAGTTTCAGGAATCACAGGTATTGTTTGGATCAAGAATATGTTTCAACTCCTGTCCAAGTCATCATGAGCCAACTTTGCATAAAACCAGTCATTAGGCAGGTGCAAACAATTCAGGGTTTGTAAGAGACTCTAATCATGGAAGATACTTAACAGTGATGTGCAGTCAGGAGAGGCAAGGAAAGAATAAAATGTAGAAAAATAAATTAAATGGTTATATTTATCCAATGGTTTGAACTGTAAACTCATTTTTCTATTTAGCTTAAACAATTTTGATTGTTTTTTAAAAATTAAATATTGAATTTTTGCATTTTCCATTCAAATACGGGGAAGAGACACAAGGTGAGGCAGCAGCAATAGGAGCCTCACCTTGGACTGGGAAATCTTTTACAAACGGTACAGGATGTTACCATCTCTCTCTGTCGCCAATCAAATGTTTCAAACACTTTTTTTATATATGCCCCCCTGATTTTCCAGAGTTTAGATGATGTATATAACAATTATGTGTGTAAGCTGCTTCATATGCTCAATGAGCTTGTATCTCTTAGAAGATGTTAAATTGAGCAAACTGAGCTTTTGCAGAAAAGCATCCCCATCTGTGGATTATAGTTCACAAGTTTACAGGTTGAAAAACTGAAAGGTTCTACAAAGGTTCTTCTGCTAATGCAGTCGGACACATCGAGGTTTGTAAATGCAGCCATTATCAAGAACAATACTGTGTGAGGACAAATGCGGACAAAACTGCATGAAACCAACCATAAAGCTGCACCATCAGCACAGCCAAGTACCCCATAGCATCTCCTCTCTAAACCAAGGTTGACCCGCCCCGTGGGATTAGTCGCATCTCAAGGACTCATCTTTTTCACAGGCCTAACTGCATTTTGCTGTATTTTCTATACTTACTCTTCCTAAGATGACGCTG
The DNA here is from genome assembly GCA_037176975.1 of Arrhamphus sclerolepis. Lineage (NCBI taxonomy): Eukaryota > Metazoa > Chordata > Actinopteri > Beloniformes > Hemiramphidae > Arrhamphus > Arrhamphus sclerolepis. Next base: position 7,750,876 of record JBAMYA010000014.1, on the reverse strand, counting down.
TGATTTCATCAGCCGTGTTCAGGTCCCAGCTCAATAGATTCCTCTGCTCTGTCCAGCTCCCCAAAGCAGGTCCTAAAAAACCTCAGCCAAGCCTCAGTACAGGTATCTCAGCCATCAGTCTAAATTTTCAGCTGAGTCACTCGAGTGAACCATACACCCACACACACACACACACACTATATTTATTACTGACTTAGATTTAAATCATATACAGTACATACCATGGTTTCTACACCTGTAATCTTAATCCTCGGAACCAAAGTAGCCCAGTCTTTGTCCCACTTTATCACATATGGATGCTCGCTGAGGAAAAACAAGGTTTTGAAAAGGTATATTTTGAACAACACCCTTTTTCCCTCAGTTTTCACAACAATGAAAGAATGTGGATAAGTAAGACCAACACAAATTTCCTTCTCGGCACATGTAGACTCCAGATCTTACTGATGAAGAAGACGTATTTTAATCTAGCTTTTTTGGTCTTGACAATCTGGAGAGACGCTCATTCAGAATCAAATTGGTAAATCATTAAATACAGCTTTAATTCATCACAACAACAACAAAAAAAGTTTAATGCTGTTGGACCTCAGGCGAGTGAGGACGGTTTTTGCAGCACTTTCAGTACTGGTGTGACTCATTCAGCCTTTGAAGCTTTGTTCCACGCTTTACAGCCCAAGTGTGGAATCCAGACATGTCGAAGGAGCTTGAAGTACAACTCCTTCTTGATGGAGAGAAGGGGGAAAAAATGATTTGGCAGTCTCTTTTCACATCACATGAAAAGTTTTCCAGACCCCAAGGTAGATGAAAATGGAGGTGCAAAACCCCTGATGGCCGAACACCCGAAGATCTTGCATCACCTCAAAGAAGCAGGCTGGGATACCTTTCATTGATAAATAAATTACCTCCTTACCGTCTTAGCGTGTAGCTTGTGTTTCATATGCATGTTTTCTGCACTAGACTGTAAAAGGTTTTATTCCAGACTCACTGAAGCATTAAAATGCTGATTGTGTCCTGGCAGATTCATTAACTGTCTCATAAATATTGATTTATTTTATATTAAGCATTTAAAAATCCCTGAATAAATATTGAATAAATGTAAGGTTAAACAAGATATCATAATCAGCATGTCTTTTTTTTTTATTCCTCCACCACACCCCTACTCACCGAAAATGATCAGTTTTTTTCATGTTATCTTTTTAACCCAGAAATGATGTTATTGACAGCATGAGTTCCATTACCCCCCAGTCTGTCTGACATGTGCCAACCTGTCACCAGGAAGAGGCTCAGAGTCGTTCAAAAAAGACCAACAAGCTGAGTAAAACACTAATCAGGCTGTTGCTAAAATTAAAACATGACTCCCTCCATGCTGACAGGATCATCCCCATCTCTTTGGGAGGTGTTAAACGCCTGTGGCACTTGACTGACCACAACCTTTCCTTGCCGTCTGCCCCCATCATTCTCCGTCACTGTCTGAGCTTCCTTGTGTCGGACCGTGTGGACAGCTTCCTTCTTCATGCTCTATTAATCCATACATGCTCTATATTTCCTGAAAAACCTGACACGTCCAACATTTTAACAGTTAAATCTCTGACCACTGGGACATTTATTTATTTATTTATTTATTTTCATGGACTTTAAAGGCTTGAGCATGCATTGAAACATTCGTGTGACAATGCATCAGAGCTTCCACTCTGCTGACATGGAGCTGTGGTCCTCTGAGCCTACTTATCCTCCTTCTCCAGCACTGTTTTGTTTCCGTGGCAACACATCCCTGACACTCTGGATGTGTCTGGAGGCTGACAATTAGGGAGGTAAAAGCCTTCCTGATGAGCCGCAAACCTAAATGTTTGAGATGGATATGGCATCAAAGTGCAGAGACCTTTCATGTGCATTATAATTTCACATTCTATAAAATCAATTTAGTAAACTCTACATAAGTTGTTCATGTTTAGTTACTGTGGTATGCAAGACATTATGCTAAGCAGAAGAGGAAAATGTAAGGACATATATCTATCTCACAGGAAAATCTGGTGGGACAAAATATTGCTTCAATATAAGGCATATTGTCTAGTTGTCTGTACAGTTAATGTATTTTAATTATAAGTAACTGCTTGTGTTTTCTGCATTTTGATCACCTATGGAATGCTGCATTATTGGCAATTGCATTACAGCTGCTGGAGCAAAACCACTCACTGTTCAAAGAAAAGTCAGAGTCCCATTTAAGGCTTGTGAGATGATCTAAAAGGGAAATTTAAGAGAAAACGTTTGATGGATTGCAACTACAAACACCACAAACATCTTCCATATTTTATTTCTTGTCTGCTTCACTCAGCAGAGAGGAGAATATTAAGATGGATGGACAAGTTGCAAAGAAAACAAGTGGTATATGAGGCAAAAAATCCTGAAAATGATGTGCAAGGGAGGACTGAATGTTGTCATTTCTTCACTCACAGCAGTGTTATGTCATCTACTACAGAGGGAAATACTAAAAACGAGGAAAGTCATTGTGTTCATTACTGCATGTCACAGTAATTGACCAAACTGGCATGCAGATTGACTAAATGAGAAATAGAATGAAATTTAAAAAAGGAAATGATGATTCGATGTGTTGGAGGTACGTGGTGTCACTGGATGACAAATTATCTTGCAAAGATTTATAGGAAATTAAGAATGTGCCGCTTCTTTATTTTAAGCACTGAGTGATGAATTCAAGATCATTAATTTTTATCTTTGATTAAGATAAATAAGTTATGATGCAAACTAAAGTTACCTCATTCATCCTACTTTCAGATGTGCTACCAGGACAACAATAAAACTAGCTCATAGATCTAAAGCGGACATCACAGCAGGGACCAGCGTGCTCGAGAAAGTAGTGGACTAAGAAAAAAATAAGAGTGACCAAGAAAAGGACATAAAAGTACATTTTAGATGGTTTTAGACCAGCAACTTTACCTGCACCACCTATAGGGGGTCCCAAAGCACATAAAAAAATGCAAAAGAAAAACGTCCTCTTTGCTGCTTTAGCAACAAAAGAGATGCAGAAAAGTACTAAAAGTATTACTTGTTATCAGCACAATTACCAGCGACCTTAAGTCAACATCCGTGGACTTCTAAGCTTACAAAATAAATTCTTCCCATGATAGATTCTGTAATACTGGATCTTGTCAATGGATCCCTTATAACGGATAAGAGGAGGTTTTAAGATTGCAGTAATTAAACCTCTACTCAAAAAGATGTCTTTGGACTCTGATGATACAGCCAGCCACAGGCCTATTTCCAACCTTCATTTTATTCCCAAAATTCTTGAGGAAATTGTTTAAAGTCAACTAAATGATTATCTTTGTGGAAACAATATCAGTGATGAGCTTCAATCAGGGTTTAGGCCTCATCATAGTACAGAAACTGCATTGGTCAAAGTCACCAGTGACCTTCTCATGGCTTCTGACAGTGGATCTGTCTCTGATCTTGTCCTCTTGGATCTCAGCACAGCATTTTGACACCATCAACCATAAAATTGAATGGTTGGTGGTTAATAGATTAGAGCAGGTTGTTGGACTTAGAGGAACAGCAATAAAATGGTTCAAGTCATATTTATCTGATCGATTTCAGTTTGTCAGTGTAAATAATGATTGTTCCAGTCATACTAGGGTAAGCTGTGGAGTACTGAAGGGTTCTGTTCTTGGACCAACACTTTTCTTGTTATACATGCTTCCGTTGGGAAGAATCATTAGGAAGCATAACTGCACAGATGATACCCAGCTGTATTAATCCTTGCGACCACCTGAAGCTAATCAAATAGCCTTATTGGATGCATGCATTAAAGATGTGAAGACCTGGATGACTGGAAATTTTCTGCTTCGCAAAAGACATATCATACCTGCTTCACAGGAAATTTCCAGGCACTCTTGAAAAACGAGAGAATGTTTTCACAAATCGAGTGCAGGTTTTATGATTTATTCTAAAATATTTCTTATCACAACCCTTCAGGGGCTCTGTAGGAAAGAGATCTGATATTTAACAATTCACATTTGATCATCATATTTCTGTCTTCAGTCAATTCACTGATTTTAATTGGAATTAAATTGGAGGGAGTCACATCTTTTCCATAATTAGATTTAGATTTTTATTTTATTTAATTTTTTTTAAATATGGATGGTCTTATTGATTTGGATTTGGCCTGTGCAGGAATAGACACAGTATTAATGAAGTAGTGGGCAGGTGACTGCTCTAACTGAAGCACAGAGAAGAGTTTAGGACCACAACTCTGCCTCCTGGTCTGCACTCTGGACTTTGGCCATATCGTGGTTGCTTATGTCCACCTTATGATGAGAAACAGTGGCACTTCCATTTCATTTTTCCTTTACTTCTTACTGTAGTTTTGAATGCTCTTTGCTTCCCCTTACCTAAAATGTCAGCCCATTCTTACATGGTTCATGCAGTTCACATGGGAGTGCAGTGCAGCCCGTAATCACAGCACGACATCTAAGCTACAGATTTCAGTTAGTCATTCATCTTTCAACGTAACTTAAATTTTCAGTTTGTTTTTTTTTTTTCCCCCTCCAACATTTAAGTAACATGTTTCTGTGTCTGTCTCACATGCAAACTTGTACAGTTGTCAGAAAATCACAGAAAAGCACCAATAATAAAGTGTCATTACTCTGACACTTACTCATCCATGATAAATGCATCTCTTTTCTAGCTGATGACATTTTATGGCATTATCATCAGAAATCCAATAACAAGATTAGCATCTTAAAGCCTTTGCTCCATGCAAAGTCAAATCACCTGCCATAAGTTGGTAATAGAGTGTGATTGAAATAATCTGTCACTGCCTGGCCTCTCACTCTTAGAAGCACACTCCTCCAACAAACTGTATAGATTTTTACCTGATATGAGCGATGATCAGCACAGTTGAATGTAAATGAACTTAAATGCCTTTAGGTGAATCGATTGAGTGGTGACTCTCAATGAAGAAGGCTCAGTGCTCATTTTGGCAGAGCATCATCTTTTATTACAACATTTTACTATCTGCTCATTTCTAAATGCAGCTATTTAAATTTGTGCTGATGTAAACTTGTCCAAAGACAGAGTTTAAGAACTGATTGAGTGTCAGAACCGGAGTTTGCTTGCTCAAGCAGTGACTAATTTTTCAACAAAATGAAATTTGGTGTCATGCAGCTCTGGTGCAGCGGTTTTTACTTCTTATCCCAGGTTAGTGAACCAGCCATCCACAGCAACTAAGCTGAAGCGCTTTCAACATGGATGTTTCACAAGCGCAGATGGTCATTTTCTGGGAGATTGCAGCTATCACATTAACTGATGCAATCAGAGTAATTTTACTATGTAAAACAATGCCAGCAGAGCTTTAAAACTTCTTTCTGTTGTTTCCTCTGCTTTGGCATTGTTATCTCTTTTTCTCAGAGAACCACTGCTGAGGGCGGCTACCTCTAAATCCCAGCATGTTGGCAGCCCCTGATTGAATGGACTGTACAAAGCCCGCTAAGCGGTGTTGCGATCCCCCTTGAGAGCTTTCATTATAAACAACATATTGGATTCTCTTCACAGGCTGTCTGTCTCTGGAGGGCAGAGTCTCTCCAGTAATGCACACACATAGAGAGCACCGTACAAGAAAACACGCAGACACCCAAACAGTAAATCCAGCTTGATTCTTCCCCAATCTGGTTTCTTACAATGCACACACAATAAATAGACCCAGATGTCGTTATTGCCAGTAGTGCCAGGACTTCATAGGATCCCTGCAGGGTGTAGGCTGGCTAAAGATCAGTCAAGAAACAAGGCTATGGATGCTCACACCTCTGTGTTTACAGTGGGACTCCATCACACAGTCAACGTTTTTATCTACAGCATGAGGGGTCTTTTTCTATCTGGTTTCATATAAGACTATCAACTCAGTCACGTGGATTTTTGGAATTTGAATTTTTAAAACCTCTGTAGTTGTAATAGTGTAATAAATGAATATCGCTTTTAAGAATATCAGAATAATATGAATAAAATGTGAAGGATTAACATGCTATCATACACTGGCACCAGATTTTTTTTGCCAGTTCTTAGAAAGCACTGTTGTTAAACTCACTGTTATCATTTTAACATTGGAATATTTTTTGGTGACAGGTCCAATACTTTTTAACATAACTGCTGTCATCCATGATTTTAAAATAGAGAATATTATAAATCTTCATCTAAAAATAAAATTGAACCAATATTCATAAAATGTCCAAATAATAAAGCTCAATGAGCTGTTTTGGAAGGAATGCACAAAAATGTCAACAACATTGTACAAATGACGCCACTTGTAGGATTACCACTGTAAAATCATATTCAAATGTTTTCTTCAATGAAATTACTCCAGGGTAAAGTTAAGTTTAATAATTTATTGAACCTATTAGATTTTAATCAGCACACACATGTATATATAATATTTGCACAAACTAATCCATGCTGGCTACATTAAAATATTACCATTTCAGCTTGGTGGGGATGTAAAACTGTAGAGCATTTCACTAAGTACAGTCTGACAACACATACATTAAGATTAATAACACAATCCCATTGGTAATTTGCCTAGCACGTGTTGATGAATATGAGCAGCTCAAAATGTATTGTTTATGCCTCACTTTGTTAGGCAAAGTAATGCTCACTCTAAGATTATTAAATGCAGTTCTTGGAGATAATGCTCCTTTTCAAACTTCCTGTTATAATTAATATTAGTACAGATATAAT
>JBAMYA010000014.1:7733959-7744038 GCA_037176975.1 Arrhamphus sclerolepis | reverse complement strand
ACCAGGTGAGGAAACGATATCTTGGGGATCAGTCCACGTCGCGAGCTACACCACCCACAATCACCGAGATCAACGACTCAGGAGGTGCAGCTCCCAACGTGGAGGACCCCCATGAGGAGAACGCTGGAGTTAAAAGTAGATACAATTTCAAATGGCCTTAAAACCAACAAGAGCAACTATAAATGAATGGGTACATAAATGAATGACTATACAATTAAATTACTACATTAAAATAAACTATAAGCAAGTGAGGAAGTAGAATAAATAAATAACAGTTCAAATAAATGAGTAAATAAATAATATTCAGCTATAAGCCAAGTTAAAAAGGTAGATCTTGAGCTTCTTTTTAAAAATGTCAACAGTTTCTGCAGCCCTGAGGTCCTCAGGTAGACTGCTCCAAAGTCTGGGGCCGCAATGATGAAACAAGGCCTCACCACAGGTTTTAGTCCTGACTTTAGGAACAATCAGAAGGCTGGTACCTGAGGAGCTCAGGGTCCGCGAGGGCTCACTTCAGCCGTTCTGTCCCATTTATCCCATGTTTCATATCCACCACACATAGAAAAACAAAACAAAACAAAAAAAAACACTCAAAATGTTTAACATTAACAGATTTTGTCAGTTTCTTTATGAAATTGTATATCTGTGGTGTTAAGAAGGACTGCACAGTAGTTGGGTTGTTAACTTTGTGCCTTCACAGGAATAAGGTTTGAATCTGAGCTGGGTCCTTATGTGTGGACCCGTATATGTATCTACATCTATATCTGAGATGTTGACTTTGTTGGACTGTATTTGATTATTTTACTATTTTATATTCTATTCCGCTTGTTGATTTTATGATTGATTATATTTGTTTTATGTGATTGTGTACAGCACTTTGGTCCTGTGGGTGTTTAAAGTGCTCTATAAATAAAATTGGTATGGTATGTGTTTAATTTTTTTTTTTTTTTCAAAAATAAAACTTAATGTGCATGTTAAGTTGACAGGTGATTCCAAATTGCCTGTGTTGTTTTACTCTGGATTATTAAGCAACTCCAACTTTAACTAGAATGACGAACATACAGAGAATAAGGGTCCCATTCTTGTGCTGCATTCATGAGTTATGTGTTGTGGCAGCACAGCGGAGGAGGAGTCTGATACATTGTGTTGATTGTGTCGTCACGACCAGAAAAAACAACCAAACTGGTCCAGAAATATCCAGGAAGAGGGTTATTTGCTGTGTTGACCAGGTAACTGCATTGTTCGTATTAGTTGAATTAGTCTGGGCATCTTGTCAGAATGTCATTGCAGATATTTCACACATTATCTACCAAGTGGAGTTATCACTGGATTTACTAAAATCATCCCTTATCATCTTGGGAATGCCTCAGTTTTCACTGATACTTACACTCCTGCAGTGCCAAGGGTACAGTCTGGGGCAGGAGGGGGCACCAGTCCCCACACCTCACCACCACAGGGTCACCCCCTGTGACCATTGTGTATGTGAACTGTGAGTTACGCTGATTTTGAAGGTCAGTGTCCAGTGATGACACATACAGACCGAACACTTGAGACTAATCCAAGTGTAACAGTAATTAGTTGGAAAACTGGGTAATTAGTTCCTAATTAGCCAGGTGGTGCCACATAATAAATTACTTTTATTAATGGTTCTATTTAATGTTAATTCTGTTACACTGTTTTGAGAGACTTTAATTGATAATATCTTACAAAAGTACCTGTGAAATAGAAGATGAATAGATGGGTGGATATTTAATGTGGCATGGGTTGTTTTTACATCTGTGAAAGAACTTTTAATCTATTCGGGCTTTCAAAAAACAGACATGATATTTTTCAAGGAAGGCCTATTTTAGCCTAACAATAACATCCACATTCTCCGGAAACAGCATAATCCAGTGGCTTTTCAATATGAAAATAGTGGATTTAATGCATTATGAAACAAAATATAAGATGAAAGAGCCTCCAAAATGTTGAGCAAACAATCTTTTATCAAGCAATAAGAAATACATTCACTTTTGAAAAGAAATTGGTCTCCTCGGTTCACACATGCTATCAGAGATTTGTTAAAAGAAAAGGCAATGAAACATAGCGATAAGGATACACATCCCTACTACAACATCTTAACTTTTTGAGGCATTGTGTATTAAAAAGGAAAAAAAGGACAATTCCCATTTTTAATGTTTGAGTTACCATTATGCTGTATTCAAATAAATATAGAATACATGCTGCAAATGGCAGCATGTATTATTTGTTAGAATGATGTTTGAGCCACATAATCATTTCTTCTCAGTAAGTACTAACCTGTCGATTTGCTTTGTTTTTCAAAAGAAAAAGAATCATTCAAATTCTCCATAAAACATCTGTAAAAGACAACAAAAGCATGACACAAAAGTTATGCAGATGCAAAGACATGGACCAAATGCAACACACATACCTGCAAGATTTGAGAGGCAAGTTCATGTAGCCCACAAAAACTATTCAAAGTGCTTTCCATCAAAGCATTAAAAAGTGCTTTAAAAAGTAAAAGAGTTTAAAAGCAGAATAAAAAATTAAAGAGAGAGAGACATAAGTTAATTAAGAATAAAACCGATAAAATGCAAGGACTAAAAGTTACAAGGCATTGTTGTTTTACCTTGATTTAAAGCACCTGAAAGTTTTGGAAGCCCTGATGCATTCTGGGAGTTTATTCCGCAGGTCAGGAGCATAAAAGGCGAACATTTCCACCCCATGTTTGGTTCCAACATGTACATAAAGTAGGCCTGATCCTGATGACCTGAGGGTTCTGGTGGGTTCATAGTGGAGCAGGAGATCAGAAATGTATTTTGGCCCTGGACCATTCAGAGCTTTATAAACCAACAGTAGGATTTCAAAATCTATTGACAGAGATTTTTTAGGGAGACCTGTAAGACCAGTTGTCGAGTCTCCTGTTTTTCTAAGTCCTGGCTGAGACATCAGTCCTTTAATCCTTCTCTCAGTGATAATAGACTGACTTCACTACTGTGTTAGGGGGTATTCACACCTGCCTTCTTTTGTTCGCTTAAAACAAACTCAGACTTTGTCCTTTTTCACTATTTCAGCTAGTAGAAGAATATATATGGTTACTTATAGACACAAAACAGTTCCTGTCTTTTAGATAGGACTCAAAACCAGTACTGCAGAGTGGATGTCATTAAGGACCTTCACTGGAGCTGTCTCAGGGCTGTGGTGTGGCCGGAAATCTGACTGGAAGACACAAAAACAGTCTTTTAGTGTCTGTCCTTCAGTGTCAATACACGTGTAGATGATTGCAAGTGAATATGTAAATTTATTTGAAATATAACTACACACATTCAAAATATAATAAACATTTTTGATATTTCTGTGAACTAAACTGTCAAACTGTTGTCAAGATGGAAAGAAAATACATATGAAAGTGTTGAAATGTTGTTGGTTCATGCATTGGTGCTAATTCTTGTGCTGATGCTCCTAAGCATTTTAGTTTGAACATCAGTGCTACTTTAAAGTTACCCTGGGGTCATATAATCCCTTTGAACCAAATACACATTACATTTCTATGCTGCAAAATATCCCTGGGTGACTGAGTTCATTCCAGTGACCATAAAGTAGCCGATGCACAGGCCATGCCATGAACCACCATTAACTCAGTCAATGTCCCTTGTCCAGTGCCGTCTCCCTGTCTCTTCTTCAGACTGAACTATTCAGCATTTTTTATGATCGATTACGCATTTAGTCTGTGGAAGCCACTGCGCCTTTAGGGACGGGAAAAAAGAAAATGCACACACTCAGAGAGATTGTGGTTCTGCAGCACATGTTTAAAAGCCCTCTGTTAACCTTGATCATGAACTATGAAGAACATGACATGTAATAAGTGCTTTTCATTGCTCACTGTCCCTGTAAATACATAAATCACTCCTCACCTTGTACAGTCAAGGGTACAGTGGACAGTGCAGTGCACTGTTTGCTGGGGGAGGGGAGCACTGATGAAACAATGTGTCAGAGTGATTTATACTGCTACAGTGCATCCAAGCTGGTATTGACATAAGAGAACCATGAGTGACAGAAGTGGTAAATCTGCTTATTTTTGTAATGATTATCCTTTTTCTTTTTTGATGCAATTTATATGTCGTCATGAATATAAAATAGGTCATTCAAGACTGACATTGATTCAGCCTTCTCTCCATCACTGAGTGGAGTGCTGCAGAGTCAACACTCAAATTTAGCACGTCTGTATCATATCACCAAATGAAAAAAGCAACAAAAAAGGGCACAAGTTTCAAGGCTCTGAGCTTGGAACTGTGAAGAGCTAATGTTTGACACCAATGCTGTCTCAGTCCATTCATTGTTGCCATGTTTGAACTGGAAGGATGCAGAGAAGGGATGCCAGCTGCCTCAAGAGGCACTGCCACGGCAGACGGCAAATCAGCAGGTGGCAATCTGGGATTGCGCCGGTACACTACAAACACTGTGTTGTGGGCAAGACGCAGCATCCCCTCCTTCTTCTCCCACTTAATCCCAGCTTCCTCACCTTTGTAGTCTTATCCACCTCCGCACAGTATGGACTGTTTCATCTCACAGGAGGGTCTACGAGTTTTATTTGTCTCCATCTTTGTTTTTTTAGTTTGTTTATTTTCTCCTGCTATCCTCTTTATCACTCACTAGAGATAACATCGGTTGCACTATAATTTCATGGCTGTTTCTGATTTCTGTATGTTTTAAATGCCTACACAGTGGTGGCAGTTTGGCTCCCAGTAGCTAGAGCACTGGAGAGAAAATCACCACCAGGGACTAAGATGGTGACAGGGAGTGAGTGACATTGAGATAACTCCAGTGAGCATTTTTCTCATTGCATATTCCTTGTGACAGAGCTCCCCGTGGGTGGGAAATTAACTTTACACTCTACGACAAAAGCGTTGAGATGTTCAGATGGCATAAGCCTGGGGTGACAGTTCACATGAGTATAAAACAAAGTGCTGACATAGACAGGACACATTCCGTTTACATTAGTCGTACAGGCCTGGCTGCACCTTCTGTTCCTGTTTCATCATTCTTTTATTGTGAACAAGAGGCTCCCTCCTCATCCTCCTCCACTGAGGTATCAGTTTAAGAAGCCCAAAGCAACACCACCCCCCTCTCCCCACCACCACCACCACCAACACTACCACCCCACATTATGAATCTGAAGTGTGGATCACAGGAGATGAAAAGGCTTAGGCAAGTAAAGCTCTCCTCTTCCCCTCAACGCACATTTGTGGTAGTTATTCATTCATGACAAAACCCATTCAAGCTCTGACAGCCTATGTCCCCACTGATATATAGTGTCGTCGCCCGCCGTGATCCCCGCTATGTGCAGTGGGTCCTCAGTGACTCACTCCCACCCCGTCCTCCACATATCACTTTATCTCAGGCAGGATGTGACGTTGGGTTTGAGGCTTTATTCATATAAACGACAGTTTTGATACATGACACAGAAAATGCGCTGATGGGGGTGAGCGCCAAGAAATCAGTTTAAGATCACACATCTGAGAGAGATGGCCTCACCACGTGAATATGAATGAAGGTGGGAAATTAATGCTCTTGCCACTTCCTCTCCCCCCTCTCTCTCTCACTGTTATTTATTCACATTTCATCCGGTGAACACACAATCCCCTGCACTTTCTCCGTCAGACCAGGCAACGGGAGAGGGAGGTTGGCTACATATGAATATAATTGCCCTTGTCTACGTTCCTTGGGTGCAAGGAAATCAGAACTATTTGTAGTGCTGTTGGGGATGTTAGTGGGTCAGCTTGTTAATCAACCTGTTTTGTTGTTCATTATCATAGAAAATAGAGAAACACAAGTGTTACCACCAAAGAATAGGCTGCACCCTGAAGTGGCATGATAGAGTATAAATTTCCTCCAGCATTAGCTGCACTACTTAGGTGAGCAGCTGCCTCAGGCCTCAGGCTTTAAAGATATCCCAGTTCAATGTTTTGGTTTTATGAACAATAACAATAATGCACCTTAGCTGAGTCTCAGTTGGCATGTTTCCATCAAAGGTTTTTTATATGCACATTTCAAAACTGAGCATTAGAAAAGAGTGATGGAAAACTAACCTTTACCTTTGTAACAGACGTAGCAAATATAAATTTTTTTATTTAAAAAAAATCTTTCAATTTAAGTAAGATTTCATGAAAATGTAGGGCAAACGTATTCAGCTGTCTTTTATATACTGAACATGTTTTTCTCATGATTTGCAATACACAATATGGGAAAAAAAAGTAGTCAAGCACCTCACAATTGCAGCAGAGTGGAATGACCTTGTATTTAACTTACATATACTTTAAAATGGAATTGGTCCCCATTTTTCAGCTACTTCCGCTTCCACCCCTCTTTGAAGGTTTATTTTTTCACAAGATTATGGGAGTATTTCTGTGTGATTATGAGGTCACGCACTGATGTTGGAGAGAAGGCCTGACTCACAATCTCTGCTCCAGTTCATCCCAAAATATCATGGCTCCAGTTTATGGAGGTTGAGGTCAGGGCTCTGTGCAGGACAGCTCTTCCACACTTCCACCATGTCTTTATAGCCCTTGCTTTGTGCACAGGGGCAACGTCATGTTGGAATAAGAAGGGCCTTCTGCAAACTGCTGCTGTTAAGTTTTATCATATCATTGGCCAAAATGTCTTGGTATGCTAAAGTTTTAAGACTGTAGATAATGACCCTGTCACAAACTCTGAACACCAGTCCTATACCATTATCCCTCCACCAAATTTCATTGTTGGCAAAATGCTGTCAGGCAGATAACATTCTCCTTGCATTAGCCTAAACCAGACTGACATTTCCACTTCACAACAGTCCAGTTTTGGTATGTTGAGCACCAGTTCATCTCACAGTTGGCAGTGGACCTGGTAAAGTGAGGGTTGCTTGCAGCTGCTTGGCCATGGGAGCCCATTCCACAGTATTTTGTGCTTAATGCCTTTAGACGTTTATGAAGATGTTCCTTAGCAGTCATCAACTTCGCTCTGTGATATTACATGGTCTTCTGGCTCATGGCTGAGTTCCTGTTGTTCCTAAATTTTTCAACTTTCTAATGATATTTTGACACAGTTAACTGTAGAATATCAAGCTGAAAATTTAAAAGTCATCTTTTCAGGAAGGTGACATCCTATCACAGTACAGTGCTTGAAGTCACTGAGCTCTTCAGAATAACTAATTTTGAATCACAGATGTTTGCACATGGAAACAGATGTGCCAACAGAAGCCAATAACAAATGGGAATGGCCTGATTCTTTTATCCATTACTGTATCTTCCTCATGTATATGATATTTTTTTCTCACTTTTGTGACTGGAACACATCATTTACCTTGAAGATCATCTTAACCCCTTTTTTTTGTTGTTTGGTTTAGGTATGCACTTACATGGCTTTTGTATTTTTCTCCTTTAATTAGCACATTCTTTGGTAAGTGTCACATTTTCGGAAACCATTTTAATGCCTTTGTGAAGAAACAAAATTTGGCAAAAGAACATGTTTTTCTATTCTAAGCTATTGGCATCTCAAAGTGAGAATTGGCTGCGACCCCACTCTGTCAACTCAATAGTGAAGCGTCTGTTCTTGTGTTACAATACTCCTTGTTGGAGTTGAAATCATACACAATAAATTGGTTTATATTCAAATACAATATCAAGCTAACATGTATTACAAATTGGCATTTTAGTTTACAACCAGCAGCCAAGAATTGATGAGAACTTTTAAAAAAGAAAGTACCAACACATATAGTGTTAATGACTTTGTCCAATATACTGTACGTGTGAAAATATCCTGTTTTTAAAATCTGAATCTTTTGCCAAAGTGCTATTAAAATCTCAACCAGAAACACCACACTTTGACAGATCTTATTTTAATGATACACCATATTTTAAAGACTTAATGTTATAATCTAAAGACCATAAAAGAAAATGTTATAGGAAAGTTTTTGCTTGTTTTATTTTTTCTAAATAGGAACCTGTTAGAGATTCTTACAGAACACTCCCTAAAGATACTTTGTTTAAACTTGGCTGGTTCATTAATGGTTGTTAAATTCTCCTCTTAGCTCAGTCATTCTCAGCAGGCTCTCAATAAAACCACCATTCTTTATTCATATTAGTGCCAGCAAAGCAATCGCTCACTGAGCCCTTACAAAATAGTTTATCTAAGAGGATTTACCCAATATCTCATTAGCTTAAAGGCAACAGTTCATTTTGCCCTCGCTTTTATTTGGACAGCATTGCTGTGGATTAACACTCTCTAAGTAACAAATGCCACCAAACCAATTTATCTGGCTTTGTTCACTTTAATTCAATTTCCATTACCCAAAAAAACATCTTCAGACTGACTTTTTTTTCTTTTTCTTTCTTTCTTTTTTGAACCAGGGCTGAGAAAACTTGTCAGGTCTAAGATGATACTAGAGCTTGACAGCAGTTTTGTAGAACAATGAACAGACAAAGTGGTGGAGACAGGAGAAGCCAACATCCCAGTATCACTACAGTACCAGTCGCCGCTATAATGTTTTACATGCCATGTTGAGACACCAGCTAAGAAATGCTGTTTTCCTATTTGTCAAGCTTTACCAAAGAGGGGTACGCCATGATTATGTATGTTCCTTTAAATCATCACAATATGACATAACAAAAAAGGATGGGAAAGCTTTTTCAGGTTTTTTTGAGTAGCTGTAATAATGTGTGTCAAAGCTGATTCTTTTCACACACATTACGGTGCTGATATGAGTGGCCAGTTACTGTCTGCACTGCTTTGCACTGCTGACTTATAAGCTTCTGTTTACATGGCTGTCTTGTTCTCATTCTCCAATCTAGTCCTCTGTGATAGGTTTGCACTATAGAAACTGCTATGGACTCAAACACTTTAAGTTAAAGACAAATTGTCTCTGCTTCTGAAGGTGCTTTGTGTGTTCTAAGTTAAGTGTGTTTGAGACTTCACTATTTTCTGTAGCTAGTTGTGTGTGTCTTCTGAGAATGCATCCAGTTATTGGAAGGATTTGATCTTTTTAGTGCCTTACAGTTCTCACTTGCCTTTACCCCCTTTCACATTTACATGGTGTCATACTATATTTTTGAAAATGTCCTCTGAGGGCTTTCTCTAACGTTTACTGGTATGTCACTTAGAAGTAAAGCATTCAGCCTGACTCTCAGCCTGTGTCCCAGTGCGACACATGCAAAGTGGGCCAGCACGAACATTTCAGAGCATTTCAGCATACAGTACCTACACCCTGGGGAGCTGCAAGAGCTCATACCAGCACATTGTCATACCCCTTAGCCTGCTTTTCTAGTCTGAGACGTTTGCAAGGCTGCCACTTTTTTTTTTCCCTTTCATTGCTTTTTGCTCAAGTCAGAGACATACTTGTTGTTCATTTCTTATACATGCTGTCTTCCCCCAGCAGTCACAGCTCTTTCCAGCCAGTAGGCCTGTTAAATTGGTGTTTACCATCAGCAGAGATTGTGTCCTGCTCTCAAGCAGGATATGAATAAAGTATGTCAATGATGTAACACATGCAGTACTCCTTTGGCTCAAAAACAAACGAGGTTTGTGTGGGAGATAAGGTTTTTGGGTTGGTGATGGGAATGGGCAGATGCTGAGGAAGGTAACCCTTTTTTAAGGTAACACAATGTCAAATGCATTGTCTCAGCCTACTGGAGTCATACGCCAAAAATAGATGTGCACCTTTTATGAAACAAAATCCACGAGCTCACAAGACAAAAGAAGCGCTGGATTTATTGAAAGCAGTCAATTTCAGAGTCAACAGAAATGACATTTACCAGCAAAATTACAGAACATACTTAGAATTCCAAAGAAGCATTTTCTCATACTGCTTTAGAAGTCGAGGTAACCCCGGTGTCCCAATTCCTTGACACTTTCTACCAGCCTTTAGGATCTTCCATCCCAGAAACCCCAGCAGGGTAATCAGCCCAGTTATCTCCCTGCTGGATGTCTCTGGAGTACTTCCTAAAGAGGTGTCCATGTGGCTTCCTCATCAGGTACCACAAACACAAACTGGTTCCCCAGGTGACTTTATTCATTGTATCACACTTTTTTTTTTTTTTCATTTGCAG
>JBAMYA010000014.1:7683915-7709405 GCA_037176975.1 Arrhamphus sclerolepis | reverse complement strand
CCGATCTCACACATATATATACATATGTAAGTATATGGAGAGAGAGAGAGAGAGAGAGAGAGAGAGAGAGAGATATCTGCAACTGTCTCCCAGTTTTTCATGTAGAGACAGTTTTGAAACCTTTTAAAGATTTTCTTATGCAATTACTGATCAAACACTCCAAACCTTTGATGGAAACTGCATTTGCACAAAATCATAAATACAATCACCTGTTAAAAAAAATCAAAATTACTTTTATCTTTCACCTCTTTACTAGCACTAAACTATCCTTCTGCCTGCTTCTTTTTGAATGAGTTTCAGACCTTAAATGACAAAATGGATGTATAAAACCAAATTAAAGAGAGAGAGGGACAGTGATGAAACATTTTACGTTCATGTTTAATTTGGGTTCTATACTACAGTACCATGCATTCACTCATAAATTTGAAAGTTAAGAAATTGTGATTGAAAATGTACGGTCGAGCTTCATCCCAGTTAGGATGTTCTTTTGCCTTACCTTGATTCCAACATAGTCTACAGGAATGATTGGTTTCTCCAGAGAGGGCAGGCTGGATTCATCCAAAGGTTCTCCCACCATCACTTTGGTTGCCACATTGATGAAATCCACACCAATTGTTTTTGACACAAAAGGGAATGATCGTGATGCACGTAGATTGCACTCTATCACCTACAGGGTTATAAAACATTTTTTTTTTTTTTTTTTAAGCAAAAGTAGTTCTTTCAGAGTATTTAAATGTATGCAAGTAAAAAGATGGATGTATAGATTTGTACATAATAAATTAGTAAAGATTATGAGCAAACAACCCAAATAATACACATATTCTGCATGCCAATCAGCCATAACATTAGCACCACTGTCCTGGGACTGGGTAAGCCCCCCTCACAGCACCAAAACAGCTCTGACCAGTCAGGACATGGACAAAGACAGCTATGGGCGACCTGGAGTGTCTGCTACCAGACTGTAAGCATTTCATCTGTCCATTCCTTCAGATCTTATCAGACTGGTTCCATCACGTCTCATCAGACAGTCAGATGGCATCTAGGGAGTTTGGAGGCTGGGTGATGACCTCTGTATCGTGTTGTTTGAACTCTTCCTACGTAAGCATTTTTTGCAGGGCTGACTGCTGTCCTGGTGGGGGGGTGGGGTTCTACTTTAGCACAGTGCTGCTGTAATGGTGGGTAACTAGTCTGCAAAGATGTTTAGGCAGGAGGCAAGTGCTGAAAAAAAAACATCTATGTGAATGCTAGGATGCTGATTTTCCAAGCAGAACATTAGCAAGATGAGCAGAGTTCCTCACTTCACCTGTCAGTGGTCCTAATGTTATAGCTGATGGGTGTATGTGCACAGTCGCTGGGACAGCAAAAATGAAAGCAACATTGATCATCAAATATATCCAGTTTTACAAATTATTCTAAACATGAGGCGATTTCAATTTGTGAGTGAATTGCTTTTGCTGCAACCAAGTGTGAAAATGTCAATCTGTCATTTATTCAGACGCAGGAAAATATTACTTACCATGACATCATTGCCTTTAACCAGAAATTGAGTGTTAAAGGGGCCTGAAATTTCAAATGCTTGTGCAATTTTTCGGGTGGCAATTTTAACCTGAAAGCAATGAATCAGAACACACATTTAGAAGAAATATATGGCCGTCTTTCACACAGCCATAACATATGTTTAAATACAAAAATGGAGAGCATTTTTAGTGAAAAGCTATTATTGTTTTAAAGCACACAGTGAGTTAAACAGCTGGATTATCATGGGAATATTAAGTGGTTATTTTTTTAAAGGAACCACACAATGCTCTGAATGTTCTGAATCACTCAAAGATACATTAATTCTACTGAATTCATACTGACCGCCTGTCATTGCTCCAGAGTGACCCAGAAATGTATCTCTCACAAGGAGTCTGCTTAACGGCAGAACTAAAACTATATTATATGATGTATAATACTGCTGGAAAAACCCAGTGGAAAAAGAGATGCTAGTATCAACAGTGATTCTAACCTTATGAAATGCATGAAAAGGCAGGGGGCATGAAATGACCCAAAGTAAATGCAATCCTATGAAAAGATGAAAATTAAAAGGTCTTTTTGCAGGATTTAAAAAACATAATGGGTGGAAGATATTCATTAGCCCAAGGATGATCGCTGTCATTGAACTTGGAGTGTTTAGCTGAAGTGGCCAGAGCCATAGATTCACTGAATCTACAGCAATAAACTGCTGTGTTTAGAGTGCTCATGGCTGTTTGGATAGCGTTGTGGAGGTTTATCAGGCTGTCTGAGTCAGAATTTCTAATGTGTCATGTTGCGCCACTTACAATTTTCCAGGGAGGGAAATAAATATGCATGCAGCATCTCTTCTCATGATCTTGTGTGGCTGATCAATGAGACTGATTAAACCCTGTTTTTGTTGTTTTTTTTAACATTTCAACACGAATGAAGCTGTGCCTGTTTACACCAAAGTATTCTCTGATGGGAGTTTTCACATTAATGTAGCACATCTGCCACACATGCAGCATCCTTCATAATTCTATTCATACATATGTAAAGAAAATAGTCGAGATGATAAGTACATTTCAGTAAAAACTTGAAATAGCCATTACAATGACTGTAGCCTTTCACAAAATATTTAGACAACATGCTGACATTATTCACTGTTATATATCTTATAATCCCTCCACTATCCTTATGAAATGACAGTAAATCATCAATGCATAGTATTATCAATCACTTTCTGTGCACTGACTTCATATATTGTATCTGTGTCATTTAAGTGGTCAAGTTATGCTTTCTTCTTTTCTTTTAATGCGTTATTTAGCTATTGTTAATGTAAAACCAAAAGAAAAGAGTAAACACCAAAAGATAATAGAAGACACTGCTACTGAACTGCTTCATTTGAAGTCCAGAGGCCTCATGTACAAAGGTTACAGCACACAAAAACGCACGCAGTTGTACTAAAAGTGAAATGAACGTGAAACTGTGCGATCTCCAACGCACACTTCAAGGCTGCCGTACACACTTTTCTGAGATTTTGTCCGTTGGCGACACCTGGGGGAGATGTAGTAAAGTTCCATGCATTAAGGAATTAATGCATTAGGAAGTATTTGCAACCTCCACAGGTGAAATTCAATTCATACGGTGAGTTAAAATCTAAAATCTCAGAACCAAAGCAATGATTCAGAGAAGGAAATTTTGTTAACCTGGCAGTTAACCTCCCTAAAACCACAGACTGATACAGGGCGCAGAACGATGTCATTAGTGTACTCCGGCAGCTGTAAGAGTGATCGCATAGTTTAAAAGACGGGGCGCTGTCTTGACAGGTCTGTTGGGGTGATCCTGTATTGCCCTTACAAGTGTGTTTCATGTAGAGTTTTACATAATGTCCCGCAAATGGTTTGAGATCATCCAGCCTGGGTCCACCAGCTGTTCTGGTCAAATGTTGTTGGTGCGCAGCAGATCTGCGCCTCCACCTCTATGACTGCCTTTTTTCTCAGCTCACCGCACTGACAGATTACACCACACGCTACCACTCTATTTTTTTCCTTTTACTAACTATGCAAGATGATAAAAGTGCCAATTAAATCATTTTCCCTGGCCTCACCTTCAAGCACGGTGAAATTTCCCTTTTTTCTCCTTGTTTTTGCCGTTTTCTTTGTTTGGATGAGCAGGTTGTTTTTTTCCATGTCTCTGTATACTATTTAAACTGGACTACTGGAGGGAGGAGAAAGAGAGGAGTGTTGTGCTCCTGCATGCCCAGTCACCTCTACGTTGATTGTGATGTACTAAGAGAATGTGCGTTAATTCATGCATACACACGGTATAGTACAACTGAATTTTTCTTCTATTTTTTTGCGTCGGCAGATTTCCATGCAAACATTTAGAATGAAATCCACTAAAGTCTTTGTACATGAGGCCCAAGGCTTTTTGTAACCGAACTTGACATCAGACACACGCTCATACAGGCCACATCAGACAAAAACATTAATCTGCAGCAGAACGTGCCTGTGTCATGTTTGAATGAGCACCATGGTTCGTCCAGTAACATTTAAGTATCACTCTAAGCATGGCACATGGCTGAACAGTGTGCAGTCACAGTGACGGATCAGCACAACTGGTATCAGCCACAAGATCTGCCTTTTAGAGGAATCCTATAGATTGCCTTATTGAATCAACAGCAGAGCAGTTCAAACTTTCCTGTTCACTGGGACAGGTAGGTGCTTGGGGATAAAATAAGCCTTAAGAAACTAAGAAGACACTAAATACTGTATTGTACCCCTTCTAACGCACAGCCAGAGCTAACTTGTTATGCTAATATATATTGCTATGGAAGATAGTTTGACTCAATAAAAACTTCGAAATTCTACCTCACGCCACATACTGCAAGCATACCATGATTATCACTCTGGCTGGGAAGTCTGAATGAAGTCATGATGAACATTAGCAAGGAACCAATGTCTGAGAGTTACTACTTTCTCTTTGTGGTGGCGGGGTGTGGTTCTGCTCAGCTGCAGAGGGGAGGTGACTCGGCGGCACGCCGGCTCCAGGGCCCGCCAGGTCAGCTACAGCTGTGAATTGCGTTGTGTGTTTTGGAATAAAACAACCAGAAACGGACGTGCTTCGTTGGAGTGATTTATATGCTGACTCGGACCCATGTAGTGGTGATCTGCTACGTCTTTTTTGTTTTTTTGTTTTTCTGCAATGACATCACTAGAGTGATGCAGGCACTTGTGTTACATATCATGCTCAGAAAAAGAGGCTGTTGAATCTAATGCTTGCCTTGTAGCATCTTTCACACATTAAAAAAAAAGGAATAAGTGGATGCCTGACACTCATTTTTTATCAACCAGCTGACCTAATAAAGGAGACTGGCCATCTTAAAGAGACCTATGAATCTAAAAGTAATAACAGCTAAAATTGCGCAAAAACAAAACAAAACAAAAAAAAATGAAATGAGGTGCAACAAGTTAGATTTTTTTCCCCTTTTACTTAAATTAAAGATTAACATAGCTTTATTTTGGGGATCTATTCTTCTGGAAACGCAAATAAAACTGAACTTTGAATGAGCTCAATGTGTCCACCACAAAATTCAAGATTCTGTTTCTAATGATGCCATATGGAGCAAAAATACATACTTCACATTTCTTGATCCTTGTTGACAGAATCTGAGTCATGTCATCATGTTCAATAAAGGTCAAAATTCAATATGATTCAACTGACCTTTTCTAGAGCCCCTTGGCTAATTGTTTGGGTTGGGAGCATTAAGGTGGCATCCCCTGAGTGTACCCCAGCATCCTCCACATGCTCTGTTATGGCGTGGACGAGAACCTGGAAGGACAATGGTATGTGGATGGAAACACACAAAAAACAACTTTAAGGAAAGTCATCGCTTACGAAGCAGTTGGTATCCACACATGATGTGTTTATATAATACAGTGCATGAAGCAGATGAGTGCTTTGAGAACAGCCAGTGTGTCATTGTGCATTTGGAGGAAACATGTTTAATGCAAGTCAAAATTATGTTAAAGAAAGCGTTCTAGACAAAAACGTTAACTGTTCTCCCATGCCAGGACCACATCTCGCATTTTTCAGAAGGGCAAAGGAGACACACTATACCGTTTTTCACCATTGGGTACAGTTTCCTGAGGCTTTCCATGAAATATCTCTGACATGCTTTGGTCAATATACCACTCAGGTACAGAAACAGTTCTTTTTTCAACTGTTCTGTTTAAAGGAGCTGGTTTTAGTGGGAAGAGTCAGTCACTAGAATCTACTCCATAAACCTCCCATCCGCAGGGTGTTCCTTTTGAGTGATTTGTGATGAGGCTTTGTGCAACCTATGTTTAAGTTAACGCAAATGTTAAATAAAGTGCAATCGAGATCATTTCCACAGGTTATGTTTTTTTCAGGTCAGAAAATACGGAATTATGGGAAAAATCCAGAGGATTTACATCCCCAAAATGTTTGAGTTGGTAGTCACTTCAAACACATACATTTTTTTTTTTTTTTCTTCATGTAATGCAGTTTTTTAGTGGAGGTATTTTATTTTTATTTTTTTGGACAAGGTTGCAATAATAACTTGCTCCACCTCAGCTCTTTCCAGAGCAAATGAACAATGTACATGGCTCCCCAGAGTCAAAAGAATAACTTCTGACATTCCACCCAAAGGAGAAAAGATATGAATCACCAAGCAACTCTGTACGGGTATGTGTCTATAAATGAGCTGCTGTGTTATTAGCTCATTTAAACTGCCAGTAACCACAGCATTCATTAGCACTCTTCAGATAGAGCCTGTAATTAATACGTATTATCTCTGGCTTTCTCAGTCTCCTACACACACGGCTTAGCCACAAGTAATGGGGACTGTTTGGTATTCATTGAGAGGATGGCTTGTTAATGTGATACTGAAGATAAAGGAGGGGCTGTACTCAAAGAAGGCAGATGGAGAAAATCTGCCGTAGAACTGGATAGCCCACGTACAAACTGACACCCTTGAAATGACTCTCACTGTCTAAACAATAGAGGAAGAGAAAGAGACACGGCGTTCTGGATAAGTACCTAGCTGGCTTTGCCACATTGATACAGTTGTAGAAGTGTTTAAAAGTTATAGCACCTTACTATTAAGTTTATTATAATCCAAAGAGTAATTTGAGGTTTCATGTGTCTGAAGAGTCAAACTCTGTAATTCATGTTTTCAAAGCCAACTTAAATTTCCCAATACATGAGGGTTTTTTTTTCCCAAAATAACTTTTACTAACCACTTTTAAATTGCTGTGGTGGGAGCTCTGCTTCTTTTTCTCCATATTGACTGTAAGTGTGTGTGTGTACAGTATATAGTAATAAAGATGATAATGCCACCTTGCCACTCTTAGCCACAGCATCCACTTCCACTTCTCTGGCTCCACGTATGAACTTGCTGATGACCACTGGATGCTCCTGAGGAGAAAAAAAAACAAACAAACAGAACAAAACATATTGAAAGTTTCCTCAATTATGAATAAAAAGCAACATACATATGGAAACTGAGATTTCTGGTTTCCTCTATGATGTTCACGTGCAATAAAGATTTTTCTGTTCACATCCAAAGGAGAAAGAAAAGAAAGTAAAAAACAAACTTCTCTGAAGTAAAACACTAACAGTTGATCTAGTCAATATGAAAAATGGAAAAAAAATATGCATTTGTTATCACTGGAACAAATATTGCAGACAAACATTCTGGAACTGTGTGATGTCACAGTTCTCATGTCTTTAATGTCTTGTGACATCATCAGAATTTTAGAATGTTCAAAGTATGTTTGTGCTCAGCCACTAAAATGGAATTGATCTATTGCAAGCCCCGCCCAAGACTGGCCAATCACAGCGCAACACAGAACAAGGCTCCAACAGGAAGCCCTGTTGACTTCAATGGAAACATAGCATACTTTCTTCATTTTGAGCTGGTTTGGACGTTATTTGTAATTATGGTTAAACGTTGTGCATGGGGCACTTGTAACAGTGACTCCCATTTTCCTGAAAGGTTGGAAGGAAGTGTTATATTTTTACAACCTTCCCAAAACTGAAATCAAACCCCGAAAAGTGGATTAAACCATGGACAGCCTCAAACCCAGTTAAACAACTCAAATATCAACAAGCACAGCTTTGTCTCCAAGGTAATTGAATATGTTTAATAACTGTAGTATTATGTTATACTGTCTGCAGATACCAACTAATGAACCCCTAAGTGAAAAAAATAATAAATAAAACTAGCCAACCATGTTACGTTAGATAGGCCCACTGCTTTTGCTTCTTAATAATTGTAATAGTGCAAAGACACCTATCCAGCTTTACAGGAACAGTGTTGCTCCTTTATTTTGTGGTCCTCTGTCTTGATCACCAGGTAATGTAGTGGTTCACTCTCGTTCTGTGATCTGTAAGCTTTAGCTTCTATTTTGATCCATATTTTATCGTTATTTTGTTACTGAGTGAGCAAGAAATCTTGGATATATCCTTCAGAATCGTACTACAAGCCCTTCTGTCTGCTACTATCTGAAATATTAGTGTTTTTCCTCCAAAAATCGACCAATATTTCTCCTGGTAGCGCAGTGAGAGATAGTGAGATCACCATGCAAGTCTGGTTGGCTTGTCGGACCGAGCAACAATGACCAAGGAGGGCAGAGCTTGCAATAAGTCAATTACGCAACATCCAAACAGAATTTTGACTGTGTTTAGTAACAAGCATGTGGGTCTACAGGTCTGATGATGCTGCTAGTGTCCCGATTTGGAATGTGCACAAACCGCAGACTATAAAAAGAACTGGACAAACCCTTTGTGATCGATTGGTTTTCAACAGTGTGCATTTGCGGCCTCTTTTTCTAGTACTGTGCTGAGAAGCCAGCTAGAACACACCCAGCACAGTGAGAAAATAATAAGCAAAAGCTTGGCTGCCTTAACTTATGTTAACCCAGGATGATAATGGATATTAGTTTTCATTCATTCTGATCATATCTGTCCATACATGTTCATTCTAAGCGTTGCTACCAAAACAACATCCAAAATAACTGCCACAGCTGAAAATGCTCTGTTAGGTTACTATTCACAGCTCAGAAGCTAATAAATCATATTATAATAATAAACTAATTGTTAATAAATAATATAACTTTAGACAACTGCCCTGCCTTCAGTTTGGCCAAAGAAATCAGTTATAAATAAGTATGACATTTTCTAGACTTCTATAAACTTCAAAAACATGCAAAAACCCAAGGATAAGGCCTTCACCACAGGTACATTGCAGTCTGCTTTTCAACTATTTTTACCATCTAGCAGAGCCAGTGGTGTACAATTTCTTTATAAGGCTTCTTTTTCTGTAAACAGCTGCCTGCTGGGGCTGAAAATGATGCTGTTTAGAGCAGTGACAGTTCACCAAAACAGTTTATTACTGCCTAGACAGCTTAACAATAAGCTGAAACTCAGTAAAGGAGCTCATTAAAGCCAAGGGGAGCAGCAAATTTATTTTATGTAGGCCCTTCACGACATCCACACTAAGTGCACTTTTCATACTGTGGCATTGTCTTCATAAACTCACTGTGCGCATTCTAGATTTGAAGTAGAATATAAATTATAGTTGCCTCAAAGTAAACCTTGAACTTCACTTTTAGACTTGGAAAAAAAAAAATCTTAATACACTGATCCAAACAAATCTTTAAAAACACTTACCTTAAACATCCAGGTCAAGACTAAACTAAAGCATGGCCAAAACCAGGTGAAAGGTGAAAATCGCTAGACACCTGGGAAAGCTTTTCCATTTGGTTTATATTTGAGGGTCATAAACTTCAAAATGCTGGAAATTTAAGATAAAAGAAAAGATTTAATGGGGTTCCTTAGTTCGGCAATTTAGGATTAGGGCAGAGCCTGCATCACCCTTATTTAC
Source organism: Arrhamphus sclerolepis (assembly GCA_037176975.1). Taxonomy (NCBI): domain Eukaryota; kingdom Metazoa; phylum Chordata; class Actinopteri; order Beloniformes; family Hemiramphidae; genus Arrhamphus; species Arrhamphus sclerolepis. The sequence continues at coordinate 7,699,999 of JBAMYA010000014.1, read as the reverse complement.
TGAATAGCATCAAAGGTGATGTCATACATCAAAGCTAATATTCTAGAATGGTGAGAGGAAGTAGGCAGCACAGTAGCACAGCTACAATCTCATATTTATGAATATTAGGGGTGTGTAGACACAAAGGTACAAAGCAACTTTAACATTAAAGATGCAATAACAATGATATTGCAGACCCTATATTGATTTAAATATACACTCGTGAAAAGATGGTTTTCAAAGATTTTACTTCTGATTTTTCGTAGACTCTATACAAGATTTCTATATGCGAGAGTAAAACGTAAGAGTGTCTTTGCTTGCTGGGAGAAAAAAGAAAAAAAAAACACTTATGAAGGTAAAAATAGCTTTAGATTTCCTAAGAAGGCTTGGCCATTTAAAAAGGTCAATAAAGCAGTGATTAGGCTCAGCTGCAGCAGCATGAAAAATGTGAACACTAACCTGGAGAGATTTCATGGAGAAACCTGTGAAACAATTACACTTAACATTTCATCAAACAATAACTTAGCCGTAAATTGGCAAGGTCAGAAGTATCTACATTATGTATTGCAGGTAGTCAAATCTGTTAAAATCATTGTTCACATCATAAGTCTTGTTGAGACTAATATACACTAGATTGTTACTTCTAAAATGGCACATTTCTCTTTTTATTTTATTTTATTTACCTATTCATTGGCTGTTAAGGGGTCTTTTTGAAGGTAGGCAACCAGTGAAACTCCTTGAAATTACCAATCAGTGTGAAACAACTGTTCCACAATATGCACCGCATCAAATCCCATAGAATCATATAAAACTGTCTCTGTGTTGTACTTTACATCTGTAAAGAATTTGTCTTGATATTTTATGTATTTGAAAATCTTAAGTGACCTTGGTGTGAAGTGAAGGTGGGCAAATAATTGCTATACTGATAATTTAAATAAACAGTCAACATTGCACAGTGTGTGTGTTTGTATTTGTAAGATGATTGGAGAAATACCATAAAATCCAAATTCAGCATAATTCAGGAGTTTTAAAGAGAAGAAGTAAAGGCATTGGAGAGTAAAAACACATTGAAGTACGTCTGTGTCATATGTGTGAACATAAACACTTGAAATTAACACTGATCTCACCTGGGATACCTGTGTAGCCTCCTCCAAGAAGCGTTTCATCTCCTCTTCTCCATACACAACGTTCATCGCAGAGCCACTAGTGAGATTCAAGCGGAAGGGGGAGGGAGTGTAAGAAGAAGTAGGAGAGAAAACAAGAGGGCACAGGAGAGGAAAGAGTAGCAAGCCAATAGGAGAACATACAAGCTTCAAATGATTGTTCAAACCCCTCATTATCTCACCATTGCATCACTATTTCCATGGGGAACAAGGTCTGGAAACTCAAAATAACGAGTAGGAAAGAAAGGGAGAAGAACAGCTATTTAGGTCGAAAAGCACTCCGGGCTCTTGAAAATGAGATCATAACTTCATCATTAAAAAAACAACAGATTTAAGCTAGTTTTGTTTCGTTGTTTTGGATTTTAGCTGGTCAATCCTGCTGCTTGAATGGGAGGGGCTGAGAGAAACAGGTCAAAGTAAGGCCAAAGGGTTTGGTCAGATCTTTATTCCTTTGCCGACTGTAGCTCAGAGGCAGACATATGTCCAAGCCCCTGAGGAATACCGACCTTTCATTTAAATGCTAGTGAGAGAAGATTCATGATGCATTTAAATTGAGGCCTCTCTTAATGCATGCTATCTTATTTCTGCATAACTGTTCTCTAAATTCTCAAATTAATTATCTGTACAACAATTTTGCAGTGGGATCATCTAGTTTAAATAAAAATCTGAACCAGTGTTGGTTGCTCTGATGTCAGCACTATGCTAAAAGCCTATAAGACTAAAATGAGTGTGCAGTAATATGATTATCAGTAAAGTGCAGCTTATGAAGCTGTCCAGCTGTACTGCTGGCAAAGGTGTTAGCAGAGATTAAAGGGCTGGTTGAAGTTGAAACATTCGGACGGTGATATCATGCTTGCCTGAAAATGTCAGGTTTTTATCTTAATACTTTTGTTGTCTTGCTGATTGGTCATTGCTCTCTGCAAATGAAAAATAGGACAGAATTTGACTTGCAATTGTCCAAATACTAATCGAATCATCAATCTAAAGTGATATAAATTGATACTAAGCATCAGGTATAAAGATTACAGACATAATGGTGCGCAGGATAGCTCACCTGGATGTGTACAACTCACGTATGGAGGCTCCTCGTGGAGCCAGGCCACGTTTGAGTCCAGGCCTGATTCCATAACTGTGTGACTGTTAAGTTTGCATTTAAAATATCTATCAGGAATATCCCTGAATCAATTTTTTAGAGGACATTTTTGTTAGTTTCCTGATGTTTTCACTTTTTTGGACAGCAAAAATTGCTGCTTACATATCAAAATTGATTGTCAACACTGTTTACCCACATAGGTATGGCTCTGATGGAAATTCCTCAGAACTACTTTGCATTTGATATATATATCATCTTAAAGAAATGGCTTTTAGAAACGCTTACATCCACATATCAATATCTGTGATTGGAGATTTTGAGATTTTTTTAATGATAAAGATGCTGCTTGAATGAACTATATGTCGCGTCTAGCAGCACTGGTATGTTACAGCTATACTAATGAAGGTAGATGTTTTCCTAGCCAAAGGGAATGGCTGACTTAAATAGGTAAAAAAACATGCTTTTTTATATGGATTTTATTAGTTGAAAAATATGAGGCATGAATTTGACAAGAAAAGAGCGTTTGGTGTGTAAATGTGCATATCTACAGAGGATGAGATGAACATTCAGAATATTTATCAAGTGTGTCAAAGGGAAAAAGCAAAAAAAAAAAAAGCTTTAGGGATGGCAAGGATCAGAGAATTCACTTCACACTGATGGCAGAGAGAGAGGGAGAAGAACTTCCTGTTTAATAGTATTCACCTTCAGTCAGTATAGACAGAGGATTATCAATATAGATTACATTTTTAGTGCCATGATTATAGTCATTTCCAACACAGAAGGGAACCTCACTGCTGGCAAACACCCCTTCAATTACTTCATTAACTTTTAACATTTGGTAGTTTTAAATTCTACCTATGATGATAAAACACACAGTTTCCTGTATTGGACTTATTTTTTTTTCCAATAACACCACATCTTGAACATAAAAACAAAAAAGAAACCAAAAGCTCCATTAGGCATTAGTGCTGCCCTGCTCATTCTAGCAGTCTTCCTGACATCTACTGGGCAGAAACGTTGCTGCATCATTGAAGGAGCTTTTATGAGAATTCTTGTCTGACGATCTGTAACAAATACTTTTGGTAGATTTTTGCTTTCACACCTCAGTTTTCTAGACTGCATTGTTTTCTCTAATGCACTTAATAAAGTGACCAGATAAACATCATCACATAGTCTGAACTGTAAAGTCTCACCTGAGAACATAGGAGGGCCGCAGAAGACAGGGATAGCCCACCTGTTTGGCAAAGGCAAAGGCATCTTCCTGTGAAGAAAAGAGGAGCATCAGTACACGTGTCATGGCGTTGAAATAAGGCCAGGTACCATCATGACACAGACGGCCCAGAAACAAAACCATGTTTCAAGTTTCCATAGAAGCCACATTAAGCTTTTACAAAATAGACCTTTCAGTTGTTTTATCGTTCTCTGGTTTTAAAGGGACACCAAGGACTTTTTTAATGTTAAAATTAGAATCATCAGTTGTTGTTTCACTTAAATTAATATTTGTTTTTTGTTTTTTAAGGCAGTCTTATCTAGTCTACAATTTCTAATACGGGCAAAAATCACACTAAATAAATTTGAACTCCTGCCCTGCTTGTGTTTTCCAACAAATGTGCAGTATGTCCCTTTACGTGTGATACATAAACAACATTCAAACTAGTGCACAAAGCTACAGTGAACATCATGGCACAGGTGAGTATGAGATTAAAAAAAAAACAGTGATGGAAGAGAAAATGAGAGAGAGACCAAGCAGCTTAACCTCCACACATACAGGGCGGCCCGTTGAGCTAAAAATTGTAAGTTAATTTAGGTCACTTTAAACAGGTCTCAAATTTTGTATAATTTAGGTACTGTAATTCGATTAAATAAAAATGTGAACAGTAAAAAAGAAAAAACAAATGGTTCAAGACCCAGTCCTAAATCACTGAATTATTTCATGTCTGATCAAGTTGACCAGCTGAATGGTTTTAGAGAAAACAGCCAGATCTGCAGTCTACTGGCGTGGAATGGCTATTTTCTCACATTTTTGGTGTATCCTCCTTTTGTCCTCCAACCAGTACTTAGTCGTCCCCCCTCCCCATAACATTACAGGCACTGCAACCTTACATACGTTATATCATTGAAGTCTCAGCTTGTGACCTCACACATGATGTCAAACTCAATCTGTGACCTCATAACGACACCATCAGTTTAGATAATATGTCTGTGGCATCAGGTACATGCACTAGTTAAGATGCCAGGATTATGTACACGCAGTTAACCCTCAGCCCCTTGCTGCCCTGGTCACAGCCTGTTCATTCATCACCATAAGTGGAGCAACTGCCCCAGAAAGAGAGCCCAGATAAGAGTAAAGCTATGTTCACTTGGATCTACGGCTATATTCTTTTATGTGCTGTATGTTCCTTCAGTAACAGACATATTACTTGCGAGGTCACAGATGACGGCACCATGCCTGTGACTATTTTTTCGAACAACATGGACAACCTAGGAACTCCTAAACCAATACTATCACAAAGAAGGGATCAAGAAAGATCTCTGAAATGAGACCACAAAATGGACTCAATTCCCCTCAAACAGAATTCCCCGGGTCTAAGGAATTTAAGGAAAAAAACAGATCGACAGGTTAAAAATGCAAAGATACCAAACCCTCTACTACTGCATGCAACAATGTGAACTGCGTAGAATATAGAAGGTTCTCGTACAAGTATGATGGTGAGTCGATCATTAAATACGCTGAGTCATTCATCTTGATTTTGATGTTTTGCCCCTCCTCACTCACTTAACTTAAGGAAAAAAAAGAAGAAAGTAGGAACTGTGGAAGGAGTCTAGCAGTTAGAAAAGACCAACTTCTCTCCCTCATCATTATCATTATCATCATCTTTCTTTTTCCCCGCTCCGTCTCTCCTCAGGTCTGGGCTTTTTCTCTCAATCATTACCCACTGTTCACTCACCAGATGAGGAAACATTCATAAACACAAAATAGCTTCCCAGAGATGCAAGAACCATCTCCCCACGGCTCTGCCGGAGTTATTCCAGCCCATTAAAAACAAACTGCCTCTTCAAGAATGGCATAGAAATAGAATATGCTGGTAGACTCTGGAGAGACAGTGAACTTATCTGTGTGTACTAGATAATCGCTCCTCAGTGGTATCTCAATACATGAACAACAATAATGGAGTATGCATATTTTAGCAGTGACTGTAGCCATACTGCATACAGCACATGCATTTTACAGCGTCTGTTTTCATTCACACAGAACCAGGAGCAAAATTCAATACAAGAAAGCAGCAAAAAATTAAAAAAATATAAATAAAAAGATGCAGTGTCAAATTCTTAACAATAAGTGGTGATGTAAGAAAGGTCAAAATATTATTTTCCATCTCCTGCAAATAAATCCCAGCCTCTTTTTTTTTTTATTATTATTATTATTGACAAAGTGTCAGAGATCACGAAAGCTAATTTTTATATGAGAATATCCTGCTTCATGCCCTTTGAAAGGATTTGAAAAGATTTTTGTACATATTCTTTGAACGCACGTCACATAATCTTGTGGGACTGCATAAATCAATACTTCAGTTATTCTTAATTTCTATACGTTCTCTCACCAGAGAGCTCAACGCCCTCCACGGGGCTTGGGCTACTTGAAGTTCATCTAAGATGCTGGAGAAGATGGAACGCTCCTCAGCCCGGTCAATCTGCAGGGGGCTCGTGCCCAGGATTTTCACTCCGTTCATGTGCAGCGGGATGGCCAGGTTGTTGGGAATCTGACCTCCCACTGACACAATGCTTCCAGAGCAGCCCTGTAGAGGAGACACCAGGTCATGCAATCAGATGTAATACTAGAAAAAGAAGACTTAGGGTGAAACAAGATAGGAGATGGGCATATCCTCTGCCACAAACCTGACACTCGAGTTTAATAGACTGGAATCTGTTTTTTTATCCAGTTATTCTGTAAGCTGATCACACACTAAAAACAAATAAAAGATTTCACCAGGGAGGGTGCATGTGCACACCTGTGGTTGAGTATTTCTAATAGCATAAAAGTAGAAATCTGTGTCAATCATGTGAATTTGGAGCTTCAAGTAGAAATTACTTCTAACGTTTAAGTCCCACCGAGAATGGAATGTCTGTCAAAGTTATGTTCTCTCAATCACAAAAACATGACTGCATGTGTGCATGCGAGTGAGTAAACTGTGTGTGATTGGTCGTGTATGTGCCTTTTTTAATAAAAGCATATAGCCTGTTTTTCCTGTCTAGGTGATCCAAAGGGGATGCTGTTTCCATGGCAATGCCAGGTTATATCTCTTCATTATTCATAGGCCTGCTCCCCTGCTCCTGTCCAGGGTTTATCTCCACGCTCTATTGCTGAATTTATCACACACACAAACAAACACACACACACACACACACACACAAAAGCAAGAGGTGAATGTAGCTGTAAGAGAGGTATTGATGGTAAGGCTATCTCCCTAGGCAAACAAACACTTAATCACACTGTGATCCCATCACAACCTTAACTGGATGCAATTCCTCTGCAGGGGAAATTCAGAGGATATGAGCATGCTGCTACACATAAGTGCACAAGCACCAACAAATGTAAACACAGACAATATCAGGATAGTAATCCCCTTGAAGATGTCTCGACATCATCAGGGTCTGATGGGAGCCTAGATTTTTACCAGCACATAATACAGTACACCTAAACTTTATATCATATTGGTTAAAGTCAACTATTCACAAATAACATCTTACTGTGACAGTTATTCTTCTTTAATAAACCAAAAAAAAGTGATGTAAAACTTCTGGATGATCAGAAATTTGATCAATCAGATGATACTTAAGAAAGGTGGATGCAAAGCTAATGTAGAAGTACCCTAAATGAGGCAAAAGAAATCTGGAAATGGCCCTCCAATCTCCACTTTAAGTCAAATTTATGCTATTCACATAAAAATCACAGTTCTTGTCCTGTAAGATCCAGAACATATCCTTGGCTTTCAAAAACAAAAAAGTGGAAAACAAAAGGAATCACATAATTTGTTTGGGAAAAGTGACTTCCCAGCATCTGCACCCACAATGTTAAATCATCAGCAAGCCAACTGTGTTGCAGCCAAACCTAGCTCTCCAAGTTGATACTTACAGATCATTTTTTCCTAAATACATAGATTATCTCATACACACACATCCTCTGCATGTACACACACAGAACTAAAGCATCAGTACAACAGGAGGGCTTGTTGGACTACACAATACTTTTGTCACAAATTACATTTAGCAAAATTTCTAATTTTTCCTCCTTAAAAGACATCAGACAAAGTGTCCATTAACCTTTTGAACAATCATTGATCCAACCCTGTGGGAGATTGATGTGCTGTCAAAAGTGTTCTGCCTAAATCTGGGCGATTGGGATATAATTATACATAACAGGTACAACACAGTGACTTACAGTAACTTCCCCATACATATATTTCTTTGTGTACCAATCAATATTCATTTCCATTAAGAAAAAGCAGGATGGAATTCCACATTTCTACACATTTTGTTTGAAGGGTGGCATGTCATGCTGTCCTAACCTCCTGTTGGCTGATATCAAGGATTCTCTCCAGAGTCAGCTCATCAAAGTAAAGGCGGTCGCATTCATCAAAGTCGGTGCTCACTGTCTCCGGATTGTGGTTGACCACCACCGTCTTCTTGCCGATTTGTCTCAAGGCTCTGATGCTGGACACCGCACACCAGTCGAACTCAACGCTACTGCCTAGTGGAGGATAGGGAGAGGAGATGTGAGCGTGCTGGAGCTGACGACAGCTGTTTAGACGCAGAACAGCTAACTGAAAAATAGTTTGACAGCTCACTGTAGCTAACTTGTCTGGAAGGTTTGAACTTAAGTCGTACATTTCTATGAACGCATAAGTGCATTTGAATTAAAATTCACACAAATATTTTAAAAGCAGCAATACCAGCTTTGTTATCAGGAAATATATGAAAGAAATGCATTCATAAAAAATATTACAAAAACACAAAATGAGATTAATTTTCAAAAAGGTAACACAACAAATATACATTTAGTGAAATTAAATGCTGGTAGTTGGGCTCACCAATGTGGTAAGGTCCACAACCAAGAACCATAATTCCTTGGTCTTTAAAGTCCAGGTCATGCTCCTGGTGAACAAAACAATGTTAATGATGTAATTCTGAGCATATCTGTAACTTTTAACTCGGGAGGGGGCGGGGCTTACAGTCAATAGAACTGAGAGAGAAATTGTCAAATATAATTTTGCATAGGACATAAATTAGTTGCTCTATTAATTGTACTGAATGTACAAGCAGTGGTTAAACTGTTAAACGCATACATGCACATGTTCTGCATACTTTTGTCAAAAGGTTACTTTCTGAGACATACCTGACCATGATAAGTACAATATAAATAGTTGGTCATTGCTGGGTACTCTGCTGCCAAGGTGTCAATCTATAAAAAAAAAGAGAAATGTAGAGGTTAGGATGTCTCATCAGTCTGAACAATTGTAGGATCTATATTTCTGTCTTTGCTTCTCTAGACAGGCAAACCTAAGTGAGCCCATTGTCAGCATGGAGGATGTCCTAATGAGTTCACATTTCCCCAATGTAGTGTGGTCTCACTTTGAATGTTCAGAGCGCAACGATTACATGTCTACCCTGAACATTCTCCTTACTATTGGAACATTGCCTTTTCTTTCTGAATGTTCAATTTGTCCTCCATGTGTTCTCTTTATAGCGGGGAACAATAGTTGGATCAGGTAGACGGAAATAAATGGACAGATCTGGGAGAAAAGACTTCTAAAAGTCTGTGAAATGCTGCAGAGTTTGCAAATGTAGCCAAAAGCAGTCAACACCCCAAAAGTGAACAAAAGGAGTTGAACAGAAAGGACAAGCACATAAAAGGAGGTATAATCTTGTGAAAAAGAAAAAGAAAAGAAAATTATGGAGACCCTAAAATGTCTTAAAATGAAGTGAAATAAATAAATAATAACCCCAGATAAACAACAGCATCCATCCATTATCTATACCCGCTCTTTCCTGTGCAGGGTCACGGGGACGAACAACAACAAAGAAAATATTTCATAATGACTAAACAAAGAAGAACTATTTCCATAGCTTCAAGATGATAAGCAGCAGCCAGGTTCTGCTCATCAAATGCACATGATTGATTAATTATCTGCAACCGCAGCCACCTCCATAAAAGTTTTTACAGACGTCTCGTCTAAAGCAATCAGGCGTGCGTTAACACAATGCCAAGGAGAAAAGACACTGACGATTACTGCTGATCATCAATCTTGGAAAGGTTACAAGTCCATCATGCAGAACTGAAGCCCTTAAAATCTCCAGATGTTCTCCGTTTAATCACCAAATATAATATAATATAACATAATTTAGATCTTACAAGGAAAAACATTTGACAATTGCAAATTCACGACGGTTTGGGTAAGATTGGATAAGGTTAGGATCATGTGATGACATATTGCAGAACGTCAACCTTGCCGAGATCCAAATACGGTACATCTGCAAAAACACCTCACATCAGCTTTAAAGCGCGGTGGCGGACAGGTCATGCTTTTAGTTTGTTTTGCAGTCACAGCACATGGACAGTCATTAGGTCAGCCATGAATGGTTACAACAAAGTATTTATTCTAAAGGTGAAGGAGGGGTGATCCGTGTGACAGTTAAAGCTTGGCTAAAATAAGGTAATGGAAGAGGGCAATTATCTAAAGCCCAAACAGAAAAACCTGCAAGAAATCTCAATGAACTGAAGCAACACTGTAAAGAAAAGGAACCAAAATCCAACACAACAATGTGATAGATGGATAACATCATAGAGAATTTAAACTTCAAGTTATTCAAGTTATTGCTGCTAAATATGGTGCAACTTTTCACACACTGCTTTTGCATTTTGACTTAGCATCTTAAAACAGTGACACACTATAATATGACATGTCCTGTTGTTCATATGATGTTGTATTTACCCAGTTATCAAGGCCTCATAAAGAGGACCACAGTACAAAAGACTGAAGGAACAGATGTGCGCTATTTTACACAACTGTATATATTATTACAAAAAAAAAGTTAAAGAAAGTATGATCGATTATGGTTAAAGTTTCAAGGAAATGCTTGGACCAACTGTGTTTCAGAATTCTCCACTCTTAACATTCTCTTAGTTTGCTCATAAATCGAGCAGTATTGGTTGTCACAGTGCTTGCTCCTAATCCATCTTGACAACTGCTTGTCTGATCTTCTTCAACCTTGGTCTGTGTATCGCTGGAGGCTCATTAAGTGCCATGTTGAGTTTGTGAACATTTGGTTGAAGAGTTGTTTAATTTTGGGGGTGGTCTTTTATTTTGTGGGCTTGGCTTATGCCACAGTCTGAGTTAGCCCTGTTGCCTGGCAACATCCTCAAAGACACTGTCTAGACTCTTGTGACAGATGTGTGACCTCACAGACGATGTCGCTATTCAGACTCTTCTGCTTGGTTTGAAAAAGCTCCTGTAGAGTAATCAGTTCAGATAATTTTCCTCTGTCTGTGTAAAAACACAAGTTTGTCTCAGTTTGCACAAATCACTTCCAATACAAACTCAAAATAGAGACCCTAAAGGTCATACCTAAGAGTTAATGACCTGCTGATTAGCACATGAATTACTCCAAATGAGCTACAGTATCTGATGTGATAAATCTATCAACAGTAAATGGTTTACAATCTGGATAAAAAACCATGTCAATACTTAATACTCAACCACACCGATACCACCTTCTGTATTTAAAATGATATTATGGTTAAATTGAATGTCTTCTACATATTTTATCATCCTCATTTGTATTTTGGAGATGCCAGTGATGCTCACCTGTTTGACCCAGGGTCTGATACTGTAGGTGAGCCTCAGCTCTCTGGCTGCTTTCTCACTGCAGTCCAGAATCTGACCAATCTGCTGATCTGAGAAGCCGTCCTGCTTAGCCTTCAGCAGCAGCTCCTTAGGTACGGTGCAACTGCATGAAAAGAGAAGAAGTTATGTTAATGACGCAACTACAGTCAAGTACCACGTTGACACTTGAAAGTACTGCTCATTAGCTCAGCTTTAAACTGCTACTAGCCAGGTGTTTGCAGTAACCTCAATTCGATCTCTACTTGTTTTTCAAGCATTTCTTTGGTATTTTCAATTATAAATGATTATACCCTGTTCAAGTTAAAATAATCTACTAATATTTTCCATTTTGTTTTGTAATTAATTTTCCATTTTGGAGGAATATTCTTTTTTGTGCTTTTTCTTATTTCAAAGATTTCATCGGTCTACCTGCGCATTTGCATATACTTGACTAGACACAGCTGACTGGCTAAGAACAACCAACATCATTACCATACTTTGTATTGAATTACATTTTTGAAAGAGTTTTATTTTATTTTTTATTTAATTCATTGATTAAGTGACAGCTCTCTTGCTGGGGCCAAGTCCTCTGTCAATCAGCCCTGTATAACATCTCATTAATGTCTGCAAATATTATATTTTAACTGTACTAACTTGCATATTTTATAAATGCAGTGACTAATTTGCATAGTTAGATTCACCAAGTATTTGTTCTGTAAGTGCAAATTACAAGGAGATTAACTCCATAATCCAGTGAAACAGTGTCCTATAATAATTTCGGTACAGTAAATATTGAATCCGCTCCAAAAAGTGCTCCCGTGACAGCGGTAGCTGTACTCTCCTTTTGCTTTCTGACTCATTTCCAAGATAAAGTGAACACATGATTGAACAGGAATGATATTAATATCGATATTGTCAGCCAACTACCACAGAGCAAGCATATTTCCCACAGTTGAACATAATCTCTTCAAATCCAAGGTCAAAACCAGGCCAAGGAATTCAACTGTTAAACCACAATTTGTTCTTCCTCTCTCATCTGGATTACTTATGACCTCATAGTGTAACAAGACTGAAAATATCAAATCATTTTTAACTTTCTATGCTTAAAATTCTGTTGTCTTGTGTAGAATAATTTATTTCTTTTTGTTTGGTGTGTTGCTGGGTGTTTGAAATAAGTTCAAACCAAACCAAAACACAAGGTGAGAACTACTGGCTTGATGTAGAAGCATTTTCACCTCTTTAAATTTTAAAAATGTCTAACCTTCGATTTTCTAGAACGGCATTGGGAGTATTTCTGTTGTTCTTTTAATGCTCACTGAATGTATAAGTCATCATGCAGGTACTATGGAAGACTGTCACTGTCTGATTTCGGTCATAATCCAGCAGAATAACCACAAAAAAAATCAAACAATTTGTACATAGCTGATCACAGCGTAAAGGTTGTAGATAAAATGCAGATGGCAACAAGCCTGGCAAGTGAGGAGAAAAAAAAAAAAGAACAATGCATGACCAAGAGGCAATTTTTCCTTAACCGCTAATATGCAAAGACGATCATTAGTTTTTTGTTGTTTTTCTTTTTTTAACTAGGGGGGAAAAAAAAAATCTTTATTTTCCTTTTTTCTCCTCTTATTACAGCCATCATTATCCTTCAGCCCTAATTGCAGCAACACTGGTATGCATACAGATTCTGCTGACCAACCGAGCTTGAATCCCACCTGCATCCAGCTCTATGGTCCATCAGTCTGACAGCAGCCTAATGTTGTATGCTCATCCCATAGCCCCCTGCACAACGAGCAGTGGAGACTATAAACCCTCTGTGTGTCAGTGTGAGGTGGTAAGGGCCCACCGGATGGATAGTTATTAATTATTAAGCAGCAAAGTAGGAAGACAGCAGAAGGTGACCTGTGTCTGACCCCTGATAATTTACTGTGGCTTTGGTTTCAGCTGTCCAGGTGAGTGCCGGAGGGCACTGGGAGAAAGAGAAAGAGGGAGACAACAGAGAGGAGGTGAGACCTTGGAGAGGAAGAAACTGGCATAAGAAAAGACCTCCATTTCCTGTGATTGTGAGGACCAACATTTTCAGGGTAAAGAATGTTCAGGCTTATCTTTTAACATGTTTTTATATCAGCTTCTTCTAATTCCCACAGTCTCTTGTTTCTTAATGTGTCAGTGAGACGGGTAGGCTGTCCTTGTCAGGATTATTTGTACCTTGAATTTCAAGTACATAATTCAGGATATCTTCAGGAATAAATGCAAATGAGCCAATTATAACACTCCTTTTTAGAATATTTTAATAAAATAACCAGGGTTACTCTATGAAACAAACATAAAAATCTCGACCAACAAAAACAGTGCGTTGAAATTACTTAAAGCTATCTAAAAGCCTCTTTTGCCTGTCTGCTGATAGCTTCTCACTATAAGAGTTCAAGCTGTTTCATTTAAAGGAATCCGCGTCGCAAAAGCAACTTAAAACTTGCTCAGGTTTTTGGTGATACTTTATAAGTGTTTTGTGTTGCTTTGAAATTTAAAGGTGTGTCACCGTGTAACACATTTTGTTCAAAAACCCCTTGGAAAATATTTCTCCCCACCAGAAGCAGCAAAGATACCCCCAAGTAGGATAAAACCTCTATTTCACTGAAGATCAGGTCTTCTTTTTGCTTCATTTTTATCAGCTCTTAAACTAATGCAGGTCTTGGTATTTAGATTTTTTGTTTGTTTGTTTTTATTGGTATTTTATTATTATCATTATTATGATTATTATTATTGTTATTACTATTATTCTTGGCCAAGAGGCAGCAGATCATGCATGTGGTAATTCATCTAAAAACATGTTTGCTGTAGAAGAATTTTACTGAATGTAGAATGTTTTATACTTTACCCTTTTCTAATGGGCAGCGTCAACATGTTTATGATGTTTATAGAACAATGATGGTACCCAGCTAAAGATGCTTTTTTCTTTCATTCCTCTCTCATCTATTATCTCACCCTTTATATTCATTTGGACTGCTAAGTGTTGACCTCAGGGGCTGCTTCCCTGTGTTGAGCCGAGTAAAGGGCTCTGTGCACCCCCCCTTGCTCAGCTGAACTGCCTTCACAGCATTGCTCAGCCTGTGTTTGTTTCATTCTAAGGGTGAACCAACTATTTTTGTGAAAGGCTAAAATCAGTATTGTTAAAGAAACTGCTTTCATTCTCAAGAAAAAACACAAGTGGCAGGTAACTGTTTAAACAGCGCTAAAAAGGTAAATATTAGATAGCAAAGTGTGCATGACAGCACAAGCGGGTGATGAAATAGATGTTTCTCTCTGTCCTGTAGACTAAGGATGAAAGTGGATGGTGTATTGTGGGAATGTCATGTTATTTAGCTGTGACCTCAGTACAGAATTCGCTTGCCTATGTTCCTCAATATAGAGGGCAAATATTGCATAATTAATATGCGCAGCAATGTTTGGAAACTAATTAATATGTGAAAACATTTAAAATGTTAACAAGGTTAGAACCGGCACTATCTTTTCTGTGGCTGCTGTTTCCATATAAACAAAGGAGATAACAACCATTTTTTCCTGTCTGGACAACTATGCAAACTGAGTTACTGAATATCATCTAAAAGAGACTAAAAAATATAGATGAAGGATGATGATATAAAGAAAACATTAGATATGTATAAGGGAAAAAAAAAACAAGATCAAGGCCTCAGAAGCATGATGGGTTCAGAGGGATTTGTTTGGATCCTTGAGGTATTTTCTTTGATAGAAACTTTCACCTTCACAGTGTTAAATTAAAATTCATCCAACTCTAAACCATGCATAAGACAAAATATAGTTTTCTGTGTTTGAGAACAGATATCAGCCTTTCACAGTGACTCTAGAAATATGTCCCCCAGTCTAGATGTGCAAATTTGCATGGTACTGTGACATCACAGAAATACTATCCAACTTCTCCGTCTTTATTTCCGCATATCTTTGCATCATTTGATGAACTTTTGAAGTTGGCTATTCAAAGCACTAAAAGCATATCATACCCATGTGAAGTGTACAAGCCTTTCACATCTATATTTATGGACAAATTGGTCATATCCTCCACAAGTTTGTTATTGCAGACATTCGTTTACATCTCTTCATGTATGCATGCACAGATGTTGTACGGTCTTGAATGTATGGTATGTATACCTTGGACAATTGAGATTTATTGGTCTTGTTTGTATTTTTTTATAACTTCCTGGATTTCAAAACTTGTATTCTAGTCGTGGGGTTCTGTTCAGAGAGGGATTTAAAGTTCCTTTTTTGTCAAGTCCTCAAAAAAAATCCCTTGGTTTACTGACACACTGCTGTGCTCTGTTCCTTTAATATAAGGAAGCACTCATTTATTCTTGATTATCATCCAGCTGATGACACCTAATTTCACCTTAAAATTGATGACTTACTTTACCACTAAATCACCTTAATATGCATTTCAGTTGAGAGATATTTTTGTCTCATTTGTACAACTGTACAATTTTTTCCATTTATTTATTTTTTGCCCCTGAACTGTTGTTAAGTATGTGTTACCTGTTGTAATTTCCAAGGTGTTGCTCCAGCTGTGTAATCCTGTGGAGTTTGTGGAGGAACCACTTGTCTATGGCCGTCAGCTTGTGAATCTGATCAATACTTGTACCATTATGGAGGGCCTGAAAGATAAATACATCAAACACACTGAATATTATAATTCCCTTTTCTTATGACATTCAAATGTATCAAGGATGTATTCACTTGAGATTTTACAAATAATATTTTATCAAAATTTAATATACTGATGTTCATTCTCTGGCAACAGCTGCTACATTTTCTTTGCATCGCTTTTGTTTTGTTTTTTTTATATTAGATCAATTACAAACTAATTTCAGTTGTATGGTGAAAATTCAGGCAAGTTTAATAACTTTTAGAGAAAAAAAATTAACTTCTTTCTCAAATTACTGTTGATGTTCCAAACA
>JBAMYA010000014.1:7660373-7680785 GCA_037176975.1 Arrhamphus sclerolepis | reverse complement strand
AGTACAGTGATAAGAAAAACACCACAGGTAAATACTTTGACAAGGCACTGTGATGTGTATATGCCCTTACCCAGTAGCTTTGGAAGCCAGAGCTGAGCTTCTCGAAAGTCTGGCATTAACCTCAATGATGCAGTACTCCAGGGATGACGGGTGTAAGGCGTACTGAATGTTGCATTCACCCACAATGCCTAGGTGGCGTACCACCTTGATTGCAGTCTCACGCAGCATGTGATACTCCTCATTGGAAAGTGTCTGACTTGGTGCCACTACTATAGAGTCACCTGTAGAAAACGTTACATTCACACGCACAGAGATTGCATTAGTAGAAACACACACACATACAGTATGATCTGATCTATGTGAGTGAGTCAGCCGGTTACCTGTGTGAATGCCAAGCGGATCGAAGTTCTCCATGTTGCAAACAGTGACGCAGTTATCAGCCACGTCCCTCACGACCTCATATTCTACCTCCTTCCATCCGAGTAAAGACTTCTCCACCAGAATCTGGCTGCTCATGGCCAGAGCCTAAAATATACGTGTAGTGTTACTACATGTTTACATCAATATGAACACCTTGACAGAAAAATCAATATTCGTCACAGTAGCTCTGCAACGCAGACACCATCCATTGCTCAGGATCTTTTGTAGATTTTTTTTTTTTTTCAACTTTGAGAGTCGATTCATAGTGCCATTTTTACTACCAATGCAGTCTTTAGTCTATGTCCAACAATGAATGTAAACAAACAAAACCAGATAATATTAAGTCCTATAAAACTAAAGGCATTGTCGCATTCAATGAATTGTAATATGCCTGGAAAATGCAACCATGAAATAAAGAACTTCTGGGCTAATATAAAGGGTTCATTATGGGCAAAGATCAAAAGGCTCAAAGGAAATTTTGTATTGGGATTTTGTATATTTTTGTCCTCTGACAAAGATTTTGAGTTATGCATCTGCCTATCCTTGATAGAAACCAGAAGAGCAGCTGCTGAGCATAACTTGCAAAGAAATGTTTGCCACTGAACTCTGCAAGCAGAGCTGACAAAAGAAAGAGAGTTGAAAAAAGAAATAAAATATACATAAATGATATGCATCAATCCATAAAAGCTTGGCTCAGCCAGATAATTTTGCAGTCTGTGAGCAGATATTACAACCAATTGAGCTGTCAGACAATGCTGGAAAGTGGAAGCACACAAAAAAGTTGCTTAGCAACTGCAAAGAATTACTTTATCGACATGGGACCAAAGATAGTCGAACATCTTGATTTTTTTATGTGTGCAAGTAAATCCTACAAAAGGTAGGAACAATTATGAAATAAAGGAAAGGGATTGAAACTATAGCTTGGACTAATTCAATGTCAAGATTCTCCACCATTAGTCTCTTATTCTGACCTTGTGGGCAGTCTCCTCCAGTCTTTCTTTGTCAACACACAGACCAGAGCCCAGACCTCCCAGGGCATATGCAGACCGTAGCATCACCGGATATCCTATCTGCTCACCAGCTTTCAATGCATCAGACACCTAAAAGATGAACATCTATTATACTATATCATTTTAACCTTTATTACATAACATATAACGCATTAAATCTACACTGAAATCAAAAATGTATCAGTAATAAAAGTGGCTAAAGATGTAAATAGCTGATTTTTTTAAAACAATTTTCCAAGTGACTAGGATTCTTACCGACTCTACGGCGATACTGGGTGCAATCTTCTCATTGATCTCCATTAGTTTGTCAGCAAAAAGCTGTCTGTCCTCTGTGGCCATGATGGACTCCACAGGAGTGCCGAGAACTTTGACACCGTACTGATCCAAGACACCACGACGGAATAATTCTACTCCTGAGGGCAAATTCGCATACATATACAGTGTATGTTTCAACAGCGTTTAAAGTTTTCAAACATATTACTCAACATGACACTTGGTCAATGAAACAAAAGTTACAGTCATCAAGATGAATTTTCCAATCAGACAAGTGTTGCTGCAATGCATTTCTTTCCAAGGACACAAAACAAGTGTTTTCAACATTTACTCATCAGTTCTACCCACCCAGAGAACAAATGTACAGATCTTACCACAGTTGAGGGCAGTCTGTCCACCCATTGAGAGAAGAATGCCATCTGGACGCTCGGCTTTGATGACTTCAGTTACAAATTCTGGAGTTACAGGCAGAAAGTAGACCGAGTCTGCCTGCTTGGAGCCTACTTCATTGGTCTGAACAGAAGCTATGTTTGGGTTCATGAGCACCGTCTTCAGGTTTTCCTCCTACATGTCCACAAACATAGCATTTCATGATTGTAAGGATAACATGGGCACAATGAGCAGTTCTAAATGATACTTTAAAAAACAGATTGAATAAAAATCAAAGGTTTCACAAATTTGAAAGCTTCACTGCACAGCAGAGATGGCTGCCTGATCCAGTATCTCTTATCGTAGGTTGATACTAGCATAATTCACAGATATCGAAATGTCAATATCAACCAAACAAAAACAATTCATATTCAAACCTTTAAACTTTTACTGCTGCAATAGTTCTACTTGAATTATCCTGTAAAGATTTAGTATTGCCTTTTTCACCCTATTAAAAGGTTTGGATATTGTTTGAAAAATGACTGCAAATATTCAATTTGAAAACAATAGACAACAATATCAACAACTGTCTTTTATATTAACCAATACTGGCAACAGCATGATAGTGGGGGAATATGTGGGATCTATAACAAGAACATGCATCAGAATTTTTATGACTGTCATTAGTATTTTAAATACTAATCTGAAAAAACAAAAAACAAAACAGGATTTATAAAACATTACAACAACTGAGAGCATATCAATAACAGTGTAACTGATACAGATATGGATTTATATTTGGAAAAGTTTGAATAAATTAACAGGTTTCAGGTCCTCAGGGTGCCATTCCTGTCCCCAGCATTTGACACTGGTTGGCCAAATGTAGATAAAAGCATATTTGAGTACAACTGGCTGCCGTTCTAACTACAGTGAATATCAAAACTGCTTTGTCTTGATCCTCTCACCTTCATTGCCTTGATGGCCTGAGATCCAGAGTAGTCAAATTCTCCAGCCTGACCAATTGACAGACCTCCAGACCCGAGTACCAGCACCTTTGACACCTATATCAGCACAAATGGTGAACAAAAACACAATGGTAAACTCCGACTGCGCAGCAGTCAGCTTCTTTTTCAATGAAACATGATTAAAATGTTGCAATGAGATTTGTAAGAATATTGATTATTGGATACAAATAAAGCTATCCTTTAAAATTGAAGCTGCAAGCAGCATTGAACAGGCCCTCACACCCATCGCTACTGCCCCCCACTGCTTTCCCAGCCAGGGTATGGACACCTTTCCTCCCCAGTACTGCTGCAGCAGAAGCTCTGAATTGCGTCTCTATACCTTTTCTGCCCAGAAACACTGAGAGTGAGTGAGAGTGAAAGAGTTACAGAATATCAGAAGAGGACATCCTTCGGACAGTTTTTGTTGTGGTATGTCCAGGCCCTAACTATAACCCCTAAACCAAACCCCAACAGTTCATTCTTCTACTTAAATGCCCTACTTTCATTAAATAATATCAGTGTGCCTCAAATCTTTTATATTTTTCCCTAAATTTCACCAAAAGCCCATCTTTGATTTATTGCGAGTAGTGTGTATACTTTAATATGGATATGGGTTTTATTTTTTTAATTTGTGTGTGGCAAATCCATCCACTCCCTGTTTCAAAGCAAATAATGCAGGTGGTGCTTAACATCCATCCAAGAAACTTTATATGTTGTATGAATGAATATTCCAATCCAGATGTGTTCTGGCTCGGACTACAATCATGCGCATCGGGTCCTGTCTGTTGTTTATGCTTATGTACCACAAAGCAGTTCAGAGTACCCACATAGTGTTGGAGAGAGCTCCTTCCGGGAACTCCCTCGTCCTCCTGGGGGACTTCAATGCTCATGTGGGTAATGACAATGGGACCTGGAGAGGCATGGTTCGGAAGAACAGCCCCACGATCCAAACCCGAGTGGTGTTTTGTTGTTGGATCCATACCGAACACCATGTTCAAGCATAAGAGTGTCCACATGTGCACTTGGCACCAGGACACTCAGGGCCGCAGTTCGATGATCGACTTTGTAGTTGTATCATTGGATTTGCGGCCGCATGTCTTGGACACTCAGGTGAAGAGAAGGTTGGATCTGTCAACTGATCACCACCTGGTGGTGAGTTGGCTCAGATGGTGGGGGAGGATGCCGGTCAGACCTGGGAGGCCCAAATGTGCTGTGAGGGTCTACTGGGAATGTCTGGCAGAGTCCCCTGTCAGAAGGAGCTTTAACTCCCATCTCCGATAGAACTCTGACCATGTCCTGAGGGAGGCGGTGGACATTGAGTTTAATTGGGCTCTGTTCCGTGCCTCTATTGTCAAGGTGGCCAGCCAAAGCTGTTGCCATAAGGTTGCTGGTGCCTGTCGTGGTGAAAATTCACAAACTTGCTGGTGGACACTGGCAGTGAGGGATGTGAGTTTTTGAAATTTTCAAGGCGGTGTAGCTGAGCCATTTTTCCAAGCTCATGAAGAGAACACCTTAAATATACAGTGTACATTTTCACTAGACCTGATATGTGTGCAATATCTGGTGAGTTTTGGGTTATGGAAAAGCTTCCAAAAGAGCAGTCTGTTTCGCAGAAACAAAATAATTGCAATAATAAACATAGCAGCTGCATGCTCAGAGTCCTTCTACCATCGGTGGTTGGGCCCTAATCATCCTACATGACTTGCTGTACCTTGGCTCTGGGAGGGATGCTGGGCTTTGGTGGCATGACTGACACTATGCTTGCATCCTTTCCTTTCTTGATCAGGGATATGAATGCATCAAAGAGAAACTGTGGAAACAAAGAAAAATGAAACACAACAGTTTGAACTGCAGCGCAAGAGAAGGTGGAGACATTGTTCATTATGGTATAGTTGTTTGATTTTGTTACCAGCTGACATTTGTCACATTTCCTTGTTGCAAGACATTGAATAAAAAGAAAACAACTCTTTGAGCATGACTATAATGGACGTAAGTAAACTTACATATTACAGCCCTAATCGTGTGTGCCTCGGCCAGCCAGCCAGGCTGGAATTCCGATCCATGTCATCCTATTTAAATCATCAAGTTATGATCCTTAAAATAAACCTCTGTATAGTCATGTTCAAAAGTACTTTCACTTTTAATTCGAGAGTTTTACATATCAGGATACAAAAAAGATGAGTATTGTTTTGTTTTTTTTCTCTAAACACAGTGTAACGTGTTTTAAGCGAGTCCTGGCTAGAATCATATGCCGTTGTTTTTCTTAATTCCCCAAAACTTAAAGCTTTTCAATATGAAGAGGGAATGTTAACTTTTGAATGTGACTGTGGGCTTTTCTTTTCTTTCCCTTTGTCGACAGGCATATAAATAACTACATATCATACACACCTAGATCAACTTCACACTCAGTGGATGAATACCTGTGGACTCAAAGAAGTTGCATACCATATTTAAATCTGTTAAGTTTAGTTGTAGGTATATTTTGAAAAACAAGAATTTAGCATGTGGTCATGAACAAAAGGCTAGATTTAATCACTCAGTCGTGTCAGGCACATTGAGGAAGTGAAAAATATATATAAATACACACACACACACACATACATATGTATATGTATACACACACACAGGCCCAAAATTTGTTTTTTCAGTTTGATAACAAAAACATTAAAACTGCAGACGCTATGCACAAACAAGATGTAATTTTTTAGCAAAAGAGGTGATGATAAAGACTGCAACAATGATTCAAGTTTGCAAGATCGATATTCCTCCTTGAGCAGTTGATGATGATATCTCTAAGATAATAAGAAATGGACCTGCTGAAAAGAAAACTGACAAAGAGTAGTCTGACATGGAAGATTTGAAGTGTGGAAAATGAAATAAATTAAGTCTTTCAAGCCGAAGATGCAAAGGTTTGTAAAGTTGCTGAGGTCAACAAACATGTTGGTGCTAAATAAAAAGAGACGAGGCTGCTCCCTGGAGGGCCCAAAAAGAGTAGCAGGGAGAACGGCGTGTGCCAGGAGGACAGAGGTATGTGTTAAGTGTGTGTTCACAATGAAGTTGGGAGATAAAGGTTCAAATGAAAAAAGCTAACGATTACAGATTAAAGAATTACAATCAAGCCAATCAAAAAATGTCACATCTAAAAGAATGAAGAGATGAGAGGGAAACTTAAAAATATGTAGAGGTTGTTTTTGGTCATAGCTGATGCCACAATAACATGAAAACATACCAGAGTGTCATTTAAAAATTAAAATATCTCTTTATGTTTTAATTAATCATTTATTATTATTAATCATTTCATCCACATTTTATTTTGATTCATACCACAAATTTGGAACACATTTATCTCACCTACTTATTTTGTAATAGAAAGCATGTCTAAAAAATAGAGGGATGCTGTCAGATGTCAAAATCAGGTGAAAACACACTGATGTTCATTAATCTAATTGCAAACTTCTGCAATTTGAACACAACTTCAATTTTCCAGGCCATCATCTGCACAAATGCTATTTCAGTGAAATACGTTAACTTTTACCTTGGTTGCATCCTGTGAATACACCTTTAATTAGCTGCAGTATAGTGTTCAGATACTTTATGCAACACCATCAAAGTCTTTAATTACCTCTGTGTCGGTGGGACCGCCCTTAGCCTCTGGATGGAACTGGGCCGTGAAAACAGGCTTACTGTTGTGCATGATGCCCTGGAAATTATGCATATTATATGTAAAGAAATAAAAGAAAAAACGGTTTAATTTCAGAAAAAAAGTGAGTCTTTCCAAGGTGTTTTTGGTAAACATATCTGAAGGCTCAACACAGTCATTTCTTTGCTTGACTAATACTATTTTTGAAAAAAAATATCACATGATCTGTTTCCTATCCAGGACCAATACACACCTCATTGGTCCCATCATTAGCGTTGATGAAAAGTGGGCTCCAGCGCGGGGGCAGGGACTCACTGTCTATACCGTAACCATGGTTCTGTGCCGTAATGAATGCCTGGCCTGTCATCACATTCAGCACAGGTTGGTTCTGGCCTCTGGGGAACAATAGACATGCATTAAGCAGCAACATTTTTTTTTCCTTTCTTATAATTTATTCCTTAGGGGGAAAGCAGCAAATTAAAGGATATATACTAAGACCTTTTGTCAAAAGTCCATCCAATTTCCTGACATTTTAATTAAATGTTAGTGACAAGTTTTGGTTAAAACACCACATATAGAGGCTCTATTTTTACAGCTATGCTCATAGCAGCTGGTGTTGGAAGGTGAGCTCAAGCTACTTGACTGATTCAGTCCCTGAAAATCAACTGTTATCAGCACAGATGTTGCTTCCCATGGCCTCTTCCAAATAGTCTGCATTTACTGTACCTTGGAAGTGGACGGCACAGGTTTCAAGAGACAGATAAAGATGGGGAAGCTGGAGAATTCTGTGATGTCACAGTGCCCTGGCATGTCCCAAAGGTCCATCGAACAAGAAATTTACAGACCTCCAAAAAGTAAGAGTTGTCTTTGTGGGAGTTTTTAAGTTTATGACTTTAAACTACCAAATAAATCCTCTTTTGCACAAAAAATAAATAAATACATTTTTTCCATAATATAGCTCTAAAGCATCTCTATTTACATCCACGGAGGTTCTGGGGTCTATGCTCAGATATTAAAGAGGTCACCTGTTGCCCATTGGCAGTTTGTATGACTTCGCTCCTGCAGCCAGAGCAGTGATCTGGTTGCCCATGCAGATTCCAAATACCGGCTGTGGACGATCACTCTCAAGCACCTTCAAAGATCAGAAAATCAGAATAATAAATAATAACATATAATAAATAATAATAAATAATCTAAGTTGTAAAAATAAATTCAAAAAAATTGGAATCATAATTCTTATCATTGCTTTAAACAATTCTTGTGAATAATTATGTTCAACCATTAGCCCAACAGCAGATGGCCACCCTCCCTGAGTCTTCCTGTCAATCATTTCTTCCCATCTACGCTGTCAACTCGGGCTTCTTCAAGAAGAGGAATTGCACTGAAGTGAAGAGCTGACACAATTTATTGGACTCCTCTGGCCTTTTTTTAAAAAAACAAAAAAAAACAAACAAATGAATTGGAATTATGTGAATCTTGAATCTCAACTGCAGTGAAGTGAATTAAAATGAAATGGATTGAACTGGAATTAAAATCTAATATGACTGACTTAGACTAAATTCAACTAGACAGAACTTTTTAGCTTTCTCTGTAAAATGACTTGTGAATTGGCGCTATAAATTTGGAAAAAAAAAAATCAATTAAGAAGAATTACTCAAACTTTGAAAACACAAAGAAATGTTTGCCATTTTTAGTTCAGAGGGTCCCCCTAGACGCATGGAGGTCAATTTGCTTTTATGACCATCCAAGATGCATCAATGTTGTGGTCAGGTCACCATCTTCTTTTCTCTTCTGTCATAATAACTATCTTGACTCTCTTTGTTGTTTCTGTCGTGATGTCCAGAGTAGGTCTGTGAGCTCGTCTCATCATTGTTAATGAGTGACATACTGCCATAAAGAAATACACAGTTTCCAAAAGAAATGACTGGGACAGTAGTCAGAAGTTACTTTGGATGATTTTTGCTGATAGTAGGGGCAGGAGACTTAGCAACACTTCCTTAGATGAATCAAATATTTCTCCAAATAAAACTGAAACTGATATCTTAACATCAAAAAAAATCCTTTGTGCAGATTTAAGCATGAAATACTATGAACCATTCCATATTGGTCAAATATAATATGTTTCAATAAGAAGGGGAAAAGCAAATCATTTTCTCTGAGGCTCATACCTTGCTAACATTGTGGATGAGTGTCTTGGCCAGAGATGGATCTCCAGGTCCATTTGATATGAAGAGGCCATCATACTCTAAACTCAGCAAGTCCTGGTCCCATGGCACCAGGTGGACCTCTGCACCTCGCTACCCCCAACAACATGAATTATGAATTATTATTACTCTAGCTGTAAACATAAGAGTTAGTGTAACTACAGCAGCCACTACTAAATACAAAATGTCATCATCAGGGCTAGGAGGCTCACAGAGATGTTGCTAAATCTCTTTACTGTCACTCAATGTATCTAATTTGTAATTCTCAACTAATTATCAACTAACTAAAATTGATTTCCTCTGCATGATTGGAGTAATAGTAGAGAAGCAAACTATGACTCCAGATGTACAGTTTAAACAGGATGCAGATTCAAAAGCTGTTTTTTTTTGGCTCCAACTGCATCTCACCTTCACCAGGAGACGAATTATATTATGTTTAATACCACAGTCAACAGCCACTACTTTGAATGGGTTGCCTTTTCCAAACACTCTAATTTCCTGGTGAAAAACATGGACAGAGCAAAGAGAGATCATTCTCATTGGTGGGATTGGTAAACAGAAATGCTTCTAAACCAAGTTTTATCTATTCAGATGTGAAATATAAATGGCTTCCAGCTGTTTACCTTAGTTGAAACATCTGCTACAAGGTTTTTCTGGTTGGGATCAGTTATCTCTATAGGCTGGCCATCAAATTCTATCTTTCCCAAAACTGTACCCTGAAGGGAAACAAACATGTATTAGTTGGTGGTCAACTGATCCATTTTAAGATACAGCAGATCAAGAACTTTATGTTGGCAAAACCTTGTCCCTGATGATTTTGGTCAGCATTCTAGTGTCAATCCCAAACAGGGCCGGAACCTTTGAAAGGAAAGCGAAATGTTAATTTATACGAGGGTCCCATTCACCTCTGACATTATACCATGTGCTCCATAATTTGAAACTCAACCTTCTCCTCTTGCAGCCATTGACCCAAAGACTTGATGGAGTTCCAGTGGCTATACTCATTGCTGTAGTCCTGAACCAGAAGACCGGATATCTAATGACACAAAAGCACAAAATGAGCCTTCAAAGTTCAATTTAAGAAGCACTCAAGTCTGTTAATAGCTGCTATGCAACACTGTTCCTACAACATGGATTGCAACATAAAGAGCTGTATTTAACAATAATAATCCTTATAAATTATCGTAGATCCGAGTGATGTAAAGGCAGACTATGTTAGGTATTCCTCCAAGACTCATAGAATAGTAATCAGTTTCAATAATTAATTTCATTCACCTATGGTAGTGTTTCCCCACCAGTGGAGGCCACCAGGGAAGAAACAGATTAACTTGAATTCACTGAAATTGATTAACATATCTGCATGGTACAATACAGATCAGCATGTACTATGTAAATTGTTGTAATTGTTTTACTGGCATAGCTATCAACAAGCTTGTTGGCATGGGCATATTATTTTTTTTTTAGTTTGTTGGCATGGCAGGATGTAATATAGGCAGGGCGGGGCACCCTGCCAAGTGAATGGTAGAGGAAATACTGCATGTGAAAAAATTCCCCCTCTTTTGATTGAAAAGCTTTACACCCCATAGTTCAATAATATATATTTCCTCTATCAGCAATAAACTGTAATGACGGTTTTCTATATGATGTTATCACTCAGGAACGGTGACATTTTTTACCCTTTTTTTTTTTAATGCTTCAGGTCATTGATTTTACATACATTTAACTATAAATCTCTAAAGATCCCATCACAGCTTGGTAATCAGGTTCAAGTCTGTTCTTTGTCTGGGCCATTTTAAAACCTTGATTTTATTTTTCTTTTTAAGCCAGATTTTCTGATGTACTTGGCATCATTGTCCTTTTGCATGACCAAAAGTGTAGCTGTCAGATATATGGCTTCCCATTTGAATCTTAAATACTTTAGTCAACAGAGGACTTTATTGCACACAAACCAGAATAGAATAAACATTGCTCCAGCCAATCACAGACAGCAGACAGGTCTGTGCTCACACACGAAGAAGGAGAGGGAAATTAGGTTTTTGATGGGTGTTTTGTAAGGGAGGGAGGGCAAGGGAGAAGCTAGCTCTATGTATTTTGTTGATGTTTCATTAAAACAGACATGATGTCATCCAGAAATTGTTATTCCTAGCTTTGATAGATCAGCCAACTGAAAAAAAAATGTCTGCTTTCAAAGAAGTGCTGATGATTATTTCACCAATTGCATTTGATCAGCAGCACATGGTTGCAATGCAAGAGGATAAAAATGAGACTTCTTGATGTCTGGCAAATTGGAGGGGGTTAGGGTTGATACATTTGAAAGTAAACAACTAAAAAATGGTTCTAACCTTTATCATAAAACAAACATCCACAACACATGAAAGCACGCTTGCACAGCTAAATGGACACTTGGAAAAAAAAAAAAAAAGTGAGGGTGGTAATGTCCATCTTGTTAACTTGTTCCTAACAAGTACCCCCGGAGAGATGATGCAGAGGTCATTCAAGCCATTTTAAATCATACAAAGAATGATACATGCAGCACACCAGACAACCATGAAAGGTTTTCGCTTTACAGTACATTCACACATACAAGCCAGCTCGTTTGCAGGCCACATGTCAGTGTTGTTCACAACCACACAAATGTAGTCTTCCACTATCTCTGCCACTTCCTTCCAAACGTTATTTCTGAGACTTGTGTCTCTGTGTGACCACAAACTTTGAATATAAAAAAAAAATAGGACGACTGAACGTCGCGATTACGAATTTTTCCACCATGTCCCTGTAATGCAAGGTCCGATCATAGATGGATACAAGCCGCTATATTCCTGTCCTCACATACAATTTAACTGATTAATGCTTGCTGTCTAACCACAACCTGATTGGCTGACACATGCGTTGATTTGTTGATTTGATCAAAGTCTACAGAGACTGATGAAGACGACATATGGAACATGTACATTAAACTTATGAAGATCATTTTCACTTAAACAAAATATAATTTTAATACCAAACACCTAACTAAAAACATCAAAGACAAGAATATGGCATGTCCCAGAAAACTGGAAGTAGTGACCAGCTAATACAAAATCAAGCTTGCTGCCATTCTGTGACCAAAAGAAAAGAAAAAACTCTCAATGGGCCGACAACCAAAGAAAAGCAAAAAAAAAAAAAACAAGAGTGAATTTGGTCTTACCTTTGGTGTTTTACCATCATAAATGATATTCCTGTCCAAAACTTCACTGAATTCATGCAATCTCAAGTCAGCATATATTTCTCACAGATTTGACGACATGCTAATTTGAAACACTTCCTAACAATATACCCATCTTGCTGTTTATTATCTACATGCATAGCTATTTATTTGATGTTTTTCTGGCAGGAAAATTATGCAAATATATAAACTGGCTACCAACTAACTAGGCTAACTGTAAAGTAGTGTTTCTCCACGGGGGCAGTCCCGCCCCCTGGGGGGCGTTGGGAGGATGAAAGGGGGCACTGGCAGCAATATTTTCAAAGGGGGGCGCTGACATTCTTTTGGGGGGCGTTTGATTGAAGGTAAGGTTTACACTAAAGATGCACAACAATACCAGTTTAAGTTTTGAACTACTTGCAAAATTGTGGTCTGCAACATTAAAAACATGAATGGTCTGCAACTGTATCGCTCTTCTTCTCCAGTTTCTGTCAGTTGTGGTTGCAGCTCCGTGCTGTCTTCAAGGAGAACGGGACGTCAGAGTATCATTTATAAGATTTCTCCCACATGGCATTTACTGTGTAAACTCTGAAACATGAATGCTCTCTTTTGTGGAATTACCAATGGAGAATTTCTCTTAAATGGGTTAATTTATCTGAGGGAAACACCGCGAGCACATTGTTATTAAAACAAAAATATTCCACAGTCAGATTTCCCCTGAACACGTCCAGCATCCAGACGCACATTAAAGCATGGTGTAACACGGCTTGATATCAGCTGATATTGCTGCGGCTTTATAAATTTTGGTGATAAATACAGATGCAGCGATAATGATAACAATAATAATCAGTGTAAGTAGCCTACATCTTATTTGATGGGGGGCGGTAAGGGACCTGGATAATGGATAAGGGGGCGCTGGCCCAAAAGGGTGTAAAGGTTTTTCATGTGTCATCCAAGTGACAAGACATCAAACCAGTTGAACCACATGTAGTATGTGTAAAAAGTAAACAATCTCTGGTCCAACAGAAATATAACCACCATGGCACCACACTTCAGTCCCTCAGTTCCCTCAGTTTTTGCTGTCAAATAAACATCACATCAACATTAATATTGTCTTATTTCATGCAATATCCAGTAGTGTTTTTGTTGGCTGTGGCCACCAAGAAATACAAATTGTCTTTGTCAGCTCATACCAAGAAGAGAATATTAAGCAACAAAATAGAGGAATGCTGATTGAAATCATTACCTGCCCCACCTTTAATTGTCAGAAGTTATAAGTGAAAACAATTTTTTTCTTAGCTATTCTCAGCAGTTGCAAAGTTGTTAACTTCAGAAATGGTTAACTACACTCTATAAGTACCTTGTTTCATCTCAAATAGATGGTCCTATCAGTCACAACTGTCTGTGGCCTAAATACAGAGTTGAAATGTAATTACATTAGAGTACAGTATGACAGTTTGCTCTCCTACATGGTAATAACATACTTCAGCCGTTAGGGCATTATTTGTATCCAAG
This sequence comes from Arrhamphus sclerolepis, assembly GCA_037176975.1. NCBI lineage: Eukaryota > Metazoa > Chordata > Actinopteri > Beloniformes > Hemiramphidae > Arrhamphus > Arrhamphus sclerolepis. The sequence continues at coordinate 7,667,166 of JBAMYA010000014.1, read as the reverse complement.
TTTACATTTGCATGGAAGTGCAACGCAATCATCTAGCTAGCATCATTTGTTTGGATTTCCTGAGTTGCAGAATCTGCTATCTCCAAAAAAACTAACATAGTATTATGTCATTACACAAACAATGACGATATGAAATGTGGTCAAACTTTATTAACATTAACATTTAAAAAACTCTTAAAAAACTGGGGGAAATTACGACTATAAAGTCTTTGCATAACACAATTTTGTCCAACAATCCCCGGTGCTGAATGAATGATTGATTGATTGATATCAAAGTAGTACAATAAAAAAAAAAATATGCATCAATAATTAGTATTTGCACCAAATCTGCAGCAGATCTGAGGCTTCCACAGAGCCTAGAAAAGTCTGTCAGAGAAAGGCGCATTTCATACCTGGATGCGGTCAGACTCTACATGTTTTCTTAGGCCCAGCTCATCCAACTCCTGGGTGTTGGGTACACCGTAGTTCCCAACAATTGGGTAGGTCAGGGTGAGGATCTGACCTCGGTAGCTGGGGTCGGTCAGGGCCTCAGGATACCTTAAGCAAGAATAGTACATTTCTGTTCTTCATTTAAATATAATACACAAAAGCTGGCAGTACATAATAATAACTTCTCGTGTCTTTATTGAACACAGCCATTAAACATCCCCAGCTCTGGTGGAAAACAGTAAGTGGCCCCTTGGTGTTAGTAGCTAATTGAATCTCCTTTGTTAAACCAGCTACTAACAATGTTCAGAAGAAATGTTTGACCACTCTTTATTACAGAACGGCTTCAGCTGAGACACATTTACAGGCTGTCTAATGTGAAACATCTCTTTGGGGCTGAGGTCTGGAATCTGAATAGGCAACTGCAAAAGGTGTATTTTCTTTTTCTGAAGCCATTCTATGGTAGATTTACATTGATGTTTACATTAATGCACTAAACTTCTACAAAGCTTCAGCTAGCAGCTAGCTGCCAAACTCTACTGTTGTGATGATGTTTTGATTATGAGTATTCTTCCTGAGCAGTTACAACTTTCTTTTCATAAGTTTGCAAAACATTTTCCCTGCAGCATTGTGGAGTACCAAGGAGCTCTTGGTAAACCTCAGGCATGTGGGCAATGTTTTTTTGGGGAGCACCAGCTTCCTTTTTAGTGCTCTGCTATGGACATCCTGCCTGCTTAATACCTGCAAATGTTCCTTGCTTCAGTACTATGCAAACTGTGCATGCAATACTGGAGGTCTCCCCTTGAGGGCAGAATGCAGATCCAAAGTAAAAAATACAACCGTGTATTAGAAGCAAAATAGAATTAGTTATTTTGTTTTTGTTGCGGTCACATGCAGAGAAAACAACACTGGCATCATTGGGGATGTTATGTTAAACCATAAAATCAATGTCGTATGGATAGGGGTTTGTCTCGTTCTGCCAATGTGGGAAATTGAAGAGAAACAGATAATATTTTCATACATCCTTTGAAAAGTTTGGCACCTTGTATGTCAGGCTGCTGCCCTAGTTCAACACAACCAACACCACACATAGAAACTGTTTGTATATAAAGGCTGTAACTGCAGAAGAGCTTTGTGACAGACCACGTGTGGTCAACTGTTGCACTGACGTACACCAGCAACTCTAGCGTTCAAGTGGATATTGCATCTCATGTACATGCCTTTTTCCATGATTCACAACAGAAGATCCTTTTCATGAACAGCACACTTAAAATATTTCAGTGTCTTTTATCATTCAAAGTATCCCTAAACCACACTTTTAAAGCCCTTTCATTCAAATGACTCTATGGGTGCAAAGTACTGACTTTTATTTCAGTCAGTCTGTGGGTTCACTTACTTTTTCCACTAGTACTGCAGAAGGGTGTGTTCAGTAAAGACATGAGAATTGTGATCTTTTATACACATACATACACATATATATATATATATATATATATATATATATACACACACAGACACACGACAGCGATTTGTTAAAGTGAACATGTTTTGTTTTTTTTTTTTATTAAAGATCCACTTGTGTTACAACATAAGTCAGCAAGTCTTCTTACCCCACCAGACCAGTGTTGAAGACGAGTTCCCCAGCTGCAGAGATATCATGCCCAAAGGAAAACCCTTTCATCCTGGTGCCATCCTCCAACACCAGGTGGGCTGTCTGAGCCTGAGAGTTAAAAAGACAGCAGACAGATGACAAGCAAAAATCTCACCAAGCAATATGACATTCCCTTTTTAAAAACCAAGTTTGGACAGAACAAAGGCAATATTTTGAAACCAGAGATGTTGTAGGTTTTGTGTGTAAAGGTGACAGCAGTCAGTGAGCCATTGGGGCTGAGCGCTGAAACTGCAGGTCATTGTGAAAGGTTCTGTGAATGCTGAGACAGACAAATCTCTTCTTCTGTTGGGTGTGCAAGTGAGAGAGCGTATAAATGTTCTGGATGGTGCCGCCGTTGCCTCCAACATTACTGATTTCTCTTGCACGTACACATAAATTAAATGTTGTGGGAAGCTATTTCAGTCTCAAAGATGTAGCACGCCAAATGGTGCTTGAAAACAATGATGCAACAGTAACACCTCTGACAAAATGCCACAAAACAGATTCTTTCAAACATGATGCAACACTCCCTGTGATTTACTCATATGATGCACCCAAGTTCAGCAGCTGTGCAGAGACAGCTGTCTGTAAATCATGACTAGGAGTCTAAAAAAAATGTTTTTGTGTTTGACACACACTACATTTCACTTGTTGACTTCAAATCAAAGAAAATGCTTCTTTTTTTTCTTTTTCAGAATTATTTGTATGAGTTTGAAAGAAACTTTTTTTTTTTTCACCAGATAGGTTACATTTCGTCTGACAGCACAGGTGGCCATACGTATTCAAATATTTCCAACTTTTTCATGTGACTCGATGTCTTGTAAGGCCCTTTCTGATGTTTATGATCTAACAGCTGCTACTTTACCTCAATGTTCATTTTGGATTTTTTTTTTTTTATGTATTCCTACGCCGAATAAAAAATAGTGCCTGTTACTTCTGAGAATCAAGTGTAATTAGTAAAAACTATTTAAATATCTGTAAGTTTCACGGCAGGTTTTTAGGATTTTTTTCCCCAGAGACTGGCGTGTCCAGGCGGAGTTGTCGACTATCAGCGCTCCTGGAAGAGTCTTTTTTATTATGAAAAAAAATGACCAATGACTGTGACGCTTTTGCGTCCGTTTTCTTACCTTCACGCTAAAATGTTTTGCGGTTTGAAGTCTCATCCAGCCAGTGTTCGCCACTTTTCTGCCAACCGTGCATCCTCGTCTCAGAAATTTAACAGCTCCGTAAGCCAAGAGGATTTTTGTCATATTAGCCTAAAGTTATTCTTTTAGTAAATTAGCACGGGCTCTCCAGATAGTTGAAAAAAAAAAAAAAACAATTATGTTGCTGAATTAGTTAATTTCAAATGAACTACGTGTTATATTCCACTTGGTAAAGTCGTGTGAGTTTGTGGGTTCCCCTCGTGAAAAGCGACCACAGAGAAAGTTTAAATGTGCGCTTGAAACGTTGACGTGGATTAGCCGCCGGGAAGCGCACGGAGTTTAGATTGGTCTTTAGGAAAACGCCCACTTTCTGTCAAAAGAAAGTTGACAGGAATGCTTTAAAATGGTTGTGAGTAAAGAAATTGGCAAAACTGATTGTAGTGCAACATGTTATATCTTTAAAAGTGGAAATCTTTTACTAATCTTTTATCTGTATCAGTTGAATTTTTTTCTGTCAAGCTACATCTTTGGGTACACTATTATAGACTAAGTTAAAATATTAAAGTATAATCTCTCCAGAGCTATTATATTAGGGTATAAAATTAAAAAAGTTTTTTTATTCCCTGAAATTAGTAAGTCATTAAACACACTGAAAGTCTGAAACTGGATAAGGAACAAAAACAAAATGTACGGCCGGCTGGGAATCAGTGCACCTGCTGTTGGCAAACTTGTAGAGAGTGCTTTCTGTGCAACAAACTCTTTACAGCTCTTTCTTTGAGGCCAATTGCCTGCAAAGAAAAACGCAAACTGTCTGTGAACAGGCTGCATGGTGGTGGGATTAGAGATGTGTGCGTATTTGCTGATGGCTGCAAGACTGGTCCTCTGTGGAGAAGGCCGTCTGACTGCCACTCTGCTGTGTTCAGCAGTCTGAACAAAGTGGGAGTGAGTATCAGGACCTGGGTAGATCATGAAATACCTCCACACTCCAGAAATTAGATTTGAAACAACAGACTGGTCTCTTGGTGCCTCTGTAAAACTTAACCTTGTTTTTTTTTTAAAAAAAAAAAAAAAAAAAAAAAAAGGTAAATAAAATAATCTAGTGCAAAATGCTGTTGACTTGTCCGGCATCTAAGTGCATTAACTGTTGGCATATCACCTATGTCTAAATGCGGTTGCATTTTGGATTTTATAGGTCTACTACATTTCATTGAAGTGACCCCATTTCCACAGAAAATGTTTCCTCTTGTGTAAATGGAGCCAGTGCCCCTGGTGTGGATCTGTGGTACACTGCTGACATCCAGTGGCAAGTCTCTCTTAAAGGCTTCACTGGGACATGGATTTTTATTTTGTTCATGTTACTACTTTCTACTTCTGCCCCACCACTTTTCAAACAGAAATGGAGTACATCTTACGACCCCAATTTCTGAAGAATTTGAAACACCATGCCAAATATCAACAAAACCTAAATAAAACTTAAATAAAAAAGGTAGGCTAAGGGAATATACAGTCTCAATTGTCAATCTGATGGCACCAAAATGTTTCCAAAAAGTTGGGAAAAGAGGATGTTTACCACTTCTTCTGACAAGATTCCCTATATATCTAGGAACTGAGGAGAAGGGCTGTTGAAGTTTTGGGAGAGAAATTCGAACAGCTCGACAGCACTGGGTCCTCTTTATTGTATTCTTCATGCCAAGATGTTTTCATTCGGTGAGAGGTTTGGACTGCAGATAAGCCAGTTCAGCACCTGGACTCTTTTAAGTGGTATATGTTGTATCATTTGTCTTGCTGAAAGATGCAAACCCTTCCATGGAAAAAGGTGTTGCCTATACATGGGAGCATATGTTGCACTAAAACCTGGATAAAACCTTCAGGTGGGATGTTTTCTTCCCAAATGTGCAAGGTGGCAACATTCACTAACACAGCTCCACACTATCAGAGATGCAGACTTTTGAACTGAGTGCTGATAAATAAAAAGCCAGATGGCCCCTCTCCTCATAATTCCAGAGGACACAGTATCAGTAGTTTCCAAAAAAGAATTTCAAATTTCAAATATAGCTGCAAGCTGTGATCATCAGGGTTCAAGTAGATTTGCAGAAATCACATCTGAATGGCTTCATCCAGTTGGCTCTTTGAGTCTGGCAAACAATTGAAAGCACAACAAACCTCAGATGCTTATCTCAATCCATTGGCCACAAAATTGACCTGTGTGACTTCCAACACCCTGAGATGAAATTTCACAATGTTTGCAGCACTGCCAATTTAAGTATAAAGTTTTGTTAATTTAGAATCATTACATCACAACATACATACCAAAGACTATCTTTAGGGAACACCCATAAAACATATGGGTGAATAACTTTGAAAGAGATTACCCAATCAATATTTAATTTGAGAAATCGGTTGAGCAACCTATGATTAGTTCGTTTTACTAACTAGCTAGCTTATATTACGCCAAAAAAGGACGTCAGTGGGTATGATGGATCTGACACCTTCCAAGGAATCGGAGAAAAACTATTTTTGTTCAACCACCTCGTGCTGCAGATTTTTTTTAAATCTAAAATGTTAAAAGTAAATATCACAGCACCCCCTAGTGACAGATGTATTTCATATTTGGTACACAGCTGCATTCTGTGAATAAGCTCATGCAGCTTCAAGATAGGCCATTTTCAGTGGAAGAATTTTACTTAGGAAAATTTTTCGAGAAGCTAGATACCATGTATCGTGAGGTTTGAAGCATAACATCACAAAACATCACATAACAACTTTGGTCTGTAGTTTAATTATAGCACTCACATGTGGCCTCTTATTTGCACGATAGCCATTTAACAAACATCTGTGTGACATAGCAAACAGGGTTCCTAGAGTGAGTCCAGAAGCGATCCTGAGCCCATGCAGTGATTTCCATCACAGAATCATATGATGAATGCATGAATGCAGTGATGTCTGAGAGCTCAAAGATCATTAGCATCCAGCATTCATTTCCTTCACGCACAGAGATTTCTTCAGATTCTCTGAATCTTTTGATGATGTTGTGTACTGTAGGTGATAACATATTCAAGGTCTTTGGAACATTATTCTACAATTTGTAAAACACACACAGTCTTAAACACTTTAGCGAGCCTCTGCCAATCTGTGCTGTATAGAGACTGCCTCTACAAGATGCTCTATTTATATCCAGTCACGTCACTGACATGTTGCCAATTAACCTAATTGATTGGCAACAGGTGTTTCTTTGAAATAACACTTCTTCTTTTTTCACCTTTTGCAGCCCACTTTAGTGACACACTGCTGTCTTGAAAATGAACCTGTGTTTTTCAAGGAATGGTAGAATATCATGCTTTTGACATTTGATGTTTTCTATTGTATTTATTTGTTGTTGTATTTTAAAGGACTTCATCATCATCAGTTTTATTTACATTTTTCACAGTTTCCCATTTATTTATTAATTGGAATTAGAGATGTAACTTGCATTTAGTTGACCATTTAAGGCCATTTTCCTACTTTTTGTTTGGTTGGGGGGGGGGGGAGAGAGAGAGGGAAAAGGGAAGGGGAGAGAAGAAGGAGGGGGGGG
>JBAMYA010000014.1:7630543-7660273 GCA_037176975.1 Arrhamphus sclerolepis | reverse complement strand
AAAATCTCACAGTTCCATACCAGTAGAACACTACTCGCTCCCAAGACTCTTTCCAAGAGTCTGTAGGTCTAGAAAGGATGGCAGAGCCTTTAGCTACCAGGCTCGTCTATTATGGAATCAATTTCTGGCCTCAGTTCAGGAGGCTGGTTCCTTCTCTACATTTAAGGTTAGTCTTAAGCCACTGCTTTTGATAAAGCTTTTAAGTCTGCAGTCATCCCTTAGTTATGTTGCTATAGACCTAGGCTGCTGGGGGGATTCCCATGATGCATCAAGAATTTTCACCCTGTTTCTGGTGTCAGAGTGTGAGATTGTCCCGGAACATTTAATAGCATTAACATTGTCTGTCTTCTCTCTCCCTTCTCCTTCTGCAGGTCCTACCACCGTGTTGCTGGTTCCTGCTGCAGCTGCTGCTCCTCTTCTTCTCCTGTATTATTTATGACAGACAGCACAGTAGTTAAGTGGTTAGCTCTGACACTTCACAGGAAGAAGGTTCAGTTGGATCTTGGTTCAGCTGTTTTTTCCTGTGTGGGGTTTGCATGTTCTCTCTGTGTCTGTGTGGGTTTCTCAGGTACTCAGGCTTCCTCCCATAGTCCAAAAACATGTTGTTCAGGCTAAGTAGTATTACTAAATCCCGCCTAGGCCACATGTACATTTGGTCTAATAAATGAATCAATTTAATACTTGTGTGTGTGAAAATGAGAGAAAATCGATTTGCCTTGTAAAAGTGTTATTCAAATTTAAATGAGTACGTCAGATATTTCCGTTAAGCACAGTTTTGTTGCAGCTTTTTATTTAAACCTACTGGTCTTTTACACGCAATTTTAGAGCAGCTGTCTTAATGGGTAGATGATTGTGCACATCTGTTTAGGCTAAACTTTAGAGGCCTCTGGAGTAATTTGGATGCCAACTTGTTAGTAGAAGCTGCAGCTTTGTATTTAACATGACACCTTAAATGATTGTAGAGCAGATCCTGTGTATACATTTTTGGAGGAGGAGATCTGTACGTACTCTAAAACCTGAGAAACCTCATTATAAATTAATAGGATTATTCATTTCACGTTATACTGCAGCTTCTATTTACTGCCCATAATTGGTACTTACAAGAGCATTTCAAGTCAGAAGAGCATTAGAGTTGGTGTGTTTTTAAGCCATTTTCTTCTCACATTCCACAGATTTGAGAAAAACAACAACTGCAGCATTTGGCTGGATTGCACGTCCACTTGCACAAACTTTAAACTGGCTGTGAAAGTAACTCTCAGAGATGAAAAATTATGTGGTAAGTGCATTTGAAAGAGGCCATGAGCACATTTGGCCTCTGCCTGGAAGCCACAGGGAACATGCGACATTTGAAAATGAAGCCAGAGCACTTAACCTTTCATCGCTGCTCTGTTTCATCAAGCTCATTTAGAATATTTTGATGGATTCTGTCAAAAACGGAGTCCTCGGGACACCTCAGATTTCCTCATGACTGCTCATTTCCATGTGCACCATATGTATTTTGTTGGAAGTCCCCAAGATTATGCATCACATATTAAAAGCTTAGTCTAAGAGCATAGTACTTTTAGAAACTGATGGAGAAGACAAAGCCTCTTACTGCTAAATAGAACAGCTTTGTTCAGTTGAAAGTTTATAGTTTACATATAAATAAATGTATATATTAAAATCCAGCCTTGGATATCTGCTGTCATCAATGGTAGAATCACATAGGCTGGAAAATTGCTACGTGATGATTTGGGGAACATGAGAAGCCAATGCAATGCACAGTCTTGCCATTTATTACCCTGAGGCCCGTCATTAGCTGCCTCCTAAATTCCGTTACTGATTGGCTGACGTGAGGCCTAATGAGGTCCAGCGCCTGTCTTTGGTGGAGGGATCCCACATTGTCTGCGGTGTCAAGTGTGAGTTTCAGATGGTGAACGAGCTTAAGAGAGGGCCGCAAATAGACAGACAGGCTCCCACGTTATTCTGTGCCAGGTTTCCAAACACAGTCTTGGCTCTGAGATGAGAGAAATAATAGATGGGTGGTTTCAAGGATGTATGAAGATGTTTGTTCTGTGTAGGGCGGAGCTGATTAGAATAGGTGGTTTGGAGATACCAAATAAGAATATGCATGTGAAAACTGTTTTTCTTTTTTTTTTTTATACTAATAAACATGTGTTGTTTGTGTCTTTCTGCCAGTATGACGTAATAGTAAGTATATTACAGTACCTTATATGGCACAGTAGCACAAACACACACAAAAAAGTTGAGTTAAATTCTTTGGAACACCTTTTAACTTAAAAGTTCATATTGCTTGCTTTGGCAGAAATAATTTCTGGGAGATTTTTTTTTTTTTAAATAGTAGACATGTTTGACCCTTCTTCCATGCATACTTCCTCCAGATGACAGTTTGAGCAGTAGTTTTAACTACACCTACAACACTGAGTCCAACTTCAGATTTAAATGAAAACCTTTTTTTGTTTTTGTCACTTCTTCTTGAATTTGCTGATGTGCAGAGGATTAGTATCCCTTGAAAGGTCTACTTGAGTTCATCTTCTATTTTGTGACAGATAGTCTTCATAATATCTGCAAGTACTATTTGACATACAGCAGAATTTGCTCTCAAAATTCACAACATGCTTTTCAATTGATAATAATCTGAAAACATGTTCCAGATCTGCACCAAACAAGTCTATCCTTGCTACAGATGAACAAAAAGAAATCTGTTGAAAGCATGTTATGCTAAAAAGGTTGATCTCTGATCCCTTTTATTGACCTATGCTCAAACTGTAGTTTTGCTATAATGTTCATTTTGGAGACTAATTGATTTTCTTGAGTAAATCCTCATTGCAGAACAACTGTAAATAATGTCTTTGTAATTGTACACACAAGAACCAAACACCTAGCAGCCGCAAGAGTTATTTGCATGTCCTTTGATGAAATGTAGTGTTCTTGGAGACTTAATTTTTTTCTTTTAACCACATCAAACTATCTGCTCTTTCATTAAATCCTCTGGGCAACATCCTTGAAAAATCAGCACATATTGGGGATGGTTTTTACATATGGTGAAATGGTTTGCTTTGAGTCTTGGGTGAGCTTTTGATGTCCTTTGCCAGGCTCATAAGCATTCACAGCCATTTTTCTCAGGGCCTCGGAGAGTGCTTTAGATCTCTGCTTGAAGACATCACACACTCCAACAGCAAAGAGAACAGCACAACTTTAATGCCACAGGTTCAGTAGGTGAAGCATTGTCTTCTTTTTTCCTCAATGCCAAAGCTGCTCTGGAATGAATAATTCTATGGATTTAAAGATGTGATTAGCACATAGTTCATGAGATTGTTATGAATTTCTTATATCTGTTCAGAACATAAAAATGCTAATATGTTGGCTTTATGTGTCATTTGATTGAATCAGCACTAACAACTGGTACTGTTTCAAAGAGGCTCAAATGATTTCTTACTGGCTAAAAAAAAGCTTCAATATTATGTGTATGTTTTCTCACAGGGAAGAACAAAAGCCAATGCAAAAGGAGCACGATTTGGCTGCAATTCTACATACAGCGGGTAAAATAAATATTGAACATATCACCACTTTCTCAGTAAATATATTTCTAAAGGTGCTATTGTCATGAAACTTGCACCAGATATCTTTAACAACCCCTGCAGTCCACAAATGCAAAGACATCAAACATTAGATGTCCCTAAATTAAGGTATGTGTAATGATGTGAAATTATACAGGGAGAAAGTACAAACACATGAAGAAGGGGTGGAGCAAAAAGGCATGGAAAGCCAAGACACCAGCTGAAATGAATAGGTAATTAGAAAGCAATCCTCCTCCTTGTGAGTTTAAAATTAATATCTGTTGGCTCATTCCTATGTGTCTATATCTATATCTCATTACCAAGGCGTCACATAAGAGATATCTCATGGTGGGTAAAAGCAAAGGGGTCTCTCAAGAATTTTGCAACCTTATTGTTGCAAACTTCTGAATGTTCCAGTGAGCACTGTTGAAGCCATATTGCCACTGTTGTAAAAGTCCAAATCTTTTTTCCATTTTCTCAAGTCAAGTCTAAAGTCATCGAAATTAATGACTCGAGTCCAAGTCATGTGTCCCAAGTCCACACGTCTGTTCTCATGTGTACTTATGTTAGCAAGATTATAACTGAAATATGTCTATGATTCATTACAATATGTGCTGTTATGTTAGAAGATTAGATTCACAGTATCACCTGTGTTGCTTTGAGTGGTATCATGCCATTAAGACCGTACAGCCGTGACGCACGTCATCCATCAGGTTGCTAAAGGAAGAACATGTGATGAGCAGGAGAAAAAGAAGGTGAACACTGTCCTTTACAGCTGGTATCATATGTCCTTCCTCTGAAGTGATGTAGTGTGACCCAGTAAAAAGGGCAGCTTTGTTTAGCCTGCCCCCATCTAATCCCGTTGTGAGTATGAGGGAGGGAAAGAAACCATGCAGGCCACAGAGGCAGCATCAGCCCCCTTAAGGAGCCGTGGCCCCCGCTCTCAGAAATCCCAAGAAACTTCACACCTCTCTGTGGGGACTATAAATAGGCACCATCTGTCCCCCCAGGCTCAGTTACAGCCTCATTCCTTTTGGTATGGATAGAGGGCAGGGAAGGAAGCACTCAGCATTTAAAAAGGGATGTGGTGGACAGGTCCAGACTCCAAAATCCACTCTCTAGTCATTACACATGGCTGAGTGACCTCTGCTGCAAGTTATGTGGCAAAGGAAGTCTATTGGTGTGCTCTGTCATTTCATTCTGCACAGTTACTCTCTCGACACACCGGCACATAACAGAGGCAAAATGTCAGCGATCACGGAGCGTCTGCCATCTTTGGAATCTTACACCACACTCCACTCATCACATTATTTTTCTCTCAAGCTCAGGCTCTTCACATTTCATTAATCAACCTTAGCGCAAGAGTAGTCCAAGGCTTGGACAGATGCCATGTCTTGAGATCAGTGCCTCTGCCATTCCTCCTGCAGGGAGTCTTAATGGCAACACAGTTTCACTACAGACTGGAACATGAGTTAGAATGACTAAGAACTGCAGAATCTGAGAGTGTGCCTCAAGCAACAGTGCTTGTGTTTGACCGGGTGCTAACCCTGGGTGGAAAAATTATGAAGTACCCTGAAGGCCCCCCTGTACACCTTTGTCCCCACCTCATAACTCAAAGGTATAGCCCAAAGGTCAGGAAGTGGCACAGAGAAAACCAGCTCATCCTATATGCTGGTTGTTTTCTCACGGCAATGTTAAACTTGTGTTTTTCAATGAACCATTTGTTGAAAGTTTGTATTTGCATGTTGTTGTTTTTTTATTCTTTTATCACAGATTCTATATTGTTCTAATTATTATTAAACTACGGCGCAGGTGTATCCTGATGACAGCTGGGATAGACTCCAAAGCCATCTCTTTATTGACTTGTTAATGGATGATGTCAACTTTTTGATGAAATGTTTGAGTTAGAAAAATATATTAACATATTAATATCAGACAAAAGCTTAAGAAACTTCCTTTTATAGCAAAAGAAAGGCCATGTGACCTATTAAGGAATGCAGGCCAAGTAAAAAATATCAACAGCTCTGACAGCTCTACTAAACATGAATGAGAATTCATGACCCCAGCTAGGATATCTATAGACTATTATTGTTGTAGAGGCTAACTAGTTCCTTCACATAACCCTGTTTACACAAGCTTCATCGTGTCTTAGGTATCCTTCTCCTTTCATTAGGCTTTAAAAATAATCAGTCCACAAATGAGAATCTTCCAGTTTTATTTGCACTCATGCAGTGAGATTCCTCTAACGCTACAGAGATGTCAATGGCTTTTATTCCCTTTTGGTTTGTCAATTTGTCCACGCCGAAATATACTATGCTTTTTTGTAATTGGCAAAACTTATGCCATGTTTGACCTCACTTTTTTTTTTTTTTTTTTTTTGCAAAGGGCTTTTACAGTGTGTTTCTGCTCAGACACACACACCTGTGGAGGTCAAGCCATGCAAATGCTTGAACACCAAAAATTCTGCACTGGTGCTTGCAAAAACAGGTTAACATGTCATAATATGTTGGCTGCCACTTGGGGGCAGTCTTAGAAATATGCAGAAAAATCAGAGTTGACCCCCACCCAGCTGAGTTGTGCAGTTTTTGGCACTAGTATGTTTAGTTTAAGGTGCTAGTAGGTCCTGATTTTTAAAGAATCAGTATGTATGCAGTCAAGCTCATGTACTGTATCCTATAATACAAATGCCACTACGGTGAAAGCTGGTCACAGCAGCGACCTGATCAGCTCATTGTTGTGCCACAGGTTAACAGCTTTTATAATGGTACACTACATACAGACAATTGCCATGACATTATAGACTACATTTCATATGCACATTATGTGTTCTCCAGAACTGTCTTAGTCCTTTAGCTTTGCTCTGCTGTGGAAAAGACAGAACTCCAAGTGGACATGAACTTGTATTGTTGTGGAAGTCAAACAAATACTTAGAATGAAAAAAAAGTTATGTTTGTGCATTTCAATCAATGTTTTTTTTACGTGTTTTGTTCTGCGCAGGCAAACCCAAGGAGAGTTGTGTTTGTTGAAGTTTTTCTGTTGGAAGTAAATGCACAGTTATCCCGTTAATTTGTTGTCTGAATTCATAACAATCAATATAGAAGTGTGACTGTGAAGGTTTTGGTCTTGCAGACTGTAGAAACAGACAGGTGAAATAAACAAGGCACACAGTCCAATGAGTATTAAGTTCAACTGAACTCCAAATACAGGAATAATCATTAAAAAATACAAATAAATGAAAAAAAAAGTTAACCAAAATAAGAAGAGGACATATAGCAAGAATAATAAATCAATAAATGAATAGTAACATTCTGAAAAACATAGGAGCTGAATGACAGAACTTAAAGGACCACAAAGAACACAGTCCACTGTAAAAATATATAACACAGGTTTTTGAAGAGTTGTTTTGAAGTTAGGATTTTATTCCTATGGGGGACGCCATTTCCCAGAAAGTGACTCCACCCAACCACATTTAACCCAAGAGAGTTCAAATATGTGGCAAGAAGACGTCTGGTAGTCAGATGAAGCACCAGTTACCCCAAGCTCCCTCTTTTAGCATAGCTTTGCTCATGTTAATGTATGATGCTAATGAACATACATTCATCACAACTGAATCTGTTCTCATTTCAGATGTTGCTCTGTCAGAGTCAGAGGACTATCGGTACCGTGGCCATCCGTCACGCTTGTAACCTCAGCCCAACTGGGTAACTGCCACTTAAAAAACATACCTCTAATTATGCATGTGTTTGTGGCTTTATATCATTTTACCTGGTGAGGTACAGAAAAATCCAACCCCTGTACAGTTGTCATGGATGTGAAATCTAGCTGTGAAGACCAAAAACATTTTTTTGAACCTATAAATATGTTTATTTCTCCTACAAAGTTGGGCATTTTAACTTTGTCGTCAGTGGTTAGATTGAGCTGCTTTTGAAACCAGGTCCTAATAACCATTTGAGGATTTGCACATTTCGGCAATTCCTAGAATAGAAAGTTAAACATGCCGGATATAGCCCCTTGGATCAATCAAGAAAATCACAGACAAGGAAATGGAACAAGTACAGTAAACAAAACAGAAAAGTAACAGTACACAAATAAGCTGCCCCTGGAAGATCCCACTGTTGGAAAGATGACTTCACCTTTGCCTGTGAAATACTTTGATAGAGAAAATCATGTTCAACTCAGTGACTGAAAGGTGCCCAAATCAGATCTTAATATTTCCACCACTGTGCTTGACTTTTGGTGTTTGTGTAAATGTACTGCGATAGGTTTTCATCAAATATCATCCTGTGCATTTTGGCCAATCAGTTCCACATTTATCCAAAGGACATTGTTTCAGAGGCTTTGTTGTTTGTCTGGATGCAAATTTAGAACCTTTTTTAAAAGTTCTATAAACTAACCACACGTTATATTCATCTTCTTTGAGAATTGCAAAGTCTGATGTTAAACTGGCAATTTTGCTTAATGTTTTCCACTTGTGACTAATACTTCTAACTGCAGAAATGACTGACTCCATATTGGAAATGGCCTTATGATATTCCAAGATTAATGAGCAACAACATCTTCTTCCATGCGATCATTGCTGATGTCTTTCTTCTTTAGCACTGTGTTAACTAAAGTCAAGCAAAGCCAAAAAAAAAAATGTTTTTATAGAGATGCTCACACCTGCTGGTGATCGGCTATCATGTTCATTTGATTTGCTGCACCCGGCTGCTACTTACATCCTGAGGAAACAGTATGGATGGGCTTATTTTCTTCATGCACAGCTTTTACTTTATTGCTCTTTTATTTATTTATTTCAAAAATGAGACGTGCACTATATCATGAGAGGATATTCTTCAGACCACCTGACTTTTTTTTTTTTTCAATTTCATTTTGTCATATGTAAAACCTTAAACTGAAAGACTGTATTTTACTTTGATGCAGCCCCGCGGCTACGTGGCTTAGAAGAAGTTTCCTTCTTTGTTCTTTTAAGAACACACTTCCTCCGAGAAGCATGCAGATGAAACAGTGGCCTTTTGAGTGAGAAATTTCTGACTCGAATTTGTGTCTCTTTGATTTATGTTTTTTACCCCATGTTCTACAAAAGCCACATAACTCTTACCAAAAGAGAATGTCATTCTTAAATGCAACAGCATCACTAAGTGAAAACAAATAAAAGGCATTGTGAACTCTTAAGTCCTTAATTGTAATATCTGACCCCATTTATCATGGGCAGCAGTGTTGTTCACCGCAGGTTGTTGGGTTTGACTCTCAAATGTCACTGATGTTCTGTAATAAAAAGATGAAACCCCTTCTTTCCCTTTTAAAGGTCTGACCTCACATCCCCAGCATGTCTTTTTCAAAGGAGCTGGGTACTGATGATGGATGCAGAGCTATGTGTGGAGGAGATGACTATATGTTCATGAATGTGAAAAGTTTTCTGTAATACTTCACAAGAACACATTTAGTATGTCCAGATTTCTGGGGCAAATGCAACAGACCTGACAAGCTTACTGTTATAAAAGACTGAATTTGTTTTTCCAACCCCATTAAAAGCTATTTTAAAAAGACTACAAGGCCTTGCGTAAGGCATTGTAGTTTTTCACAAGCTGACCATCATGTCTTAACAAGACTTTACCATGCTGCTGAATCCATTTAGATTCTATAATGGAGCTCAGACTGGACAGCATCACAGGTGCAAGATCTGAGCAGGGCTTTCTATGGGGGAGGGAATGATGGGAAGTCAAACTCAGAAGGCGCAGTGAAGTGCCAGGGGTGAGCCTAAATGACAGCTGAGGGACTGAGGCTTTCTCTGGCTTACCCTCATGGAGATGGGGTCAGCGAAAGCAAGCAAGGGTGGGGTGTGTGCAGGAGGCGGGGAGTGAAGGAATTTATGCAGTTCCTCCGTCACTGGGCCCTGCAGTGGTGGTGAGGGCAGGGCTGTGCCGCTGGGCATAGGAGACTGATATAGACAAGAATTAAGGAGACAGAATTTGCACTCTTAGCCTTGTCTGGGTTATTGGCATCAGCAGCTGAAAGCTGCACTACAGCCCCATCTCACTGAACGTTTTACATCATATCCGTCCCAGGGGGTGGTGGTGATGCCCCGCGAGTCTCAAACGGAACACAAATGCTGCTTTGCCCAACAGAGACAACGACCAGAAATAATCAGTGGCTCATAATTGGACCTGACAGTTTCTCGAGTAGTAATTCAAACTCAATCACTCACTTCTTTCATATCACACATTTTTATTCTCATGAAAAAAAATGAATAAGTAAATAAGCAATAATTTATTCTGGACTGGTTAATTCATAATTTTGAATGAGTTTGAGTCATTGAAATCAGATATTGTGTGTTTGTTTATACATACACACACACATATACAGTGAAATATATACTGAAATATTAAACCAAATATTCAATGTCCTCATTGCTGATCTATCAAATTCAATGCAGATACTCTACAATTATCAGGTATTCATTTATTTATTTATTTTAGACATAATAATATATTTCTGTGTACTCCAGCATGTATGATATAGGTCCAATTTGTTTCTATAAAATATATTTTTTCACTGCAGAGGCAACCACAGATGAGCCCATCGGAACTGCAATCAAAGAAGAGTTCAGCTTAGTCCTGATTACTGGAAAGGCGTGTGATAATAATGGCAATTGTCACCCAGTGATACTACAGGGTATGACCTGCGAAACACTTCTTTTCATTCATTGATGTGTGCATACTTAGGGCTGTAAGAACTCTCATTTCGTTTTCCATCCGCATCTTAGCCTAATAGTAAGTTTTAGTTTCATTTAGGCTTACCCAAGCGACAGAGTGGGAAAATGGATAAGCATGATTTGCTCGAAAAATAAAGTGTCAACCCGTCTTCAGCGTGGTAACCAGATGGCTCTCTGTGCTGCGTAAGGCAACGCAGTGCGCAAGGGAAGTTTGGAGATCTGATCTGATGGCCGCAGGTTACCCTCCACGCCGCGTCCAGTGTTTTCGTTTTTCATTATAGCTATGCGGCATGAATTAACACTCTCTGGCCTGCAACCTTATATTCCATGTTTAGAGAGAAGCCCTACACACGCACGCACAGAAACACGCACGCCCTCCCTCTCACCCTCTATCCTATCCAATCCTGACGCGGAGGCAGCCTTGACGGGGGCCAAGAGGAAAAATAGCCTCATATATATACGCCCTGACGGTGCCTTCTTGCTGCGAGTCCCCTCCATTCTGTGCTACACTCCTTGTGTGTCACCCGAACCGGGAATTGTCTGTGCTTCAGGGCCAAAGTAGTTCTACCATCAGTTGAAATGGCACCCAAGAAGGACCCTAAAGCGGCTCCCGCCAAGAAGGCTGAGCCCGCACCTGCACCTGCACCGGCACCAGAGCCCGCCCCTGCGCCCAAGGCTCCCGCTGTCGACCTGTCCGCCGTCAAGGTACTATGGCCATAAAAAGTATAATTTGACCTGCTGTGGGGACGGAAGGGAGCTTGGGTTTGACTTTTCCACTCAGAGTTGCATGACAGAGCTAGACTGCATTGTTTCTCTAAACAGAGAGAATCTGGGGGAGGTAGCCGTCCAAGTGAACAATGATTTCTCAGGAAATGGCTACGAGAGAGTAACACAGGGCACTTGAGAAGCATAGACTCTTTTATTTAAACATCTTTAAAAAGATGTACAGCTCACGCTGAGACAGTGGGAGCAGCTTCAGGTTTGGAGGACCGCAGCTGCACAGTAGAGCAGTGGGGAGAATGAGCAGAACCATGGACAGCGCACCATGGTTTAGACCACACCCAGGTTTTTCAGGATTGGACCACCAAAGTAGTGATGCCAGTTCTCAGCGACACCAAATGTGGACATGTTAAAGTAGCTAAAGATGGACTCCCACAGATCAGGTGCCATTACACAAAGTCAACTTCATTCAAATTTAACTGAAGTTCCCCTGAAATTGTTGAGAGGAGTTTTAGTAGAAAGAGCCTGGCTCTGCTGGCGTTCTGAGTGAAAATGTCTGCATTGTTCATGACATGTCAGATTAAAACCTCTGCTCTGTGTGTTTTATACTTACATAGTTGCTTTGTGTTGACTTGTAGATAGAATTCAGCGCAGACCAGATTGACGGTATGTAAACCTCTTTTCATCTTTGCAGTCACATGACATGACACACAGTCCATAAAATTCTTTCTCTCATCTGTATTATTCCCAGGTGTTAGGTCAATCTATCTGTATCTTAAATAGGCCTGCCTGAAAGTGTGTGAACTTGAGAGCTTGTCAAAATGAAAAACTTAAAATTGAGCAACAGCTTAATGCAAACCTGCAGTAGATGAAGCAACAGGTGTTGAAATTTCTCATGACAGGTGGTCACCTCAATCACTTTGGTGTTTTTGCATTCCACAAGAATATCAAATGCCTTGAGAAACTTGAGGACAGCTAAATGAGGAAACCATTAACATGGGCTGTGTAGAAAAAAAAAGAATCCTTCTGTACATTTGATGTAAATGAACTCATACATAAATAAAAACCTGATTGTAACATCACAGCAAATGTGATATTAGAAAAATAACAGTTTTTTGTTTTGGTTTGGTTTTTTTGGCTGAATAAAGACATTTTTATTAGTGGTTGTTGTTGTCTTCTGTGTTAAGAAGACAGTTACAAGGAATTATGCAAAAAAAAAAAAAGACACCTGCAGGTTAATCTAATGAATTATCATCTGCATCCAGAACAGATGTGCGGTGAAATGTGGTGAATTAGTTGGTGTAAGGCGAAAAAGCTAAGGTTATATCACAAACAAGTACTGCAGAGAGTTCATTTCATCATCAAAGATAGTATAAATCAAACCAACCTGTTGCAGTGCAGTATATAAGCTCTAGATTGTTTACTGGCTGAAGATGAGTGAAATCAAACCAGGTACTCTGAAGCAAGAGCCAAAGGAAGCAGCTCAAAACAGAAACTGGAGAAGGAAGGATAATGACAGGACAGTGTGGTGTTTGACAGAAAGAAACACCTGTGTGCTGAAGGATCCCATTGGACGCCACAGGAACAGACCTGTAGTCTGGCTGGCTGGTTGTTACACTGCCGTCAGCATTCCCTACTTTTACTCAGCTCCCCCACAGAAAGGCCTTGCCTTTAAAGGGAGGGGCTCATATTCTCAGCTATGTTTATCAATTCCAAGGTGGTCTTTTAAAAGAATCTTGCTGTGAGAGAAGGAGACAGCTGAGATAGAAATAGTACACGGGGGTGATAGAGCTCTGCAGGAGTCAGTCCATTCAGCCAATAATACCACAACCTTGTGGGATGTCTTGTGCTTGTTACACATTTCCCTTGTCAGTTTGTAGAGTAACTGCCTCCACCTGCTGGCAGGCCGGCAACAGCTACAGCTGGACTTTGTCAAAGGTGAACTTAGTCCACTTGAGAGAAAAAAATGTAGGCTACATTAATCAATCGAAATAAATTCAAATTCACGTTGAATCAAGATCTGTCTACTTCTCCCATTTTCTGAAATGGAGGTCAGAAATGTAGAAAATCTACAGATGAATACACCTTTGAAAGATATGAATTAATTCAACTGTGCAGCAATTTGAAATAAATGAAGAGAAATATCTTTTCAGAATGGGATTATTGTAGTAATTGCTTTGTTTATGCAGCTGAATGCTCATAAAGTTAAATTTGTGATAATGAAATTCATGCTGTCACAGTTGAATAATTCGAAGTCCCTCAGGGAACATAGAAAAGAACTCCAGCTGCCAGACTACTCTGAAAATATATCTTGATCTATGAGATGAGAGATGAAACTGAACAGCTTTAATGCACACATACACACACACACACACACACACACACACACACACACACACACACAGAAATCCCTTAATGATAATGAACAAACACTCAAAAGTCATAATATTCATTTCTTTCTCTATTCAACAGATTACAGGGAGGCCTTCGGTCTGTTTGACAGAGTGGGTGACAACAAGGTGGCTTACAACCAGATTGCTGACATCATGCGTGCTCTGGGACAGAACCCCACCAACAAGGAAGTGAGCAAACTGCTGGGAAACCCCACTCCTGAAGGTTAGCGATGCACTCAGAGGCTCCTGTGCAGTATTCATCACTGAACTAGCTCAAGATTTGCATAGTCATGTAAATTTATAGACCTTGAATTCTTTAATGAGCACATATTTGTGTATCTTGGGCTGCATGTTGTATTCACATTTAAAAATGTCATCCAAAATGACGCTAGATAGTGTTAACGCTAGTATGTATGTTTATATATTTTAATATCGATATGCAAGCATAAGCAATTTTAATGACAGCAACTAACTTAAGCAAAAGGAAAAGTTTGTAGAAAATTAGGGAGAATAACTGTTATTCTAAGTGGGTTTCCAATCAGCATGTGAAGTGGTGACAGGGGAGGGTGTCACAGTTGGGTATAAGAGGAACATTGTATGAGGGCTTAGTCTTTCTAAGCTATGATGTGTGGCAGATCGCCTCTTTGTGCCAGCCTCTGTCATATAATCAATGATCAGTTCTAATATTGCAAGGAACTTTGGGCTTTCGAGACATGCGGTGCGTCATATTGTGAAAGCATTCAGGCAAATATCAATGCGAAAGGTCACGGCCGGAAATCACTTCTGGATGACCTTCGAGCCCTGAGGCGACGCCACGATCAAAACAGCCACATGAGAAGTACCCTAAACCTATGTCATTCAACACAGTCTTCTGCTACATCCAGAAATGTAACTTGAAGCTTTATTATGCATGGAGGAAACCACAAATCCACTCTATGCAGAAACGGCTCTGAGTCAAGTATGCACAAACTCATCTCAGATGGACAGCAAAATGGCAGACACGTGTTATTTAGTCAGATGAATCCATGTTTCCCCCTCCATGTGGGGGAAACTTATATTGAGTGCTACCAGCTAAAGAGGAGACAGACCATAAAGTTTATATGTATGAATGTTCGCAACTAGACCGTTCATAGAAAGGATACTATCTGTTGTCAGACAGGGATCTTACTGGACCAGCTCTGCATTTGATAGGTCAGAGTCCTCAGTACAAGGAGCGTTAACCTCCCCTGTACTTCCGAAGACGCTAAGCTGGTGGCTGAGGAGACTTGCCTACTTCTTACTGCCTACTTCCACACGTCTATCCTACTTCCCCAAATGACCACACCCAACAGAGTATCCCTATTGGTCAGGAATAGTCACTTAGCATGCCTGTTAATGGCAGCTTTCCTCTAGTGATCTTTCCTCTCGATAGGTTGCTAGGTTATATGAATTTGAAAAAGTGAATACTGGGATTTTGGAGACATACTGTCATCAAGGCAACATTGATTCCTGTGGTTAGTTCAGCGGGACAATCTAAGAAATGGCCAATTCTTTAAGACTAACAACAACGTGGGTTGTGTTTATGTTATTATGGCTCTTTCCAAGTTTTTTTTAGTATGTCGCTGGCATCAAATTCTAGAGTTGTTAATATTTTATAAACTCAATGCAATTGGAAAACAATAATTTCCTTTTTACTTGTGTTATTTTTTAAAGAAAAGATTCAAGCAAACAAAATTGCATTGGATTTCATTTTGTGTTACACTTATCTGGAAATAGAGTTTGTGGTGTGCTGTGCAGACTACCAGTCAATAGTAAAAAAAAAAGAAATACCAAAGAAGTGCTGTTGTGGCTCACTAGGCTGAATAATTTGAGATGATGGGCTAAGAAGAGCAGATTTGAAGCTTTTGGGCCTGTAAAGGGCACTGAAGCGTCACTTTTTCTTCTGCTCTGAGGTTGCTCGGGGATGATTCATTTGTTGGGTCTTTAGTTCCACACATTACTGGGTAAAGCCAGAAAAGGATACAGTACTATGCTTTTGAGGAGAACCTTGAGTATGGTCTTTGCATGACAATGCCAAGACTTGTAAAAATTGTGTCAAGTCTCCAAAATGTCAAACAAGAACAAAAAAACCTCAGCAACATATATTTAAATAAAGCACCGAAACAGTCCCAAATAAAATCTTGCAGCATAACCTCACTGTGCTAAATGTGTAGAGATTGTTGAGAATATAGGTCTACATTCTACCTATGAATGCAAATGCAATGGGTTAGCTTTGAATAAGGTTTGCTATGTGGATTCAGTTTCCATTGTTGTGTTGTGTTTGCTGTCACCAAATTTTCTGACACTTTACCATCTGGACTAAGTTATTTCTCTTTTCATGCAGACATGAGCAACAAAAGAGTAGAGTTTGAGGGCTTCCTACCCATGCTCCAGACCATCATCAACAGCCCGAACAAGGCAGGTTTTGAGGACTACGTTGAGGGTCTGCGTGTCTTTGACAAGGAAGGCAACGGCACAGTGATGGGGGCTGAGCTGCGTATTGTCTTGTCAACACTGGGTGAGTCAGACTCGGCCTGTCTTGTCTTATGTGTCTGTGTGTACTTGTGTCACTTTGTGTGTTGTTAATATTGGAAGTCTTCTGCCTCCTCTTACAGGAGAGAAGATGACTGAGGCTGAGATCGATGCCCTCATGGCAGGACAGGAAGATGAGAACGGCTGTGTCAACTATGAGGGTGAGCCACAAAATCATTTTTGGCCTGCATGTTTTTAAGCCTTGAGTAAATGGCTAGATATGGTAATATTTTAAGAAGTGGACATCATAATGTATTATATTATATATGAAATTAGTAAATGAGACATCCATCCATCCATTAAGAAAATATCTAAGGTCAAAAATCAATAAACAAGTAAAGTCATTTTTCCATTGACTTCTATACAAACTTATTTCATTTTGTAAGCAGTAGCGTTGCCCCCTGCTGGCTATTGGATAGATTGCTTTAAAAAGAAAAAAAACCTGCAACATTTTCAAATTTTTGTAGTGTCTTCATGTTAACTAAATTAATTATATTGTAATGTAATCAGCTTCACACATTTCATTTTGCGTGCTCTGATGAATCCTTCAACTGACTTCATTTATCATTTCTCCTCTCCTCTGTTGTTTTGGTCTGCTGCTCTGCCCTTCACCAATAGCCTTTGTAAAGCACATCATGTCTGTGTAAGGACCCTGACACTGCAGTGGTGAGCATCAAATAAGTGGAGACCCCATGGTGTCGCGACATCCACTCGCTGTTTCCTGCACCATCTGTGGAAGCAGGGGGAACAAAGGACTATGAGATGTCATTTCCTTTTTTTTTTTTTTTTTTTTTTTTTGTTGGTCCTTTAGTTATTTTTTTTCCTCTTTCGTCCAAATGGTGCTTTTTTTCCCCCCCAACTCTCTTCCTTCTGCTACTTGGGAAGCTGTAACAATTCCTATGAGGTCCTCACCTTCATCCGCTCCCTCAGCCTCAATGGAGTTTTTAGGAGTCACAGAGAAACAGTGATGGAGAGGGAGGTGCAGTAATGATGACCATACCTTCCCACTTACTGTCTGGCTGGCTGTCTATCTGCCAGTGAAGTGACTGGTTTGGCCCAGGACTGGCCATCAATATGAATTCCCTCCTCAACAAACCCATCCCTGAGTCTTAACTTATTGTATCCTCTGCCATTTCACAATAAACTTTTCACACTCCCATTTTATTACCCAATTTTTGAGTCTGTCTTATATCAACGTTTAGTCAGATTTCTACTTCCCAAAGCTTCCCATTTGGAAAAAAATGTTTGCATCTGTTAAAATAAGCTGTTAATTAGCTTAACTAAGCACTTTTAAACACTCTTTACCCTCTCTTGGGATTTAACAAGAGATCAAATATTGGATTTAAAGCTGCTGGACAGCAGATTTCTAGTATTCAGGCTAAGCTAAGTTAGCTAAGTAAGCTAACTCAAGTCAGGTGCATATTAACAGTAAAGTAAATCTGTACACCTAAGCTGAACCAAGAACGTTTATATCTATATTTTGACTTTATTTCACAATCAGTTCCCTTGTATGGTCACCTGAAAAGGAAATGAGAAGTCCAGTCACTTTCCGCAATTTTTATTGTCATTAATTGTTGTAATTGGTGTCATACCAACAAGAGAAAAATCGCATACATCTACTTGACCTTTTAAATACATTTAAAGTTGCTGCAGGGTGAAGCAGGAAGTGGGGAGGGGGACACACTGAGATGGGGGATGCAGAAAAAACACAGAAGCAAACAAACAGTAGCATTTGAGGGCAGTAATTAGGCAGGAGGCAGGTCTTTCCACAAAACGGTGAAAAAGAAACTAGGTCAGCCTACAACGTTGTCCTAACAGATTCAACAGAAGGAGGTCACTGCAGGAGCTCAGTCAGTTGTTTTTTCTTCATTAGGTGGCTTTCATCCCACCTCCCCCCTCCCCTTTTTGAGTATTTTAGGAATTTTCAAAGCATTGTTTTACACTTTCTTTATCCAACACTTTTTAAGAAAAAATCAATCCTGTGAAATGGCTCAAGGTCTACGCCAAATGCACACGCACACACAATTCTGCTTCATGCAGCTTTCCCTATTAGGAGATTGCATGGACTTCCATTCTTTTTTTTCACATCTGAACCCAAAGGCTAACAGCTTTACAATAACCAATTTATGCCTAACCCTAATTTTAACTTAATCTCCATTCATGTCGTACCTTGCACCCTAACCAGGACCTTATAAATTACATTCTACTTCATTAGTACCAGACTTTGGTCCCCACATGGCCTACTGGTTCCAACAAGGTCAGTCATTACACCCAAAAAGGCCCTAATGAGGTAACAGAAACAAACACACACACACACACACACACACACACACACACACTCACAGGTTTCAGAGTAGAGGCAACTTCTATTAAAGCATCTTCCCCTGTGGCTCAGACAACAGTCAGTCCTGATGAGTGCACTGTCAGCCTGTTTTAGTGGAGAAATGTCTGTGCTGTTTATTAGTGTGAACTGTTTATTTGCAGCTGCAAAGGCAAGACACCTTTCCTGTCAGAATGGACTGTTTTTTGAATGACTTTCATTGTTTTACATTGATATGATATATAAACAGGCTTTATACTGAACTGTCGAGCAGGTACAAGTGATTGATGCCCTTCGGGAGGACAGAAATGTATTCCAAAGCAACACTATATCAGCTCTCTGACATTATCACCAAGCTGTTACACAGTAAACAACTATTGACTACAAAACATGAACCTTTTGAACCTTTATCCAATAAATGAGGAAATAACTTACTAAAAGTCCTGTTTTTAAAATACAAAATAGCATTTTTTTTAAATATCTGAATTCATACATGCTCGTCATAACATGACCTAGTGGTTTCATAAATGCAGTTGTACTGTTATATTTTATAGCCATATTGTCACTTCCTTTTAAAATGTTTTGAGGACACGGAGATGGCAAAGAACTTGTATTTTACACATATTTCTATAGATATTAGTTAAATATATTATATATCAGATGACAATAATGACTTGCAGTATGGATGCTTGTTTTGTTAGGGGATTTGGCATCCATGCATGTTTACTTAGCAAGAATAATATGTGGTATGGGTCAAATTATTTGTTCTTTATAGTAGAAAAAAGGCTGAAGCTTCTTTAAAACACTGATCCAAAATCATTAAAGCTGATGTTTGGTCTGCATCCTTTAGTGGACATATCAGTGCTCAATCTACTCTATGCAACTTCATTCGAAAAAGGAGATCTACAACAAGATGAATCAGAAAAAAGCACATATTTGGGATTAAAAGAGAGAGGAAGCAGGTTAAAAATGACTGAAGTGCAGTAGCTCCTAACTTGAGTCTCTACTTGAGATTGGTGATGGATCTTGAAATAAAGGTGTGAAGAGGCTGTGGTTGAGCAGAGCAAGAGTGATAACCAATCCGCCTCAAGGTGGAAGGAGAGGGCTGACAAGTTCAAAAGGGTGCAGATGAGGATGTCGGGGGGAGGGGCATCAATCCAGAGATCCAGTGTTCACAAACCCTGCTTGGCCAGAGCTGCAGTGACATCCTCAGCCAAGGTTGCTAACTGTGGTGACTCCATGATGTTGAGACTGCCGGAGGATGACAGGTGGCTTTCCCGGAGGCGCTGAGGAGACACAGAGCCAGACAGACCAGGTGACTGGGTGATGATCTCGGCTCCATGGTCCACCCGGGCCTTCGCATGGTCGCGAAATGTCAACCTGTGGCTCTCAATCTGTTAAAGGCGTGTGGGGGTTTATGTGAGAATCATGTGGGGACGAGACAAATTTCGAACAAATGTCAATAGCTTTTGTCTAGTTGGCAAATACCATACATTTTTACTATACGTATATAACATTCGTTATGACAGTGTTTCAAAACATTAATTTTAAAAAGAAAAAAGATCAATATACATTCTTTTCATAAAGTTCGGCTTACAAAATTAGAAAAGACTGTGGCAAAGATTTTACTTCTTAAAAGTTTTAATAGGTTAAAAGGGACATCGTCAAAAAGAAAGCGCTTTAAAATATATGTTCAAGTGTTTGAAGTGAAATAAACCCATAAACCCATTGAAATAACCCAACCTTGTTACTTTTCTGGGGGCCTCCTAAATCTGAAAATATGTCATTGAGTGAGTGGTTCAGATTTGTAGAGTTCAGTGACATCACAGGTGAGACTAGACTTATTCAGCTTTCTAAGTTTATCGCTCTAATATCAGAGTCAAGAGAGGCACACAGCATGAAAAAGGGGTGGAGTCATGAAAAGTGTCTGGCTCCACCTACTAACAGGCTACCAGCTGCTATAAACAGAATACTTAACACATAGTAAAATGTACATCTGTGCAATTTGAAACCTTTGAAGAAAGAAAAAAAGGACATAATATTTCTCCGTTAACTGACAATCCCTCAGAAACTTGAATTATGAGCAAAACACTCACTGTGATGCGGCCTCCACCAGGAATGTGATGAGCGTTATCCAGGGAACCCACTTTGGCTTGGGCCTTATCTTTAAAGTCCAACTTTACGCTCTCTATACGGACATTACCGCCCCCTGGGAAGAAGTGAAAGAGGAGTAAAATCTAGATAGGCAGAACTGAACATCAGTTATCAGTTGCTTCTTTAGCATTTTAGTTTTGGACAATGACTGAAAAACCCTGAAAATTGAAAAATACTCATGTCTATGGAAGACTCACACAATGCTGATGGCAATTTACAAAGGTTTGGAGACCAGAATGAGGTTGCAGACTGCACATTTTGAAAATAACAGGAATAAATGAGTTGAAAATTGGGATTTTTTTTTAGTTAACAGTGTTTTCAAACACAGTCTGTCAAAATGAATATGAATGCACCCTAAAAAAGTCTCCATCATGAGATGAAAAAATTGAAAAAATTCTGTAGATATGACACAATGAGACCAGCAGGTGGCACTCCAAAGATATAAAGTGATCACTGAACTCCCTGAGACATGAGACTCCATGAGAGCTGTTCGTTGCTACGTCCCAAAGCAGTATGTGTGTCATAGTTTTTGCATTGAGGACCCCCCCCCCCAAAAAAAAGAAAAAAGGTTGTGCTGAGAGTGTTTTAGTGTTTTTCTAATCCTGTAAAAGAATTATATATTCAAGAATGACTTCAAAAGACATAATCCAGATTTGGCTTATAAATGCAGAGCTTTTTATCTGACCATCACAGAGAGTCCTACCAAATAAAGTGGATTTATTATTATTTTTTGTTTTTTGGAATTTATACATGTTCATAAAAAAAAAATAAAAAAAAATAAACATTTCTGCAGTACTACCAGTTTGCCTGTTCAGACTATCCATCCATCCATCCATCATCTATATCTGCTATTTCCTGTTCAGGGTCACTGGGGTCTGCTGGAGCCTATCCCAGCTCACTCCGGGCAACTGTTCAGACTAGTGGCCAAATATTCTTACTGACTGGGATTCATATTGGAGGACATTTCATTGTTTTAAATAGGAAAAAAAATCTAATGAAAACTACTCCTTGCACTTTTTTTTTTTTTTTTTACCATATAGACCATACGAATTAGGAGCAATCAAAATTAAAAATCTGAAAAGATTCTATTAGCATATTAAAATAGATTTCAACATATTACTTCATTTATCAAGGTTGGTAAGCAGCTCTCATGGCTGCAACTTATGTACTTCCATGTCATTCTCCTCAGTTAGGAACCTTCATAATAATAAAAAAAAAAACTAAGTTCTGCCCTGAGAATCTAATCGAATGATTTGACCCAAGTCTAAATTGCATATATAACCCTCTTCACACCCACACACTCAAGGCAGAAAGACAGAAAATGCTGCAATATTGTCAGGAACCAAATCCTCCTCCAACAGTTGGCCACCTGTAGACAGATCCATCAAGCTGTCAGTCTAAATGTAGTTCACGGCTCGACTGTATATCTGTCAGCTCACCAGGATGCTGAAGACTGCGGGAACTGTATCTGACTGGATATTTCTGGTATCCACATTAAACTGTGAAATACTTTTAATATTTATGGAAAGAGTGCATATTCACAGTCTGACAAGTAAACAAGAACAACAGGCTCCAACTTCTTCAAGCATGTTGCAACTCGTATTAGCATATGATTTTCATGGTTATCTGTAAAAGTGTCTGATTCACTAATATCTGACACTTGTTTTATGTTTTTTAGTTTTGACAATTCAGGCATTTTGTAAAGCAATCAATCAGTTTCCGTGGTGACGTGTGTTTTTCTGATTGGTGAAAAGAGAACCTCAAAAAGCAGTTTGAAGTTTTTATTTGAATACATTTTGTCTATAAGGCTGTAACAGAAATCTGCACTTATTTAGTTTTCAGCCTGCATGTCTAAACAAAATGTGTGCTTAGTAAAGAAACTGGAAAAATATATATCCTTGATACTTCTTATTTTAGATTAAAATGGTTTATTTTGAAAACGTATCTATTTATTTCAATTTATTCCAAATGTATTCCATTGTACGATACATAACTTTGCAAACCTAAGCTGTCATGATGTCTCAAGAGTAAGATTTCTTGTGGTATCCTTCCAAACAAGTCATATTCTGTCTGTCTTTAGCTATGCTGTCAGAAACTTTAACATTTAACATGCTAACTCAGGCGAATAAAATCTGTTAGGTTCTTGCTGCTTCTCTGAGCACTGCAAGGTCAGAACTTGGTGTGAACAACCAACAGTGACAAAGATGTTTTATTATCTTTAATGTTTTTCATTGGAAAGAAAAACACACACATAGTACTTCCTTGTTTCAGTTTAACATAATTTAAGCATTTCCTTGTTTAAGTTTAATATCGTTTCATTAGTTCGTCCACAAACCATTTTCCTGAAAAGGAAAAGAGGGCAGAATTTACAGTCTCCCGGAACGTCTGGGAATCTCCCACATTCAGATAGCGGCTCCCTGATGAAAGCAAGTCGGACAAAATGTCCCAGAATCTAAAGCGAGCGGTCAAGAGTGCACTTCGTGTGTGGAAAGGAGAGGGAGAGAGAAGCCATACCACAGAACGCAAGAAAAACGGTAAAGGCCGCCGCTCTAACTTTTCTGTCCGCCACTATCAAGCACCGCATCACAGAAGGAAAGGACAGAGGAAGAAAAAAAAAAAAACAACAAACTCCTGTCATTGGCGTTCATGTCTGAATTCACGTGTAAATAAATTGACAATTTTTATCATATAAGCCGACAATGAGCTTCTCTTCTTTGAAAGACCATCAGCCACCACTGGACTGGGCTATGTTTGGGGTTTTCTCCTTCTCCAAAGAAAAAATAGCATCTTTAAAGGTTTAAATAGGCTAGCTAAGTCACTGCTTCCCTCACATGTATTCACACTTAAAGGCCATCAAAGGAACCACAGTATGAACTCAGCAACTTATGAAATATAGATACCTTTTCAAAGTTCACCTAAGCAGTGTTGGAATGCAGGACATCCCCTCCATGAAGCCAGATTGCGAGGCAGGTGATTGCTCTAGCAACCCTACGGTCATAAGCCTAAAGCGTGATTTATACTTATACCAAACACCAGCTGGCGGTGTGGGTTCTTTTCTGTAGTGCTGCAGCTTCCTTTCATTTACTTGTAGCTCAGATGGGACTGTCGTAAATAAAGCAAATCTTTTGAAAATTGAAGCTGATAAATGATGAGCAACAGTGACCTTTCCTCACATTACAGCAATCTATTAATCTCGAAAATGATGATGAAGCATTAGTAGAGGGAAATATAATGTACATATTGTTTGAAATGCAGTGCTACCAAGCAGACCTGATGCGTAGTTACATTTCTGGGGAGGTGCATGTCAGGTTTAAGGCGCAGGTTCTCTAGCTATGGTGGACATACTTCTCAGTTTGATGCTGAAACATAAATCACTTAGAAGTATTACCCTCTTTGTGGGTGGATCTATACCTGGCCGATGATGGATGTTGTCTAGAGAACCACACTTGGAGGTCACATGGCTCAAATCTATCTTCTTGTTCTGTATTTGCACCTGGAAGAAACACAGTTGGGAAAGGAGGTCAGAGTTCACATTTCAAAACGGGGTTCCAGCTGACACTCAAAGCTAACTCAAATCACATCAAGTATTCCATTTCTTCTGCCTTCTACATTATAGCAAGTTTTGTGGCATATCAGGTTTCCACTATACATGTAGTCATAGCTTCTGATTCAAGGAAGTGAATGGTATTAGATCGAAATGAAAGGCTGCAATTTTCTGCGGTGCTTGTACTCGGTTTTGAATTGCTGACTAACTGGCACTACTGTATGGCTTTAAAGGATTTTGGCACATTTAAAAACTTGTCTGATGCACCATGATGGTGTGAAGTCTAAGCATGATAAAACACAGAGTTGAAAGTAGCCACAGACATAGAGAGAGCTGGGATATAAAGATAAGTGACACATCTGTGGAGTCTGAAGAGGAATTCACAAAGAAATGTGCACGGAGTAAACCAATGAGACAGCAAACAAAGTGGCGCTATAAATCATTAGACACAGCACGATGGATGATGGAGAAATACACCAAAGTCTGTGATGAATCACTGGGACATGCCCGAGGTCACAGATTTAGCTGAAGTCTTCCACTAAGTGTGATCTGTTGTTCTCTATTCTCATCTCTCTTATAGGACCGTTAGGATATACAGTGCATGCCAGGACAAACAGACAATCACATAAAGAAAGCAACAGGAAGAATACAAAGCACAGTGTTTACCTTTTTACTTGTGCAACTACAGGAAAAGACATGTTGCTTAACTAGGTTTTGGACTGATGAACATAGAGCCATGCATGCTTGACATTATTAAAGTTATACAGCGTGAGTTTAAAGGCAAAAGATGAGATGCGTCAGGCTGCAGTTTGGAACATCTCTCCAGCAATTCTGTCTTCTCAAAGTCAAATAAACCTTCCATTGATACTGGGGTTTTCATTGTGTCTTTCACATTTTGTGAGCATGTATGAACCTTTAATAAAACGATCACGTAGTAGAGGCTGACAGAAAGGAAAGAGTCCAAACAATGCACATTCAGCAACAACAATAGGTCTACTTTGTGCAAAAAGGAAGATCTTGGTGGTGTAATATGGGGGCGTCAGAACTTAAAACCCATCTAACTACCTAGTTTGGTGTTATTGAAAAAGCAACATTGCCAGGTGTTTGCTATCTGCACCTACAAAAATAGTGCAGCTGTTACAGAGAAATTCTTATATTATGATAGCATGCTATTCCTGAAATACTAAATTGGTACAAAAAGTATTAGCTACGTCTGATCAAAACTCTGAGCAAAAGCAAAGTGTCATACTGACCTTGTGAAAATAAGCTCTTGTTTCTCATCACATCTCTATTTCATTGTGGCCATGTTACATGAATAGCTACTGTGTGTTTTGCCACAGGCACTGCTGGTGGCACTTCTTCCACAGTTGTATGAATGCAGTTGTCACTCAGGTAACCTGGTATTTTTAGATTAAAAATTCAAGATTTAAATTCCAATGATGTCTGGTGTAAACAGACAAAAAAAGAAACCCAAAAAGTTCTAAAAAGTCAAGAAAGAACTTTATTTGACTTATCGTTTTTAGGCTTATGTTATGGCAAATTGATGAAGTGCATCACTCAAATCAGAAACTGCAGATGAAAGCACGCACTGTTCCTGTAATCTGTAGGAGGCATAATCAGACCTAACCAAGTACTTCATGCAGTGTGCTACCTTTGGATAAGTATGCCAGCAAGAACATTCCTAACAAAAACTGGGCTAAAAAAAAAAACTTCTGATGTTTTGAGATAATTTTTGATGACTAACCATAAACATAAGGTGAAGCGCAAGAAAAAATATTGTGAGAAATGGTAGAAAAGTGTAAATATAAGCCTACACTGAGAGTAAGTCAGAGAATATGGGCCTGTTGAGCTGAATGTGTTGCTGACTTTCTCTGAGGTGGTAGTGAGTATGGTATGCTGTGCAAAATGCATTTAATTTGGTACCAGCATTACCTTGCAGCACTTGATAACTTCCCATTATGTGCCTCTCCTCCCACTGTGGAGCACTGTGAGTCACCAAATTACCTTAGTAACTACTTTTGCTTGATAAGGAACTGTAGTCTCTACAATGAATAGGCCTTTCATGGCTTCTTGTGAAGTGCAGGACAATGAGGTGTTGATGAACACAGCGAAGTGAAGAGTACCCACACTGTTGAGTTACTGCGTGACTAAACAATTAACGGTGAACACAACTGTACAGCAAGATGGACACTGAAAAAACATAAAACAGATAAACCACACTGACAAATAACACTTAGACAATGGGCTTGCAGGACAAGACTCACGTTTCCACCTCCTGCTGAGTAGCCCCGCCTGTCCAAGGACCCACACCTAGACTGAACATGGCTATAGTCCAGCTTAACGCTGGGGATGAAAACCTGCAGGGGTGGAGGTGAGGAATGAGGTTGAAAAAAGCTTGGGCTTTCTGGCAAATCCTGTAAACACTTTGTATTCTCCTGTTGTTTAAATCTTGTGCTGTTGAATTCAGAGTTTGTTTGGCTTCAGTTTGAGTACAAGTGGTTCTCCTGCTGGACTGGACAAACACCATTCAGCGCATACAAACACTCCGAGCTATCAGGGAGGACAAACTGCAAGCCCTGCAGATTGAGCTGGCCCAATGCACAACATGTGATTACGACGTAAATGATTCTAATAGCTTTTGATCGGAGCTCTGACTGCATATCAGACACCTGGAACTGAAACAGTTCTTGGTTCGGCTCATGATTCTCAGCTTCCACCTGTGTTGCTGCCTTGACAAACACACAAGGATCCTCTTAAGAACCCTAACACAACATTCCTTTCTGAATAACTGGCGGCGCGTGAGGATGCAGCGGCTACAAGCTCCCACTACCTGTGCACGTTTTTTACGTTTTTTGTGTGTATTGTCTCGTTTTGTTCGTCTGCACCGGACTCTAAGACCAACTACAACCGTATGGAACTACTGGATATCGGTTTCCAGCAAAGAATGACTGTCTGCAACGACTTTCACCGCATTCACAACATTCCGGACGAGATAGCGAGACCGGCGGGGTCTCCATGGATTGTTATCGGGTCTGGAAGGCGAAAGAGGCGGCGACGCGAGAGGAAGCAGAAGCGTGGCTGCAGAGCTGGCCTGCTGACCAGGCTAAGGAAACAGCCACTCAAGCCTCCACTGCCAAGCCTCTACCTCTCCAACGCCAGATCCATGGTTAACAAGACGGACGACCTGGAATTACAACTGGCTGGAAATCGCTATGTTCGTGAGTGCAGCACCCTGATCATCACAGAGACTTGGCTGCACCCGCTAATACCAGACGCTACGGTGCAGCTAGCAGGCCGCACGCTACACAGAGCCGACAGGACCAGCGACTCGGGGAAAAAAAGAGGTGGAGGGCTTTGCATCTACGTGAATCAAGGTTGGTGTAACAACAGTACTGTACTGATCAGACACTGTTCACCGGACTTAGAATTCATGTCGGTGAGATGCAGACCCTTCTATCTACCCAGAGAGCTGACTGTTGTCATCATAACTGCCGTCTACATTCCACCGGACGCCAATGTAAAGTCCGCTCTCACTATACTGCTGGAAGCCATAAACAAACATCAGCGTTCCCACCCAAATGGAGCACACATCATCGCGGGAGATTTTAATCAAGCAAATCTCAAGTCTGTCTTGCCAAAATTTCACCAGCACGTGAAATGCTCTACAAGAGAAGATAAAACTTTGGACCATGTTTACTCCAACCTCAAGAATGCATACAAGGCCATTCCCCTCCCCCATCTAGGCCAATCAGACCACCTCTCACTTCTAATGGCTCCAGCATTCACCCCCATCAGCCGACAAACAAAGCCACAAAGGAAGGTCATCAACACCTGGCCTGACGATGCCCTCCCCCGACTCCAGGACTGCTTTGAACAGACACAGTGGGAAACTTTCCAGCACGACGACCTGGCTACACTCACAGACACAGTACTATCATACATCAAGTACTGCATGGGTATGGTCACTGTGGAAAAGGCTGTCCAAGTTTATCCTAACCGGAAACCATGGATGACCAGCCAGGTCTGCTCACTGCTCCGGGCTCGCGATGCAGCTTTCAGATCTGGTGACAGAGCGCTTTACAACACAGCCCGCTCCAATCTGAAGAGAGGCATCAAGGCCGCCAAAGCAGACTACAAGAGGAGGATAGAAGGGCAACTCAACAATCCACGTCAGGTGTGGCAGAGCTTACAGTCCCTGACCAACTACAGGGGCTGTGCTGTGACACCTGGGGACTCAGATGTGGCTCTGGCAGAGGAGCTGAACAGTTTTTTTGCCCGCTTTGAGTCCCAAGCCCAGAAGCCAACCACATCATCCCAACCCTCACTACAATACACACCAAACACAGCCAACCCCCCACTCACTGTGGGGGTGGAGGACGTGAGACGTGTGCTCCGTGCCGTCAATCCCAGGAAGGCCACAGGACCGGATGGAGTACCAGGAAAAGTACTCAAGGCATGTGCTGACCAGCTAGCACCAGTCTTCACTGACATTTTCAATCGGTCATTGAAAGAAGCCAACATCCCAGCCTGCCTAAAATCGGCCACTATCATCCCAGTCCCCAAGAAGTCACCCACTACCACCCTCAATGACTTTCGACCTGTAGCACTCACACCAGTCATCACTAAGTGCTTTGAAAAACTGGTGCTGAGACACATCAAAGCCTGCCTCCCCCCCACACTAGACCCACATCAGTTTGCGTACCGGCCAAACAGATCCACTGAGGACGCAATAACCACCGCCCTTCACTCTGCGCTGAGCCACCTGGAGAAAAGGGGGAGCTATGTCAGAATGCTCTTCATTGACTACAGCTCAGCATTCAACACAATAATTCCGGACATTCTAACCCCCAAGCTGGCAAACTTGGGGCTTCCACCCTCCACCTGCTCCTGGATTAAGGACTTTCTGATAAACAGACCCCAACACGTGAAGCTTGGTCCCCACCTGTCATCCGCACGCATGCTCAGCACGGGCTCGCCTCAAGGCTGTGTGCTGAGCCCACTACTCTACTCGCTCTACACACATGACTGCAGACCCACCCACCCTGAGAACATCATTGTGAAATTTGCAGATGACACAACGGTGGTGGGGATGATCACAGAGGGGAATGAGGAGCCCTACAGAGAGGAGGTCCTTAGACTCAGTGAGTGGTGTGCCTCCAACAACCTGGCACTGAATATCACCAAAACTAAGGAACTCATTCTGGACTTCAGACGGAACAAAGCTGCCCCTGCCCCCCTGTACATCAACGGCGAAAGTGTGGAGCGAGTGGACTCATTCAAATTCCTGGGGGTCCACATCTCCGCCGACCTCTCCTGGACAGTCAACACCACAGCACTGGTGAAGAAGGCACAGCAGCGACTCCACTTCCTGAGAGTGCTCAGGAAGGAGCAACTCAACACAAACCTGCTGGTGACCTTCTACAGATCCGCCATTCAGAGCCTACTGACCTACGCTGTGTCAGTATGGCACTCAAGCTGCACAGAAGCTGACAGGAAAAGACTGCAGAGAGTTGCCAACACCGCACAAAAGATCATTGGCTGCCCTCTACCCACCCTCTCCACCATCTACAACTCCCGATGCCTTGGCAGGGCCAGAGGCATTATAAGAGACTATACTCACCCTGGCTACCACCTCTTCAACCTACTACCCTCTGGTAGACGCTACAGAGCCATTCCAGCCAAAACCAACAGACTCAGAGACAGTTTCTTCCCAAGAGCTGTCACCATACTGAATGCAAACTTGCACTAAGGATCTGGCATGCCCGCACACATCTGGC
>JBAMYA010000014.1:7594075-7619170 GCA_037176975.1 Arrhamphus sclerolepis | reverse complement strand
AAAAGGCAGGACGGTTGTGTAGAACAGCAGTTCTCCCCATCTACACACACACACACACACACACACACACACACACAACACACACAGATACTGATATAAACACAGATACATACACAGTCAAAGTATACAGGAAAAAAAAGAAGACTACAGATTCAGCATGCCAAGTAAAATTACTATTTTGGTCAATATTGTTGTGTAAATATATGTCTGTTTTGAATTCTTCTGTCTAAAATCAGCCCAGACAGATGCCTTCGTCCTATCTGAGCCTGAATTTTTTTTCTTCTCTCTCTACATCCTTTTCTGCTCATCTGTGTTTAAGGTCTTTTTCTGATCATTAGCTTCTCTTTGGAAAACTAATCTGCTGCTTCCACATGCAAGAAACGCTCTGTTGTCATGGCAACTCAACAAAACAAACATTTGAAAGTACCGGAATTACCAGCATCCAAACCAGGATGGAAAAATGCTTTAAAAAAATTAAGAAAGAAAATCTGAAAAAAATACAAAAATAAAACAGATACAGAGAGACTAGAACAGTAATACGCTCATCGGCTGCAGCTCCTCCAACATTTTTAAAGGCATCACATGTAGCTTCTGGTGACCAGTTTACCTTTAATCTGGGAAATTTGTCTGGCAACCTCTAAAATGTGATTTTAACTTCAAAAATTCCATAAATCAAGACGGGTGAGGATGGGAACTTTATAGGTGCTGAAAATCCCTCCAAACCAAAAACATTCAGAGGTTAACTGTTATCGATGCCAATCTGTCTTAGAAACAAGCTGCCGCATTTACCCTGAAGCAATTAAGAGATTACAGAGAATGCCAACCACTCTCAGATTACAAACCTTACATCACTTACTTGTGTAACGAGCGTGCTAGATCAGGACTTGGCATCAAGCTTTTTCAGCCACTTGTCTCTTAGGCGACAGGCTTAAGAGTTTAAATTTCCCGAGTGCCAAACTTGCTCACCCCAAATGGAAAATGTTGGCTGATTAATAAAAATCAAATCAAATCAAAAAAGATCTGAACACCTTAACGGAACATTCCAGAAATTAAAAAAGCTTTCCGACATCATCTTCAGGTTGCCTCCATCGAAGTCAAACTGCCCAATCATCTACCAAAGATCCGATATATCACAGTCGATACATGTGAAATGAGAAGGACTGGATCAGTACTTTGATATATACGACAGTTTCTGTTGCCAATCAAGGTGTAACAATCCATCAATCGACTGGTGCTTTGATTTAATAATCTCTGTCTTGATTTATGTTTATTTTTGAAGTTAAAATCACATTTGAGAGGTTGCCAGACAAATTTCCCAGATTAAAGGTAAACTGGTCACCAGAAGTTACATGTGATGCCTTTAAAAATGTTTGAGGAGCTGCAGCCAATGAGCATATTACTGTTCTAATCTCAATAGCATCAATACATTTACAGTCCATTCATATGTTTTAAATGGTCTTCTATCGTCTATTTTTATGAAAGGAACAGATTATTTTTCATTTTGGCGATCTAGCAGAACCCAAAAGTAAAAATGTCACGTTGTATTTTAGTTTCTAGCGGTGATTTGACATGAATGGAAGTGATTTTGTCCAGCATATGGACAGCATATGATGTCATCTTATGTCAATCACTAGCTTCTGAATTGAACTGAGTCAAAACTGAATTGTGACGGACTCTGTGATTTTGGAGAAAATAAATCTAATTGTCATCTAGTTAATCTATGTAATATGGTATCGTGATGAAACTTGTGACTTAAACTAGTTGACAGTAGTGTGGCCGACATTTTGCAGTCAACTGGTACAAGCTTAACTGAGACCCAAGCATTCATTTTTTGGATGAATTATTTTAAAACCCTTTTAAACCCATTTTTAGAAAGCCTCTAATCCAGGAAATAATTTGTTTTGAACTTCTTTTTCTTTTTCTGGAAACATTGCAAAATTGCAACAGCGGGTCTTAGTGGTTACAAATATCACCACTTCACTTTAAAGCCAATTATATTAGATACAATTTGGTATACTACAAAACTACACACACACGTATACACACACACACCAAATAACTATATATAGGCCTATATAAATACACACACAAACACACTCACACTACATGTATGGATGTAAATATGTATATCTATATATATATATAGACATATATATACACATACATGTATACACAGACACTACTATACACTAAGATACCCATCTATCTATCTATCTATCTTTACGTTATATACTGTACATTTCATGTTAACCCCATCCCAAATACAGTTGTTCTATTGGCTCATCCTCCAGGGATACCCATTGTAACCCAGAGTCTCATTTTTGCAACATTTACAAAAGGCGCTCTAAATAATGTGTATTATACTTTTTGAAATAAATATTTCATTTTTCTAACACTAAACATCTTAAGAATGAAGGGAAAAAATACTATAAATCTAAAACTTATTTGTATAAATTGTTAAAATTGATCCAGAAGAGAAAGCTGGGTGGTCAGTACAAGGCAGCCATGTTGTTTGACTTTGGAATGTGATATGCACTCTAATATTAACAATTTCCTTCCATAAATATTGTATGTTGCAATTCAGAGTGTGGAGTGCTGGGATATGTAAGTTTTGCTACATTCAGTCAGTGAGAGGCACTATTAGACAGTTTTAAACGGATGTTGCAGTTTTGCTACGTAACTGAGGGTTACGATGTCAATGACCTGAAGGTCGTGTCAGTAAATTAAAATCTGTCCTTTTTATATATCCAATGTTAAAATGACCTAAGTTCATCTTTAAGTCTGTATCCACACCTTCGTTGAAGTGGAATTATACTTTTGAGTATCGTCATTAGATTAAATACAACGTCTTTGGCTTTCATACTTGTGCATCGTTGTTTGTGTGACCAACTGCTAGATGGTGGGTTCTCTTTCTGCAGCGCTGTAGCCTACAGTGCTGAGCTTTACTTTTCTTGAGCTTTCTCTCTTTTTGGAGCTCAAACTTCGATGTACTTTATTTGCTCTATTTCTAAGTACATGAACTTGCACTGATAAATGTGGAGATATGTATATATACACACACACACACACACATAAACGAAATGTTAAGATTATATATAAAATAATCTGCACAAATATTCATAACTGATGCATAAAGTCTTGTCAACATAAATGCAGAGAAACTAAAGTTTAATTGCACCTTCTCTACAGTTTTGTAAATTCCAGGTTAAATAAAATATGTGGCTACTTTCATTTGTCTGGCAGAGAAAAAGAAATAAAAAATAAAAATGACAACACTCGAAGTCTACTTTACAGTGAAAAGTTGGATCCAGGAGTGATAATAAGTGCTCCTAGAGGGGAACATGACTAAACCTATATTTATGTTTCTTTTCCAACTGCACATTCAGTGCTCTCCTCTAACAACCACTCAACTACAATTTCAGGGATTGTTGTCGTGTCAGACAGATCCACTAAATACATGGATCTGACACGGAACAAACTCATATGGACATATGGACTGAGACATCAACCAGTGACAGTGAAGAAAAGTTTAAAAACAAAAAAATGAAGAAAGAAAGAAAGAAAAAAAAAAAGAAAAACTGAAAGCAAAACTGCAGCATGGCAAATGACAAAGAGAGTTTGAAGAAGAGAGCATATGGATGTAATTGAAGGCCGATGAAGTGGTGATGTCATCTTTCTGTCAGGTTATCAGGCTCCAAGGAGAAGCAGCTACAACTCACAAAACATACCCGTCTTCTCTGAACACACGAAAACGCAACACAAAACACGCTTTTAGAAGACTCAAGAAGACTCAAGCTGGCAACTTCTGCTGCATGTTTGACTTCAGCCAGTAAGCACAGAGTTTCCCAGTTTGACCTGCAATTGAAGGTTTTCTCTCTCTCTCTCTCTCTCTCACACACACACACACTCACACACGCACATATTCTGTCCTTCCCATTAGCTTCTTTGGCATGACTATGCAATGACCTCATGTGGAATGGGCTGAAGTCCAGAAAACACACACACACACACACGAACAGAGTTGTAGAGCCTGTACAGTCCCATATAAGGACTTGCTGATGATGTAATGGGTGCCGCGGACTGCGAGCGAGACTCGGGGAGCAGAGCACTTCTCATAATGTTTGGTTTTCTGGATGGAATGTCCGCATCACCGAGATCTCACAGAAAAGACGAGGTGAAAGAACAGAGACGATGTGTTCACTGAGGATTTTTAAGAAAGGACAGCTGAGCTACACAGGTAGGAAGGAAACGCTGTTAACCAACAATTAGACACTTTGTCACTTAAAAACTTTAGGTGAGCTGACATGGAACATTTACAAGTCTGGCAACGCTAACTCTGCAGACAAAGAGGTGTCTTTGAAAGACAAGTTCACACCAAGTAATTGAATATTATTTCAAAAAGTGCACCTCAACCTAAAACCTTTTACACAACTAGTTTTACAGAACTATGCCATTTCTTTTTAAAGTCAATGAAGTTAAGTTGTATTGTCTGCTAATTCACATATTTATGTGTGATTTCTGGACAAGCCTGCATCCTAAAAGAGCTTTAATGTGTTCAATGTTGTTAATTACGTTTCTTTTTAAAAATGTAATCAATATCAGCTATCCTCTTGACAACACTGGAAGCATATTGGTCAAATCTATTAACTTGAAGCAGCATAAAAACACTCACACAGAAGTGTTTGACTTTTTCCACACAAAAAGATCACATCTGTACACTTCTGGTCTGCATCCAGGGAAATGTTGAGGAGTGACAACGCTGAGTTAAAAGTAGCCCCTTTGTAATTACCACGAGGACGGGGGAATTCCTGCCTCCCCAAGTCAGAGATCCGTTAGCGTTTTAGGAGCAACTCAAGGGCTGAACAACTTCTTAATTAACCAACAATCCCTGCTAAGGGACCATCTGCCACGCTATAAAAACATCCAGCATACGGCCTCCAGAGAGAAATACCCGACAACACAAATACAGCGATGAGACGACATGTTGAATGTGTTACAAGCTCACAGATACGGAGGACAGGGGGCGCCGCTGGAAAGTAATTAAAAGATTTTTAAAATCTGTGATTTATTATTATTAGTTAGTTAATTCTCAAAAAGAGAAATAACTGATTTTACAAATTCTTTTAGGAATATATTTTCCATTCTAAGAACATTTTAAAGGGTAATTTAAGTTATTGCTGGGCTATATGATATCAAATAAATACCACATTTAAATGAGCTTTTTTCATTTTTAAATAATAAGAGTACATATTTGAAATAATTGAAAAGATACACAGATGAACCATATATGGTCGTTATACTTAGGTAAAATAGGTAAGTTTACATCGGTCTGAATTATCGATTATTTTCTCAGCCCTAATTGCAGTTAATTTAAATCCTAAATTTATTTTTGTTTGAGTCGACAACCTTCATAGAATGTAGGCTGTCGCCTAAAACCTTTTGAGGTTTTTTTTAAACTGGTCTATCAGCTCCACCACGCTTCACCATGTCTGATGTTGTTTAAGATTATAACATATCAACGCTGTACGATTTGCATTAGCTAGATCTTGGGTACGATGTCGTGAATGGTTCACACAGGCTGTACGATGATGAGTACCTTTGAATCGAAGGCTATGACTGATGCACAGATGTGGTTGGATATAGAATTACATCAGCAGTAATAAACAATCAAAAACAAAAAAAACACGAAAATTAAGCACTCTGTTGTTACGTCTATGTGAGCTGAAAATGCTTTTAGAAAAGAGAAGAATGTGATCCTGGTTGGAGTTCAGGGCAAGAAATGGAACTGGGATATTTATCTTTATTTGGAATGACGCTAGGTCGCATGAATTAACACGTAATTTTGAAGTTGCATTATCTGACAGAGACGTAAGGCTGAAAGGGAGTCTTTGGTTGCAAGACTACTGTGACAACCGTCATCAGACACTAACACTGTAGGACGTAGGACAGCTGGTTTTGACCAAAGACGTCCACACGATTCTTTTATGACGGTGATCTTTTGTCTGCAACGGTCCAAAGTTGTGCAGTGTCGAGTAGCTGCTCGTTGGAAACTATTTTAACTGAATTCATGCTGGTCTGGTTTGGCGATATCGCAATAAAAGATCTCAAAGTCTTGACAAGGGCAGTTTTATTGACATTTAAAATCTCAGGCTCTGTCTTACCAAAGGTCAAGGATGTCTACAAAACCTGCTGCAATATCAAGGAGGACATTGGCCACCCAACGCACCAACTCTCCACTTATCGCCTATCAGGAAACAGTTATAGAGTATCAAACACTAAACTTTATTGTTCAAATCAGGTCCTTGAATGCAATAAAACTTTCTGAATGAAGCCTGTATTTATTAGCTCAAGGCCCAAAGTCCCAGAAAAGTTAAAAGAGGCTGAAAGAAGAAGGAAATTGGTTTAGACAATCAAATTTGAGAAGGGAAAAGAGAAATTCAGTTATTTCTCTTTTTGAAACTGCATTTTATATCAGTTTCATATTATAAAATTCATTTCATGATATTTCATTTACATTTCATAAATATATCACAAACATTTTCTTCTCTTTTTTAAAATGTATTTAAATTATAAACTTTATATTTCATTAATATATGTATGTATACATATATATTCATAGATGAATTTATAATTCATTTTTTCAAGTTCCGAATAAAATATCTGACGAGAAAATATTCATACCAATTCAGTGTTTTCTCTATTTATCTATCAATAACTGATTATCAGAATACTTTAATTACTAACGAAGCAACATGCATGGACCTCCATACACACATACAAGAACGTCATAGAAGACATTGAAAATAGAAGGAGCATCCCAAGAGAACTAAATGTAAATGTTTATGTTTATGCTAACTAAGTGTTTATTCCAGACTTCAGGGGCGTGTTTAAGACGCCTTGAATAAACATAAAAATGTGGTTTGAGTATGACAAAAGTCCGCTGCACAATCCCACCTGAACACTTTTTTTTTCTGACATCCATGTTTTTGTTTTGTTTTTTTCGCTCTACAGACCCCAGCGCTGGCTGTTAAAAGAGAGAACATACCAAGAAATAAAAGAGGAAAAACAAAAAAGAGAATTTTCCATTCTTGAGGAGGAGCTGACCAAGCTGCGGACGTCTGGACGGCTGATCGTGAAGGAGCAGCAGCATCTGAGGAAGCTGCTCGAGGAGCAGAGGGATACCATTAAAAACCTGATCATTGTCATTGATTACATTGAGCGCAGGATCTGTGCAGATAAGGAGGATCAGAACACCATGACAGCCCCAAGCCTCCTGACAGAGGTGGAGGTGCTGAGGAGAAGGCTGGTGGAGATGGAGGGGAAAGACGAGGAGCTGATACGAATGGCGGAGCAGTGTCGAGAGCTGGACCGCCGACTAGCGAAGGAGAGCCACCACTGTCGCGGTCTGAAGGGCGAAGTGGATAGACTCAACAGCAGAATCAGTGATCTGGACAGGATCGAGGAGACTTTAGGCAGAAGTAAACAGGACTGTAGTGTTCTGATGAGCAGCTTGCAGCGAGAGCGAGAGGTTGGCGAGATGCTGTCTGATGAGCTGGTCGCTCTGAGACTCAGGGTCAAAGAGCTGGAGGCCACTGAGGGCAGACTGGAGAAGAGCGAGATGGCCGTCAGGCAGGACCTGGCCAAGCTCAGGTCGCTGACTGTCGCTCTGGTGGAGGACAGGAAGAGCATGGCCGAGAGGCTCCGACAGGCAGAGGAGAAAGTCAAGAGCAGAAGAAACGACTCAGAAAATCTG
Organism: Arrhamphus sclerolepis; assembly: GCA_037176975.1. Classification (NCBI taxonomy): domain Eukaryota; kingdom Metazoa; phylum Chordata; class Actinopteri; order Beloniformes; family Hemiramphidae; genus Arrhamphus; species Arrhamphus sclerolepis. Next base: position 7,611,417 of record JBAMYA010000014.1, on the reverse strand, counting down.
GTGTCCATGACTGAGAGACTGAGAGAGGAGAAGCAGCAGGCAGATTTAGAGGAGAAGCTAAAGAACATCGTAAAGGAAAAGGATGACCTCCGGTACAGGCTGGAAGCAGAAGAGGAGAGGAACAGAGAGCTACAGAGCAAAATTGCCACAATGAAGAGGAAGTTAAATGTCTTCGACAACAGAAAAGAAAAAGAGGAGAAGTCCAGATATAGCAACACCGCCTACAGCTGTCAAACAGAGGACAACAAGGTTAAAGAGCTGAGCCAGGAGCTGGAGATGCTAAGGAGGCGAGTTCAGGACAAGGAGCTGCTGGAAGGAGAACTGCTGAAACTGGAGGAGGACTTTGAGTCACTTGAGCGGAAGCTCGATGCTGAACGGAGGAGGACTGAAGCTCTAACAGAGGAGCTGGAGTCCTCCAAGAAGGAGCTTTGCAGGTACAAGCAGGTCGAGAAGCAGGATGTCAACCAGGAGCACGTCCTCCTCTGCCATCTTCAGAAAGAGCAGGTTAAGTCCAGACTATTAGCCAGGGAGGTAGACACCCTGAAGGAGAAACTCCAGAAGCTGACAGTGACGGAGAAGTCCATCTCCAAGGTGCAAACAGATCAATCTCTGCTGCAAAGGAAACTGGTCCAACAGGAGGCCAAAAACAAGGAGCTGGCCAGAGAGATGGAGGACCTGAGAAGTGAGCTGGAAGGATACAGGACAGCTGACACCGGTAGACACATCTCCGGAAACCACCAGACCCTCAGAAAAGAGGAGGATCCAAACCATAACACGGAGGTCTCAAACAGAAGATCATTGGTCGACACCGAAAACAACATAAACCAGTCCAAGAGCCAATCGGAAACCGTTAATGGAGAAGTGATGATGCTCACGCACACACCCGGGCAGCCGCTGCACATCAAAGTAACACCTCATCACACGCTCAGCACCGCCACGCTGGAGATCAGCAGCCCATCGGGCGACACAGCGGCGCCTTACACCAGTACAGCCATCATCCCAGCAGGCGGCACTTCACCCAAACAGAGAATCACCATCATCCAGAACTCCAAAACTCCCTCTTCAAGCCCCGATCGCACCGTCTCCCCACAAAATGGACTCTCTCAAGTGTTAGGTCCAAATTCACCGCGGTCCACCACCCCAGACAACAACAACCCGCCCATTCAAATCGTCACCGTCAGGACCTGCTCTCCAGAGCCGACCGAGGCCACAAATCAGGCCACGTTCTGCAAGACTCCTGAGCGGTCCAACAGCTGGCAACATCAGAAGTCCAACGACACGAGTCCTAGCATCGTTGCTACGGAGGACAGCAAGATCCACATCCACGTGGGGAGCACATATGCGAACGGAGTCAATGGGGGTTCGCCACAGCCTGTTGGGCCGTACTTTCTACGACATGAACAAAGGACTCAAATAATCGCCAACAGCTCTCACGTAAAAGGTGTCGGAAAAATTACCAGTAGTATTACGATTTCTCCAGCAAATGCGCCGACAGCACACTCAAATGTTACAGTGAGTGGCATTTGCGATTAAGTGAAAAAGAATTTAAGACTCTTGTCGAAAGTAAATAATAAAAGATGAAAAATAGAGCAAAAACGTGGGAGATTTTTACCATCTTAAAAAAAAAAAAAAAAAAAAAAAAGTGATATGTACATCAATTCAGAGCCTATTGTGTTGTGAATCAAAACCCAAAATCTGAGAACCAAAAAAAATGTGCTTTTTCTTTTGGCCGTTGCTACTCTGAAATGAGTGTCAAATCAGTGCCACGTCAATCAGCAGAAAAAGGCGGGATTAAGTACATCGAGCGTAGTCCTCAAAAGTCCCCAGTAACAAGTTGCTAAATTTGTCTCTTTTATAAGAAAAAGAGTAATTAAAGTGATAATATAGCAATAAAGTTTCTAAGCTGTCAACACGGCATTTATCAACAGAAGTTTGGTCTAATGTGGATCTATAAACCACTGAGTCATTCAGCAACCAATGAGCTACTAGATTTCAGCTATGTCCCGCCTTCTATGCTGTTGATTGACGTGGCGCTGATTTTATGTGAGTTTATGCCCACTCACTAGTTAGGGTTACTCATTCCTAAATTTAGGGGATGAGTAATTAGTAGATTGTTTTCAAATCTTCATCTGTCCAGGTTTTTTCAAGTCCTTTTACACAAGTCCAAACTTTGATGTATGCAGAATTGAGAAATAATGTTAATAGTTGGACGGGCTGTTTTTTCTTGTTATAATTGTGTCTCAAAAACCAGAATGACCAAGCAAATATGACGACTGAATATCAAACTGCAGTCTGTGCAGTACGACTAAGACTCATAAGACAGCTGACGAGGACGTGAATGTGAGCGAAAGAAAACCTGTGACTGCTGGCTTGAATATAAATGTAAATACAATAACTGAAAACATTAATAAAGGTGTAAACCAAGTTGTGGGAAACACTTATGTGTAACATTTGTGAGTAATGGTGAAGAAATTATAGTTTTTGTCTTTTGAGAGGGGTTTCATTAAAAACTGGACAAAAATCATTCGTTCTCCAACCCTTACACTTTTGAAAATACCAAATGATTTACATAATTTAAGTTTTCTGCACATTATCGATTGCCAAAAAATTGACATTACATAAAACTGTAATTTCCATGAAATGCATTTGAAAAATAAAAATAACATGGATTAAAACTGGCTATTGTGTGACTGTCCCTTGTATAAAAACCCTAAAAAGGCATCTGAATGATGACAGGTTATTTTATTGAGTGAAGGGAATGGTTCTAATTGAGATAAGAGAGTTAAGTCTGAATCGAATCGCAATGGAAAATTACATTCAGAACCAATAATTGATGTAATCTTGCTCATGTCAATTATTTCTCTTCTTTGAAATATTAATCAAATGACCATATATAATTAAACTTTGAGTGCTTCCTTTTACTTATTTCAAAATCAAAGACATGCGCTCTTTTATTAGAAAAACATCCCAGTTTTAATAGTTGTTTGTATTTACAGCAAAAACCTTGCCTTTCTAGGAGGGCAAAAAATAAAACAATACTAAAATAATTGCTTATTTATCATAATCAAAGTAAATTTTTTAATTAACCGTTCTATTGATTTTAGGTCCAATCACCCAGCCCACTACAAACTCAAAGATGACAAATCTTGAGTTGAGCTTTCAGTTTCAGATCAGGGATTCTGCCTCGGTTCTGAAGTATGCTGACTCTACATTATCATGGTGACACAAAAATTCCATCAATGGAGCTCCGTTACCGTGATTCACCATGGCAACACCGGGTAAATGGAAGAGATCCTCCCACTTCTCTGTGTTGATTTAGAGCTGACATAACTGCAGTGGTGAAGGACATACATCTTTATAGACTGTTACATTATAGCATGAGTAACAAGTAGTGAAATGCAGTTTGCATTTGAATTTTTCATACAAGTGAAATCCTGCTTATGGAAACAATCAAAAAGATGATGAATAAAAACATAATTTAGACACTGGAATGTAACAAGCGCATGGTTTTCATTCACATTGTAAAATATTTCTTCTTTTTATGAAGTGTAGAATTAGATAGATGTGATTACACAGATGGATAAGATCATGTATGTAGGTTACAGAACTGCTGAAGAACCAAATACATCAGGTTCTGACAAACTATTATTCTGGATCCTCAGTATACTTACCTGCCTCTAATTAACCACAGAGGACTGAAAAATAGTGTTTCAAGTTTGGCTGTGTAATGAAGTTAAATCTGTAAATCTAAGTAGAATGATATCAAGATCAAATTAAAAAACGTGGAAGTAAACCTGCTCTCAACCAGGTTTAGTTCACAGGGTCAGCCTCTATGGTAACTAAATCTCAAGGGTTTCTAAACCCTGAGTCAGTTTTTTTTTTTTTTTTTTTCAAACTTAGAGTTTAACCTCCTTCCTGAAACAGACCCCTGTGGGAAAAACTATATTTGATGATAATTGGTTAATAACTGTTCAATAAAGTAAAAAAAAAAGAAAAAAAAAAGAAAAAGAAAGAAAAAGAAAAGAAAAGAAAGAAAAAGATGACACCTTTTTGATAAGCACTTTGCTCAAAACACCGCCCTCTGTCGGCAGAGAGCAGCAATGCACCAGGTAGCAGCAAGAAATTTCAGTTCATTTATGGACATAACTCCATCAATGCACAAATAATTGAGTAAAAGATCAAAATCTCGTGTTCAAGGGAAGACACGGCCCTCAACGTGACAGTTAAACTTTTCTGTCTGTTGCATTTACAGACAGACAGACAGACAGAAACACGTGTTTGCTCCAAATGTCCCACATTTTCTTTCTCCTTTAGAGGAAGAACTCGTGTTAACGGAGATAACCTGACTGATAACTGACAGCACAATAGCACCACTCTGTACTCTTTGCACTCCTACGGTTGTCTTGGCAACCGAGGTTGCTGACACTAAGGCTAAAGTTAGCAGCTAGGTGGCTAGCGTTAGCTTCAGGACAGCCCGGATTTCTGTGGACCGAGTTGATCAAATGTATCCAAAACAGCTTAAAAACACCAGAAATTAAACACAACAGAGTCAGAAGAAGTACCTGAATTATTATCGTGGTCCCACCATTCGTCACCTAAGTCGTCTCCCATCTTCCTTAGCTGGTTAATACAGTCCAACCAACCCGGTCCGACCCAAACAGACCGCTGCGAGAACACGCCGTGGTGCGTTCATGTACAGCACAGTTAAATCTAACTCCGCACGATTTCAGGCGTCAAAGTCACAGAAAAGGTTTATTTCAATGATATGAAGATTAAAGCAGTTTTATGTGAGTTGTTCAGCCGAACGTTGAGGTAAAATCAAAGGTTAAAATGTAAGAAAATGTGCCTATACCATACTTAAATTTGACCTGGTCTACAGTCATTTATGTGTCACAAAAGAAACACATAAATTTCACTATTTGAATAAAGGTTTCAGAAATTACAGACTGTGTTGTATATATTCTTTACTATCTACGGCATAATTTAATCTAGATTTGAGAAGTACTTTGACTTTTAATCTTTACCTGGTCTATAATGGTTTAATGGTTTGAATATAAAAGCAGGCATTTTGCATTTTTACTAATTGAATCATAAACTGTGTTTTATATACTCCTTGCTATCTAACAGATCTATCTAATTGGATATTTAATCTAGATTTTAAAACACAAGGAGCTCTGATGTCATAACATTTCTATTCTATTTTTTAATTTCTATTTCTATTTACCATCAGAAACAGTTGTGGTGCAGAAACACAACAACAACACTCTTAGGCTATATATCTCCTTTTCAGTCCAGAAACCACTAAGTGCACTTTTACAATGCAAGCAGCTTTCTCTCACTGCCACACAAACATTTACTAGAATAAATCAAATAAATTGCATGAATCAAATTACACTATAGTTAATGTAAATTACACCTGGGCAGACTTTTTTGCTACCAGTTAGCCTAAACAACGTCTCCTACCCCAACGTCTGGGGTAGGAGAAGAACATGCAAGCTGAACCAAGACCCAAGTGAACCTTCTAGTCGTGAAGTGTCAGTGATAACCACTGAACTTTTGTGCTACTGTTATAGTAGCACCCAACTTCATCATGGTAGGACCCAATGGCACCATGGTAAGACCCAACATCACCATGGAAGGACCCAACATCACCACAGTAGGACCCAATGTCACCATGGTAGGACCCGACATCACCATGGTAGGACCCAACATCACCATGGTAAGACCCAACATCACCATGGTAGGATCCAACATCACCATGGTAGGACCCAACATCACCATGGTAAGACCCAACATCACCATGGTAGGACACAGCAGCACCATAGTAGGACCCAACATCACCATGGTAAGACCCAACATCACCATGGTAGGACACAGCAGCACCATGGTAGGGCCCAACGTCACCATGGTAGGACCCAATGTCACCATGGTAGGACCTGCAGAAAGAGAAGTGAGAGAGACTACAGAAGATTGACAATTAATTAATAATATTTAAGTGATCCAGAACAAACTAAGACTGAGACAAGAGAGACGGGTGAAGATACTCTGTGTCGTCATAGGACTCCCAGAAGCAATCTAGGCCTATAGCAGCATAACTAGGATGTGGTCTCAGACACTACAGAGTTAAAGGTTTTATTAAAAGCTTAACCACACACAATACAAAATCACAAAGTGGTGCAGAAATAATATTAATGCAATACAAAAATAAAGCAAACAGAAAGATAAAACCAAAACCTCATCATCTCAACTCTTGTTTTTTTAAGCAGCAAAGACAACAAACAGGTCCCTGTGTAATGATCCATGAGCATGTGAGCAATAAAAGAAATAGAACTGAACATTAAAGAAGAAAAATAAATCCAGATGTGATAAACAAAATTAATAACAAATCAAGCAGAAATTTCCAGAGTTCTGTGTTCGCTTTGTGCAATGAGAGCAATTATCTACAAGCAATTAATGCTTTGCTCACCTGGATATGGTCTCTTTGTCTGCCCTGAGTTCATTTTATTTTGTCCCAAAAAGCGTTCAGGGTTCTTATCCTAATATTTCTTCCTGACAACACCATCTGGAGTAGCTTCTCATCTTTATCACCAGGATCAGACTGGTGGATGTTTTCTATTGTCACTTTCACCTTGAGGTGGTAGATTATAAAAAAGTTAATGATATATAAGTGGTTTTAACAGAATAATAAGTCTTACATGCATTCAACTTCCCCTCCATTATACAACACAGAATGTACATAAAATGAGAAAATAATGAAGCACATAACTTTATTTCAGTTACTTTAAATGTTAACCCTTACACAAATGACAAAGGCAACAGGGGGAAAAAAACCTCATTATTAATCAGAGTTTGGTACAAGACAGAAGAAACCTGCTGTTGCGGTCAATGTTTTAAATCACATTTTTACATTTTCATGGGTGTTTTACTTCCAGTGAACAGAAGAACACAAGAAAATAGGCCGAGGATGTGTTTGGAGTACTGCCCTCCGTTCTGCAGCTGCAGAAGAGAGGAGGGATGGTTCCCAGGGGAGTAATTGCATGCTTTTTTATTGTTTTTTTTTTTGTTTTTCATCAGCAGAATTTGCAAAATCAAAATCATTTAATACTTGCATGTGAAGTTGCAAATTTCTATTCTTGTTAAATCTGAGAAACAGCCACAGCTACAAATCCATCACGATCCTGTTCTCATGTATTCACAATTGTAGTTCACAGAACTGGGTAACAGTTATAAAAGTAACACCTTATAATTGTACAATATTGCACAACTTTATGACGGTTTTATTACATAAGATTTTCTTGAACAGTAAGCTTTTAAACTTTGGCTTTCTACAGATGATTAATTTGATTAGATGACTTTCTTTTCCGTCTATTTCTTAAATTTCAGAAGAGCTAAAAAAGGAAAAAGTAAATAATAAACACACACACACACAAACTGCTGATGATACTACATAATCACAGGAGGATGGGAATTTTAACAGGCATTGGCATGGACATGTATTATCAAAGATTTAATGAGGCCCGCTGAGACTGCACACGAGAATGTACGAGGCTCAGGTTTTTATATCTATGGAGCTAAAAGGGAGCTGAAAAGTCTTCCTTGTGTCCACAGTGAGGGTGTTAGAGTAGTCACTGATGTGTGGAAGGGAACTGACAGTACATCGTCTAAGAAATGAACGATGCACTTACAGCATGAACAAAAATAAAAGTCTGGGTGATGATTGGAAAAGACATTGTTTGTGCATAGGAGATATGCACATTGTCTCTGAGACGTTTTATGAAAGCAATGCATCATTGGAAATCATGTCCCAAAAGTCAGCTTTGCGGACCATGTGGTCTTACAGATGACAATGACCACAAAACACAAAACACTGCTGTTGAACTTTAGAAACATCACTGCTATGTGCTGGAGTATATGGCATGGCAACCACAAGTAGCAATGGATTTTGGTAAAAAAAAAACAAAAAAAACAAAAAAACAACAACAATAACAAAACTTAATTTAAATAAAAATGACTGATTTTGAATGGTCAACATCACAAGGACATACAAACCTCACAAATGTACAGAGACGAACTGACGGACGGAGAGACGGAAGGAAACAAGGAGGGAGGAATGAAGGGACGACAAATCACAGAGGAAGAGGAACGAAAGAAAGAAGGGATGAGGGGAGAAATGGCAAAGAGGAACCATGCGTGGTTCACCTTCAATCTGTCTAAAGGCCACGGCGTGCCCCATGGGGCGAGCGCCCGAGTGCGTCCACTCTGGGCTGAACAATGGGTGCTCATAGTACTCCTCGTCGGAGTGGTAGGGGTCGTCCTCGGGCACGGAAACTGAGATGGAGGGGGCGAGGAACTTGCACCTCTCCCGAGAATTTTGGAAGCGGCGGAGAGGCCCCGCCTCTTCCTCATCCCCTACATCTACAAACAAGACAGACACAAGGAGAAAAACTGCAGGGAAATCTGGACACAGACTGAAAGTGAGACAGTGAAAGGGAAGAAAGGAAGGAAGGAAGAAATGAAAAAAAATGGAAAACACACTGAAGAATGACAATCTTGAAGGGGAACACCTGAGATAACCTAAGAATTTTTTTTTTCTTTAAATTTACTTTATCATGATTTTTATTTCTCTCAAATGACTGAAACATACATAAATACTTGAAGTAACAACATATCTGATGCTTTTAGGCAGTACACTTAAAGGCAGGATCAAACTGCATAGAAAATAAAAGTAAGTAAAAATGTTTTATGAATGAAGCATAAAATGTTTTGTTTTGGCTTAGTTCTCACAAAGAAATCTGAAACACCAGATTGATCAAAAAGTCTTCAATAGTCTAAATAAGGGCCAATAGAGGATCATTGGGATGTTCTTTGCTATAAATACATAAATAGTAGTAGTTTTTTAAAATGGACATGATTGGAACAAAAGAAAGAAAAGAAAACACAGGAGCATAGGAGGGAAAAAGGGAAATAAAACAAAATAATTTCTAGAGGGGAGAATTAAGAAGACAGAGCTTGGTTGAGAGCTGGAGAGACGAAACACACACAGGGCAGCGACAAGAAGACACTGACGAGCAACTCAAAGGTGACAAAGCTTTGGGGGCCAGCCTCTTTTCCTGAGAATAACAAAATGAGCATTACGGATAATTTAGAGAAGACGCCTGCTCCACTCCACAATGACTAAAATACAGTCAAAATAAGCAGTTATGACAACAATTATAACACTAATGCAGCAGTAATTGTCACAAACCCAGGAAAGTTTGGGGGAAAAAAAAGTGTTTTCAGCCCAGTACAATACAAACAAACCTCCTAACTCATACAAGACCCACAACCACCAGACGGTGTACAGACATTGTAAAATAAAATAAATAAAAAAGCAACACAAGCCTGAATAACTAAACCTCTCTGGCCAAGAACATTTTAAGTGTTCTAGTTGAATTGTTTCTTACTGTGACACAAGTAACCAAACCATTGCTGTCTAACTGGCAAATTGGAGGTTTCCAATCACTGACTTCATAATATATATGTGTTCATAAAATGAGCTAATAATACTAATAATCTTCTAATACCAGAAAGCAAAGACTTTTTTTTATAATTTGACACAAACTTTGCTCCAACTGTAAATATATTTTCTTCAAAACTGCTTCTTTATTTCATTATTTACTTTTTAAACCTTGCTATTTATGAAGCTAAACCTCTGACCTACAGCCACAGCAAAACAAATACAAAAAAAACAGATAATAGACAATGAATAGAGAATACAATGCCAGGATTACCGACGTGCAAAATTTAAGAAAACTGAAAGGACAAACAACAAGAAGCTGGAGGATTAGCTTAATTGGCCGTCATATTAGTGTGTAGGTAGACGGTGAAGTGTGGAGGTTAAAGAGAGGAGAAGATGGAGAGGATGGTAAAAAAAAGAGTGCACTTGGGATAACATAATGGTCATGCATGTGGGTGTATTCAGGATAAATGGTGATGGCAACTGACATACTGAAAGTGTATCGTTTCCACTTGTTTGATGAAGAGGATGGAGCAGAATCTCAGAGGAAATGGATGACAGGAGAAAGAGTACATATCCCTGCCATTAGCACTTCTCACTGTTGTTTGTCTCTACAACAGAGTGTTCCCAAATGCCAACCACACACCTGTTCAACGATGTGTTGGCAATCACAGAAATCCAGACGCTACAGTCAAGGGAGAGAAGGGAGCCATGTGCTTATTTTCTCTTTTTATTCCTGACTTACCTTTCTCCAGAGGACCAAAGTGCTCAGCTGCAGGTGAGGGGGGAGGGGAGGGAGGCAAATTGGTGGTATCTTCAACTGCAAAGAGGCACAGACAGAAGATGAGACCACCGTATGGTCATATAGGAGACATAAAGTAAGACTCTAGTTATCTGATTTCATTCATTTAAATAAAAGTACAAATGTAGAGATACACTCTTTTACTGCCTGTTCTGCCCTTCAGCCATGTGAGTTTATTTTAGACAGAAATACTGTTATTTTGTAAACAGACTTTTATTTTTAAAAGGGACTTTTATTTTGAAAACCAAAATAGCAGAAGAGGAAGTAGAAAGTAAGTTAGAGAATGCAGGATGGTATATTACCATTAAAGATCTAAATGAAGCGTCAACATCCAAATGAGGACTGAGCACTGCCCTAAAATGATCACAATAATCTTCTGCTTTTCTTCACATTTGCTGAGGATTGATCACAGGTTCATTTTGGGATTAAGACCTGGTGAATTTCTTGGCCACAGCTGCAAAATTTCAATGTTGTGATCCTGAGCTACTCAATTGTCACTTTTGCCTTGTGACATGGAGCTAGAAAGTGCACGGATCTCCACCACATTGTTACTGGATTTTTGTGTGAAGTTGATCTTGGACCAACTTTAACCTTGGCGGTAGAATTGTAACTGGGTAGAATTGTAAGTGAAGCCACTCCCTCAGATGTAACCTCACACATGGAAGGTGTAGCTGAACGTCTCTCTTCAAAGTTCAATGTTTAACGTGCTGAAAGGTTCATTTAAGCAGCAATTTCCTTGCATTTGAGACCATTTTGATGCAGATGATAGTGACTACATGTGTTTCTTTGTTGCTAATTAACACCAGAAAACAATTCCTTCTTGACTGCCAAAGAGTAATCAATCTGCTCTTATACTTCAGTCTGACTGATGGAGTGCTTTCACCTGACCTGTAGCGGACAATAAACCCTGTGCTGACCACTACTATTCTTGGTCCTGCTGTGCCAGGGTCAAAATACTGTCCATGGCACATTTTCATGCCAGTGAAGCTCTTTTCAATCCACTTAAATACATCTGCTCTTTCAACATTGTAGAAACAACACGAATTACCACTATGGAGAACAAAACTTGCATCGCTGCCAAAACGTTTGGCCACGACAGAAGACACCTCAGCCTCTGTAACACACCCTACTTACTGTAACAGGATTTTAATTATTTTTAATTAATTGGGTAAGCAGCGCTCTGTTGCTGCACTGCTGACCTCTGAACATCCAGCTTCACCACCTTAACGACTGAGCACTGATGCAGCCCACTTCAACCCCACAATCAGCTTGTTTTAAGGCCATCTGTGTCAACAAGGATGGGGCTACTATAATCATCCCTTCCCATATTCTGCTGCAATAGGTTCAGTGTGCTTCCTGAAGAAGATTGTTTACTCTGTAAATATGCTTTCTTTTCAAGAGGTGTGTGACTCCACAGTGCCCAGTACTGTGACGAACCTTAGATCATCAGGTGTGGACGGCGTAGATAGCAGAATAACTGGGAGCCGGATGTGAACTGTTGACTCTAAGCTGGATCTACGTAATTAAATTACTGGAGGCCGGCTCAGAGTTGCTCCCCCGAGCCTCATCCAGCACCAGTGACAACTGGACAGAAGATCATCTTCATGGCTCCTCCTGTGCAGAGCTTGTTTTCATTTGCGTCTTACCTGATGGCAGCCGTTGAGTCTCCTGTTCTCCCTTCAGTACAGCCACTGCCTCTGCTGTCACTTCCTGCACAATCCTCGCAGACACTTGCTCTGACAACAGGAAGTCACCAAAAAGCACAAAGTCAATTAAAATGCTGGTCTCCAACAAAAATATTACAAACAAGGGGTTAAAATTGGTAAGTTTAATGCTCTAAATGCAAAGAAACCCCAGCAGCTCAAGCATATAAGAGGTCTGTAGTTGTGCCAGGCAGCTTTAATGCTATATATTGATGCAAAAATTGCATATCCAATCATCCATTCTATTTTTTGAATGTGGTGTGCTGTCAGCTAAATTTATTTCTGTGACTGCTGTAGTACCAGTGCTTCTGCTGAAGGCTTTGGGTGTTTCTTTAGAAACCTACCATTCCTAAAGGGTCAGACCATAAATAAAACGTGCAATTGCTTAAATGTGATTCTTTTTTTGGTGCCGTTTTCATCCCACTAGTGGACATGAGCTATTTTTTTGTGATGTCACAGATTTTAATCTTGATAAAGATGTTGGACTTGAACTAATACACACGACGTGACGACATTTCACACATGAATACAGTGCAGCACTTTCAGTTGCGCTCTATTGCTGCAACTTTTAGTTCCACAACATGTCTTTACAGAAACCGCCTTTTTTAATTTGTCTGCTGGAAACCTTGAGCTTTGGTGTTTTTGTGGACACAACTTTGACATGTACAAACCATCTAGATTTGGCTGCAGGCAAAGCATCACTTGTGGCAAAAGCACAACCGAAAAGGCAGTAGCATCGCACTGCAGAAACAGTTCAGGAAGGGTTTAAAGCAAACTACCAAGTATTTAATCTGATAAAAAATCATAAAAATAAAATAAAATAAAAACATTTAGTTTGCATTAGCAAAATGTATGTTTTTTTTGTGATGCCACTCAGTCAGCACCATTGGATAGATGCTGATTTAATTAGAAGTAAGGTGGGCTGCTCTTATTTTGGAGAATGCCAGAAGCAAAGCAGCTGCATTAAAGATACAGTGACAGTCAAAGGTCCACATACCTATTCATTCAAAATGAATGAGAACTGTACAGGTTTGCATTAAATTTTCAGCTTCCTCCTCCTTCAAGTAAAGGTTTGATCTTCTTTCAGAATGACACAAAAATGCAGCTTCAGACTGGAGAGAATTAAAACCCTGCTCATTTTGGGAACATATGACTGCCCGTGATATGGCCAAAGTAAACTGTGAGCAGTTCAAAAAAACATACGCTTGATTTTGCTCTCTTTTGAAAGCTGACACTGAACTTATTACCCCAAATAGACAAAATTAAAGTAACTGTTACTGTGACTGAGATGCAGATGTTTGATCACAGTGGAAAACATAACTTATGAGCTATTAGCTGGAAAAGACTATTAGATCACAGCCACATACCTTAGAAAGTCTTAGTCCACATTTGACAACAATAGCATAAATGTGAATGTTTTATACAGTTTCTTTTTTCTAAAGGTAGGTCTCTCCATTTAACTTCAGCTTCATTTGGGCTCTGATCGAAGGCAAGAATAGGGTAACATAAAATAAGATAAGGTGAGGTAAGCTAAGATAAGACAAGACAAGATAAGAGCTTTATGAGTCCTATTTGTGGGAAATTTCCCTGTTACAGCAGCTACAGCACAGAAGAAGAAAATAGGATTTAAATATGCAATAAATAAATAATAGGCACAATTAAAATAAAGACCCATAATACATTTTGGTACAAACACACACAAGAATAAAAAAGTAATAATAATAATAACAAAAATTATTGCACAGTGTGAGGGTAGAGGGATCCAAAGTCACTATCACTGATACTGACTGAAGTGTAAACAATTTATGTTGTTTTCTGCACAAAGACTGTAAAGATAAAAGCTGAAGGAGAGGCTTATGATGAACTGAATGACAGGTTCCACACTAAGGAAGGACAGAAGGTTTGATGCCAAGATGTGCAGCAGGTTACAGTGATTAAGGAAGGAAATGGAAATGCATAAAAATGGGGAGAGTGTGGGGGCATGATGGGAAGAGTTCTTTCCACCAATGAACTGATAAATGAAGAAAATGACAATGAGTGAAAGGTGGACGGTGCAGCAGCTGTGGATCAAGAAGTGCCAGGGATCAGTAAAGGTGCAAGAGCACCTTTGAAGAGAATGGAGAATAGAAAGAGCTGGTCCTGATGATACTGGTGGAAATATGGAAGTGTCCAGGAGAGAAGAGAGTGGATTATATAACTAAACTGTTCTGCAGTCTAGTTAGTGGAGGATAAGTGTACAAAAATATGGGTGATGTCCAGAGCTGTAGCCACTACAGAGGTGATGACACACATTGGAGATCTGGGAGAAGTAGTGGAAGCTAGCTTAAGAAAAATGGTTAAGACAAAAAAGAGCATGAGAGATGCAGTTAGCTTCGGGAATAATAGGGACTTTATGCGAGGTACAGGTAAGGTCATAAGGAGTTGCACTATGTCTTTGTAGATTTAGAAAAAAAAAAACATGACAGCGTGCTGCAGGAGGAATTCTGGTATTGCACAAGAATGTCAGGAGTGATAGAAAAGTATCATGGAGTAGTAAAGGATATGTATGAGGGCAGCATCACAGTGGTGAGGTGTGCAGTGAGAGTAACAGAGGGGTTTCATGTGAATGTGAGCCTGCATCAAGGATCCGCTCAGAGCGCCTTCTTGCTCATATTGGCCATGAAAAGACTGACAGATGAAGGCAGACAGGATTCTCCATGGACTATGCTGCTTGTGGAAGACACTGATCTGTAGTGAGGAGCTAGTGAAAGAAAATCTGGAGAGAGAGAGAGATGTGCACCAGAAAGTAGGGAAATGAAGGTCAGTTGCAGTAAGACAGAATACATGAATGTATATGAAAAGGAAGCAGGTGGAAGAGTGAAGATATAAGGATGTAAGGAGGTGAAGAAGGTACAGGAGTTTAGATACTTGGACTAAAGAAGAGTATCTGGAGCGATCTGTGTTGGCAGTAGCAGTGAGAGTAAATGTAAAGGTTTACAAGACAGTAGTGGGACTGGCTTGGAGATAGAAGCAATTGTACAGAGATGGATTTGCAAGGCAGGAGAAAAAGAGGAAGACCACAGATTTCTGGATGTGATGAAAGAGGGTATAGAGGTGGTTAGAGTTAACAAAAGGAGGATGCAGGAAACAATGGAAATCCATGATCTGTCCTGGCAACCCCGAACAGAAGAGCCCAAAAACAGAAGATTGTATAAGTAACAGGTTTTTCCCTTTATGCACAGCTTTATTTGCTTGCCTATAATTTTACCCTTGTAAAATGGCACATAGTAATTTTCAGAAATATCTTGATTGTGTACATGAGTCATAAGTGAGCTTGTTTACAACTGGATTGACCTATAACACGAGAGGGGCGTGCACTATTAAGCAGCAAGGATTTCATTGGCTTTTTGTGAATGACGCATGCAAACTTCTGTTTGCACAAATGAGATGCAAATTAAAACACGCAGAGGAAAGCAGTCAGATTCTTGAATCACCGTATCACAAATGTTTACATGCAAACCTTTACGTAGGTCTAACCTCTGAATTAACCTCCACACCAAAAGAGAGCCACTGAACTAAAAATTACAAAGGATCCTTTGTGTTGCTTAAAAACAAGATGCAAGATTTGATATATTCTTTGCAAGCTCACTTAATATTACACTAATTCTGTCTTTGAGATGCTTATATAAATATTTGTCTAACTCTGACAACAAGCCTGAGTTGAAGCATATGTTATTATTTACATAAAATTGCATATCCTTGCATATTTTGCTTAAATAATTCCTGACATGCAGAAGGTCCTGATGACAGCTTTAATTTGTGCTGTGACGGTGGTTATAGGATTGGATGGGAGTGAGATATATTTTTAAATACGTTTTAGGATCTTTTTCTATCCAGCATCACCCACACATTAGTTCAAACAATCTGGCATGCATGCACGCACCCACGAAAAGGCTACACGCATACATACACACTTCTCACAACCCAAGGAAGCCATTTCCCATTTTCCAAAAGGAAAAAGTCATGACTGTGTGCTGTGTAGTCGGTGTATCCAGGCAAAAATTCCTCAAATGGTGAAAAGAAAAAGAAAAAAAAAAGTATCTTTCTTTTTGATACAGTGCAGGATTTTCTTAACCACACTCATTAAAGTTTTCCTAGAGACATTTCCTGATTTTTGTGCAGTTAACGCTGCTTTCGAGTGATGTTGTCTCTTCCCCCATTTGGCTTCTCATTCTGCTATCCTGTACCTGCCCTAAAAACCAGCTGCTTCATGTGAAAATGAATCATCTGTTCTTAAAAGCATATCTTTGTTTTCTTTTTTTCTTTTTTGAGTCCATTTAGGATCCGAGGAAAATTGTGATCACCTATAAGGAAGCATTCACATTCACATAAAAGAGGCAACAAAGAGACAAGCTTCTTGCATGCATAAAGTCGCCTGGAAGCGATGACACAAGCTTTGCTTAAGACTGAAAATGACAGGGCAGCTTGCCATTCTCCAACAGCTATAAATCAGTCGCACAAAAACCTGCTTCAATTTCCAGAACAGTTGCATTGCGTCTCTTCTTCTACATTAACAAAGCAGTGAAACAGCACAGAAACACACATCCTCTCTCAGCACAGAATGAATTACCTGCAAGCTGAAGCTGTAAGTGCTCCCTCGCCGAGCAGAGAAACCTCGACTGTGCATCTCGAGTCAACACACAGCACATTCAGACAAACACACACACACACACACACACACACACACACAAAACGCAGCAGGACTATGAGGGCACAGAGAGAGCAGGAGAGGTGTTCGGTGTGATACCAGCAGGCGACCCGATTGAGTAAAGCAAGTGGTTGCCATGGCAACAGACTGGCGGGCAGCTGACTTGGGTCCGTATGTAATTCAGAAAGGGAGACGCGTGTCAAAGGCTGTGTCATCCTCTGTGTCTGCAGCAGCCACCAATATAAAATTATATTAATTTATTTTTAAATTGCATATATAACTGCACTGCAGGACTATTTTTTATATTTATTTTTATACTATGTATTTCAGTGCATATAGTGTATATATTCTTTGTAGTGCTATTTTTTTCTCTTACATATTTTTATTGATGTAAACTTGATGCATTGATGTACCTTTGGTCTATTTAATTTCTAATTTGTTATTTCTTATTTTTTCTTATTATATCAATCAATCAATCAGTCAATCACTTTATTTATATAGCATGATTTTTACAAACACCAAGGTTTCCAAAGTGCTGAACAACAAGATAAAAACACACACAAAAAAAACAAACAAAAAAAAACACCACACTCTACATGGAATCAAAAGCTAAAGAAAAAAGGTGGGTTTTAAGAAGAGTCTTAAAATGAGACA
>JBAMYA010000014.1:7546983-7593975 GCA_037176975.1 Arrhamphus sclerolepis | reverse complement strand
TATATATTTTTTTTTTTTTTATTTTTAAACTCAGCCTTGTTGACATTTACTTTGGAAGTTGTTTAGGATCCTTTAATAGTGGGGCGGGGTAAACTAAAGCACAAAAGCCTATCTAGGCTGAAGAATACACCACATGCGCTTTGGGTCTGTCTGTAGTATGTTTCCATGACACTAGCCTGTTCAGTTAGCATTTATCTCTTTTGTATGGGTCTTGTGCGTGTGTGTGTCAGTGTGTAAAACTTCTGCAGTGCCATAGTTGCCATGGCACTGCTCTTAGACCTTGGCTGGGATCAAACACTCTGATGCAGGGGGAAAGGTCACTTTGGTCAGCAAGTAGCCACACAGTGCACTTCACAATGCCCTTCGATATTATGAGGTAGTTCTTTAAGATTTTTTTTTTCCATTGCTGTTGGCCTATTTAGTTAACTACGTCAGTCTAAGCTTTAAATCTGTTTGTTAGGCTGTAGGCATCCTCTTTTCCACACAGACAATGACCAGACCTGGCTGGCCTGCACTTCTTTCTGACTGTATAATGAGGAAATTCCAGGAATATTTGCTAAGCATTACTTGGGACAGAGAAAGAGGAGCGGACAAAGAGGGAATGGCTGTTTTGCACCTTTTTAGTGTGCACATTCTCAAACTACATGTTTATTATATTGATAAATGCCTAACGTGGTTCCAGCAACTCAATGGCTATCATTCAGATGGAGTTTTCAAAGCCAAGTCCTGGTTGGATAAATGGCCAGCTAAAGCAAGTGGCTCAGGGTTATTTTTGAAGAAACTCAAACAACCCTTTCCGTCTCTTCTGAGGTTTTTGGCTGTGTCCTTCATTTAAATTGCACCAGCAGAAACTGAAAGCAGCAAATGAGCAACTTCTGGAGCTGTGAATGATTGCTAACAGTGCACAAAATTACTAACATTGCAGTTTTTAAACCCACACCATGTTACTGGTTAACAAGTTCATGCATTTAATGTTAAAGAACAAGCACTTCCACATTTTCTTTTGAAGGAAGGCAACAGCCCATTCCCTCTCCACCAAGGAGCTTTCCTCTCTTAGGAGGAACCTGCCATAAAAATCTCCCCAGGGGAGGTTTACTGGTGAAACACAGAGCATTTCTCCTTACTGGAGAAGAATAGAGGTGAACAAAGGGCAGGCTGGCCCTGCAAAGATTACTGCCAAATAAAAGGATTAAAACACCTTAATCACCTGCATTCACACAGGGAATAATTGTTTTCACTGCTGCTATCTAACCAGATCAGCGTATTTTGGCATTTCTTAGTTATTTCTGATTTTAGATTTTTTTTCTTCAATTTAATGTTAATTTTCTTCTTTGCTTGTATTTAATCTGACCTGTTGTCTTCTGATTTTGCCTCATTTCATCTCTCTTTCTGAAATCTTTTTTTTTTTTTTTAAAGAAAAAAGAAACACAAACAATAACATATTCCAGGGAAAGAAAAGGGGCTGGTGGCTGTGTGATCTTTTAGATTTATTTTTAGCCTCCTAACCTTTGTTAGTTTCAGAGCATTGGGTATGCTCAGCAGGGGTGACGCTCTTTTAAGTGACGGATTAAGTTTGTTCTCATAAACATTTTTCGGTTGTTGTTCCTACGTGCGTTGTTTTAACCTTACAGGCTTTATAAATTACCATATTTTAAGATTTCACAGACACAGAGGGAAAAAAACAATTATTCTCTGTTTTAAATTTACCACAGTCATACAAGTTATATTTCACATGCAATATTTCAACAATTTATTTCTGTTTAATGTAAGACATGAGTTAAGACTGAGAGAAGAGGAGAATGAAACGGTAATGGACTTGTGATGTTACAAAGATCATTTGAAGCACACCTCTGCTGACTACTGGCTCAAAAAAATGACATTTATATCTCCCTACAATTGTCCTTCTCCTCCCCAGTCACAGAAGAAATCATTTTTACTGTATTAAATCTGTTTATTTCTGCTTTCTCTGAAGCTTTGACACTGCACACACATTCTTTTAGTTCATTTTCATCTATGAAATGAGAAGACCACCTCCTTTCAAACCCCAGTGCACTCAGGGAGTGTTTAGAAATGTACTGAAAGCTGTCCAATTATGATCCAATCGCCCCCCTGATGCATAAGTTAATAGCAGGTGTAAACAGCTCCTGCGTGAGTGTTTTGCCTGATTATATCTACTTCTTATCTTTGGAAAACCTTTCTTATATGGATCTCCCAACAATTGCAATGGTGTTTTGTTTTTACATGTTTTTTTTTATTTAACTTGTTGGTGAGCAATCTAGCACATGCAGTCCCCAATTTAATTCTCACTTTCAAATATTTCCAATAACTTCTTAAAATATTTGTTTTTCTTACTTTCAGAAAACAATTCTACAATTAGTAACTTTTGAAAAAGGTATACACAGATTAATAAAAGCAACAAGGCAGCTAATTTCCTTCATAAAAAATACATGACAGAACAGTTAAAGCCTAAATTCCCCTATCCCCATACCGTTACCCATAAACCTCTGTGATGAAAACCATCAAGAATGTTAATCAAGATGCAAAGACATCAGCTTAACAGTCAAAACTCCTTTCTGTATGGAAGCATCTGAAGGATGTAAAGAGAGTATACAGACATGCACTTAAGAGAAAATTTGCAGTAAAAAGAGAAGGAGCTGAGGCATGATGACACAGAATGGCTGGCATGTTGCTGCCCCACTGGCAAGCCTGTGTTTATTTCCAACCCTGTAGGCAAAGAGGACTGGGTCATCAGCTGAATGTGTTATGACTGCTGCATGGAAAGAGAGAACTATGTGTCAGGGCATGGAAAAAAAAAAAACATGAAAAAAAGACATAACAGACTCCACAGCTGGAAGGGCCAAACTTGTACTTCTGACACCCTCAATGTAAATGTCACCAAGTGCCAAGTAAAACATGCATGTAGAACTGTGGAATAACTGCTGGTCTTATACACTGAGACAACTAACTTTCCTAAATCTACTCTGTAATCAGATAAGTGTGTGTGATTTTCATGTGCTATTTTATTTCTGAATGTGCATGTTTCAATATTAGGCAATAATCTTAAAGACACTCTATGTAGTAGTGCCACTTCTAACCACCTGGGGGCACAAAGCTCTGCTGAGCTATGCACAACACTGTGCTAATGAGTGGGGTTGGTCTGGCATGTCTTGTAATACCATGTTGTTCCAGAAGAGGTGCCCTTTGTGGTGTCTTGCACCAGGAACTGACACATGAATGTTCTTGCAATATGCTGCTCCCATGTGGTCAGAAGCGGGATTGAAGCCACTGACAATATATTCATTGCTTTAATAGTGATAAAGTGGACATCACATCACATTTCCAGACATTTTTGTCTTATCTAGGCTACTTCTATATTAGTTTGCACCCATCAAACCTCCAGTTTGTAATTAGAAATAAACATTACATCCTTCTGTGAGGAGTGGGGTTCCTCCTGAACACGCACAACTGTTGTCATCAGGTCAGGAAAAGGAAATATAGTACAATATTGGTTACTGTACCAAAGTATAATAGGCAAAACGGTAAGAAAATATTCACAGTTTCAACAATGCGAAAGTCCAGAAATCAAGCCACACATGCTCGAGCCAGAATTGGATCTGGAATTCAAACCAACGTCTCTCTTTGGGAAAGCTGTAAAATCTGGAAAATGTTTGTTGCGAACTCACAGCCAATACACATTTTTACAACACATTAAGGAAACAAAAACAGTTCATATAAAGCAGAAGCTGATCACTCCTTCTTTGGCAAAACTATCTGGCCAATTCTTAGTCACTAAGCTGGAGACACCATGACACATTCCCAAAAGATGTCCTTCTCATGAAACCACAGCCTCCTTTATTGGTAGATTCTGATCATACAAAGGTACTTTCTGACATAGTTATCTAAAGTCTAGAAATACACACCCAATGCATCTCTTTCTGAACTTTTGACAACATCTAAAGTAAGAATTCATTGTGACTATACACAGAAAAGCAAGCCATGCCCCCTTTAAACACACTTTACACGTTAATTCACCCCCTCCACTTTAAATTGACCTTTGTTTATCTCTGAATTTCTTTGCTGCACTGAAAGGTTTCCTAGTGTGAGATTCCACCTGTGTGTTCTCCACTCGCCTGAATTAAAACAGGGCAGTCGATTTCAGCTGCGTTCCAGCAGCCAAATCTGAGACAGAAAAGTTCATTTTGTGACACGGTGCTCTTCAGCACCAGTGGTTCACTTTACATCTGAACCAGAAATCTGTGTTTCACTGAGCACCTCTCCCCACTCTGCCCTATTTATTCTTTACACAGATACCTATTACTGGTGTCATTAACTGTGCCCATGCCCCCCCCCCCAAACAGCTATCCTTGTCCTGTTTTTTTGTGTGTGTTTGTCAGAGTCTCTGCCCTGTCTTCTTACCCCCCAAGCAGTCAAGGCAGATGGCTGCCCTCTCTGAGTCTAGTTCTGCGGTATTTCTCTTCATTAAGAAGGGATATCTTCTTCTGCACTGTCACCCACTCTGTGGTGCATGCTCAGAGCAGGGGACTGAATCAAACCATGTTAAATGAGTAGATATCGTGTTTTTGACACCAAACAGCAACTAATTTTAGTTAGGAGTCATGAACTCTGGAAGTTTAATCTGGCTAATCAGTTATGCATACTTGCAGGGAACACATGAAGCTTAAAGAAACCAGCTTGCTGGATACTCACTCAGGTGAAATCTTCCTTTGAATATCGTCTTCCCCTGACTCCTCATCTGAGCTGCTGCTGCTCCCTGTGGCCTCTGAGTCCAGGGCCTCCTGCAGGCCTCTCAGCACCACCTGGCTGGAATGACTGAACTCTCTGAGTTCTGCGACGGACGGTGAGGCAGTGGACAACTCTTGCCATGAATAATGAGGATTACTGCATGCTTGTACTGGTCCGAAACCATAATCTACAGGTTCCATGCTGTCAGAAGACACATCTCCGGTGTGACAGGACTTATTTAGCCCATCCAACTGCTGGCTGCAGTGTAGCAGAGCATGCTCACCCAACAGGGCGTGCAGTCTCCTTCTCAGCCCCAGAGCTCTGCCTTCTAGCCTTGACTGCCTGGAGAGGTGCTCCTTCACAGCCTCCTCAGACACAGATGTCAATGCCAGCTTGTCGGGGATTACCATACCAATGCCAGGCTGCGCTGCGGCTGGAGGAGGAGTAGGACAGGCCATCACAGCAACTTTCTCATGCATTGTAGACTGAGGTGCAAACAAAGGAGTGTGACCCCGAGAGTTAATCTTCCCACAGGAATAGGAGGGAAAAACACTGGTAGGAGGAAATGAAGAGCAATGCCCATCACCACCACCTGGCACATGTCCAGGAGAAGCACTCCATCCATGCAGCAGACAAGCCTCTGGGCTTTTCTGCTGTGAAACAGGCATTAAAAGCACGTCAGATACACCTGGGAAGACAGCAGCCTCCTCTTGAGAATCTCTCTGGCATTTACTGAAAGAGAGGAAGCTGGCAAGGGAGCCTGGACTGGGCAGGGGCACCATCTCACACTGGCTGGCAGATGTCAGCATGTACGTTGAGAGCCCAGGGTTCACCGGGGTATCCGGGGGGCTGGATGGGAGACAGAGGTCCAGAGTGTGAAATGAGCAAAGGTTCAGCCACATTTTCTGGATGTCGCTGTGATCTGGGGACCTCATGTGAGGCTCCAGCTCAACAGTGCATGTCGCTTTCTCATCTGAATCCACTCTGACAGAGGCAGGAGGAGAAGACAAGTGGATCCCGTGGTCATTTCGCAGGATTTTGGTCAGGGCTGGGGCCATGGCCCCTCTCAAAAAAACTCCACAGGCTGCACCTTTAAACACCTGCCAGTGAGAAATACCGCATGGTTAAGGCATTTAGAAGAATGGATTCAGGAGCAAAAACACACGATACAGCAGGCTTGGAAATTTAAGATAGTTAAACTGTCAGAGAAAAAGAGAGAGAAAAACAGAGATGTGCAAATAAACTGCCCTTCAACGACTAGTGAACGTTGACTAACGGATCTTTTAGGAAACCTCAATAAAACTAGTAAACTCAAGCAAGTTTTTTTTTTCTGCCTCCTGCTTCTAGAGTATTGACATTAAAATATTAAACAAATGTATTTTGGGACCCAGTTTTCTCGCATCTTTTCGTGCTCTCATATTTTCCACTTATAAACTGAAAACTGAAGGTTAACTGACCGTTGGTTGCTGCTGTGAAAAGACAAACGTTAGTCTCAAGTAATCTTAGAGTAAATTAAACAGATAAAAAATATATATATATATGTACTATACACTATATACATTTAACTGTAACAGCTTATAGCTACTTACGCCGCTCCAGCAACAGTAACGTCCACTAAAGTCTGTTATAAGTATTTCGTTACTCACCTGACCGGGATGTAAACCGTTGACTCAGCGGCGCATATTCCTCTAACAAAAAGGTTTTTGAAAAGGAAAACAGTTAAACCTGGCGGGCTTATGGTGCCGTTAAACAGATTTCCCAGCGTTGACTTTTATCCATGTAAGTGGACAAAATCCTGTCACCGTCGAGGGGCTACTTTCCATCCTCCTCCTCCTTCGTCTCCTCTCACAAACTGCCGAAGCCACTCTGAAAGAGGAGGGGTTGGACCAGGTTCCTGGTGCCTTCAAGGTCCCTTCTAAAGCTCGGACCTGTCAATAATTCCACTTCTGCAAGTTCCTAAATGAAATTGCCAAAAAGAATCATGAATTAAAGGGACTGGTTTTAAAAACTGAGAGCTGCTAGCTATATGGCTAGCTAGCTTGGTGGGCATTTTAGACAGATCTTTTCATTGGCTGTGGTTTAGCTCGGTGTTAAATCAGTGTTTCCACACATAGGCTACTGCATGATACCCCAAAGTGGGCATATATTGGTCAAGATGTCAACACACAACAAGTCTTCTGTATCAGCACGCAGCACTGCTAAGAGCAACAACAGTTCTGCATCCTCATCAAGTGGCTCCTGCTCATGCCAAAACTGAAGTTGCAAAGATGAGATCATCCTATGAGCATAGAGCATGAGCAACTAAAAATGGAAAAGGCTGCCAAAGAAGCAGAAAGGATAAAGAGAGACGCTCAACATAAGTTGCAAACATTAAGAATAGAGAAGCTGACGAAACCATAGTGAAGGTACAAGTATTGGAAGTTGAAAGAAAATCTGAAATGGAAAACATCAAATTTGAGGCCACTTGTGAATATGTTCAGTCTCATTTGTCACACACATACCATACCAAACAATCCACCCAAGAAGAGTGCTAACATCAGTAAACCTGTGTCAGTGCACAAAGTGGATGTTTTTGCAACAAATAATGATCCAAAATGACTGGATGGCAGCTCTCTCATCTCTCTTTCAACAATTATTGAATGTCATGAGAATCCTGATAATTGCTCTGAGTTTCTGACACCAAGTTCAGTTCTCCACTAGCCTCATCTTTGTACGTTGCCAAAAACATTACAGAACTAGACCTGCAAGCAAAAATACGCCTGTTGCTTGAAAGGGATGTGCTCAGGGTGCACAAAGTCAGACAGCAGGTTAATGGACCACACAATGCCCCTTTTGGCCAACGCCTGGATCTGGGCTCGTTAGTAGTAGATGTGTGTCTGGGTTATCCACACAAGCCCACAGTAAACACGTACAAGACCAGTGTACTGGAGAGTGGTTGTGGCTCTATTTTCCAACCTTGTACAAGCTTCATTCATGTCAAGGAGACATTGCAAGGCTTCAACAGGCTTCTGTAGCCCCAGAAAATGTGAGGAAGAACAGTGTTCAACAGAAATGAACACGATAATAAACCTGCTCCATCAGTGTAAGATTTTTTTTTTTGAAGATAGTGGACACAAATGTCTACAGAGATGATAATAACAGTTGGGTGGCCCCACTGCCTTTCAAAGAATCACGCCAATCTTTGCCAAAGAACAGAGAACTGGTGCTCATATGATTTACATCATAGCAGTGTACCCTAAAAAAGCATTCATGGAGCAGATATTTCCCAATGGACATACAGAAATAGCTGCACAACAACCCTTTTACCCAGTGGAGGGTCTTTTCTACTGTAAATAGTATTGGTAAGAAAACAAAACAATGCAGCATATCATTATTATTATTATTATTGTTATTATTATTATGCTGCTACCAGCTGAAATACGTGATGAATCTTTGCTGCAACATTTCCGACAGAACTGAAGATGGCATGAAAATGTTTTTCATCTTCCTCAAAATGTGCTTAAGGTTTTGAAATTACTGAGTTAAAAAATGTGAAGTGCACTCACGAGATGTGCAGCTTGCAATATATTCCCTCAATGTGACAAAAAAAAAATGTTCTGCCTTTAAATAAAAGATTTTTTTTAATTTTACGTCAATTGTATTTGTAAATTTATGTTAAAAATTTCCGTTGATGGAAAAATCTATTAAAGCTGGTTTACAACTTAAAATATTAAAAAAATTAACTGAATAAATGCAAATATACAAAGAATAAACCGATAAAACTGACTTGATGTTTGACAGATTGGTCTACTGTGTCGACAAAAAAAAGACAGTGATGACACCATCCTGATGAGCAGAGGGTGGTCTGTCACATCTAATGTTTCTTTCACTTGAGGTGCGCACTATGTCTCATGCTCGGGTTTGACACGTGAACTTTTACATGATATGCTTCCCCCATGTGGCCAGATGATGTAATGGGACATAGTGTAGCGTTTAACCTTATCAAAACGCTTCCTAAAAGGAGCGCATGTCATTTTCAAACAGAAGCCTGAAAATGTTTTGGGGTTTGAGAGGTTAAAACCCTGTAAAATAAAGGACCAAATTTTTTTTATTTATTTATTTCTAGTGTTATTATTGAACCTTTAAACCCATTTTTAAAATAGTTTCTTGATATTTTTTGCATCATTCATGACAAATGGTGCATTTATAGCAATTTACGGATCACAGTATTGTTCATTTTATTTTGAAATTGTATATTACAGTTGTTTTTTTAATCATGAGGGTGGTGCAGATGTCTCAGATATCATGTGTATATGATACATCTGGCGTTACGATAACAAACCAAATGCAGTACAGGAGGCCCTGAAGGACATCTGTGATGGTGACCCTCACTTGACCACTCATCATCAGCCACTGAGACAGTTACAGCAACAGAGAGACCAGAGGCTATGATATTCTTCTTTTCTTTTTTAATTTAAATAAGCACATCCGACTAAAACGCCAGAATCAACACGCAATTATAAACACAAAGAAACACTCATGAAAATAAGAATCCATGACAGATACAGCTAATTATGATAACATCTTTACATTCAAACATTTATGATATACAGATAATTACGCCTCACACTGCTCACACACATACACACACACACCCTGTCTTACATACACTCAAAAACATGCAGACACATACTTAAAGCCACAGGTTTGGGCTTCAGTGGTGAATGAGATGCTCATCATTCTACGTCTGAACAGCTTGGACATACATGGAATAAATAACAGCTGGTATTGGGTTACCAGTCTTCCTCCGATGTCTGAAATCTGAAAAGACTTTGTGCATTTCTGGGTGGTTTACTTTTATCACGTTCCATCATACCTTTATTCTCTATTATCAGATCACAGCAGTGACATGCACATATTCATATTTCTGCACTCGGAGAAATGCAGTATCAGTATTTTTGCACGTTCCGGTCTACTGGCTACACATCACACGTTACTTTGTGTATTGTTTTTGTTTTTTTCCCCTTTCCACAAACCTGATGGGCACAATGGAAACACCATCCATTCATTGATTTATCATTTTTGCATGAATGACTTATCTGCACAAGCAGGCAGTGCTGTTTTAATGGTCACGGCTGTCCTTGCTTTACACCAAAGTTGCTACATCAGAGGCAGGAAAAAACTCATTAAACACTCCAGCAGCAACGTGAGGTACACATGAGTTGAAGTAAATGGATCAAGCCATGCTAACACACTTAAATGGTCTCAGGGGAGCACATTTCACTCACAAAAATGTGTTCTTAAACAACACGCAGACGCACACGTACACAATTACATACTTAATGTGCAACCCTGAATTCTGATGGTCAAGTTCTGAAAAACAGCGCAGATCACACACAAGCGTTTGTTGCTGTGTCAGAAAGCCCATCATGACACAGCATAACTGTCAGTTCTGTGGGTGTGTTTCTACAGTTGGGCAGTCAGAAGTAGTCTCGCCTCCGTGAATCGTCGCTGATGAAAGACGGGTTCCACTGGGAGGGATAGATGCAAGAGTGGCGAGACCCCGGCAGGCCTGTGAACGGATACAAACCGTTTCTCTCCAAGTCCGAGTTACGCAGAGCAGGCTGAGGGAAAAGGTACAGAGAGAGAGGAAATGAAGTATATGAAACAGCTTAGATAAACAAAAAGGGAATTATACAGCAAATAGCAAACTTTTGCATAGTTTTTGTTTCTCTCACAAAATGTCTTTTCAGAAAACTTTTAACTATAAAAGGGCAGCGTAATTAACAAAATCAATTCCAACCAACCGTTGCTCCAGCCTTCATTAAACACAGTCAGTGATAGTTCACTGTTCATGATGAATTTTTCTCCATCTGATGCTTCAGTAGGTGGATTGAAAGATTTTCAAAATACTGAGGAGAGTCTCTGGATCACTCCTCCAACAAAACTGTCATTTCATCTATATTCTCTTAATCCTATGACACAGCGGCCCATTTGAATTGAGGTCAAGAGTCGCTCTTTGTTGTTCAAAAACAAGAACTTTTGAAGCATCTGGGCTGTTGACTGACATCTGTCCTTCAAACCTTGTCTTCTAACATCACCTAACCTTTTCTTAGCGTCTGACCTGACTGATAGCGATACACATTTTACTTTGCTGTCCCCAACATGACTGCAGAGGATCCAAGTCCTGAGTTGGCTAAGCAGCCCTAAACCATGGTCCA
Organism: Arrhamphus sclerolepis; assembly: GCA_037176975.1. NCBI lineage: Eukaryota > Metazoa > Chordata > Actinopteri > Beloniformes > Hemiramphidae > Arrhamphus > Arrhamphus sclerolepis. The sequence goes on along the minus strand of JBAMYA010000014.1, from coordinate 7,583,032 downwards.
GAAACTTGAATCTACCCTCTTCCAACAGGTGATCACATCTTTCTTGATCTTCTTCGCCGACCCTGCTGGCTCCCTGTTCTGTATTTTTCCGACCAGCCCTCATCTACATTGGTTGAAACATTCAGGACTTCAAATCAAAATAATGTGTTTGAATCAGTTATCCGATAACTGAATAACAGTCAGTACCCCTCTCCCCCGCTTCTTCTTCAATAAGTAAATCTGTCGCATAGGTTTGTTTTCTTGTCATCCTTTTTCCACTGTTCTCACGTCCCTGGACTGGAGGTTGAGTTACTGGTTTAACCTCTAAATGAAGCCATTACCAGGGAGAGCAGCAACTTCTTCCAACTTCATGGACCATTATAATCACCCGGCATTAGCTGTGACAAAGGTACGGCTCACACTAACAAAGCTCTCTTGAAGGGAGCCACATTTTTAAATAACTGGTTTGTGTATTTTAATATGAAAAAACAACCTAATAACTCCATTGTCATCTTCTGTCTTACACCACCTGAATGCAAGCAGCATTATTTAATCCATTTTGGTCACAAGCCTGTGCTATGGATCATTCTGATTACTGCTTTGGTGCTCAATTTCCCTTTTTTTCTCTTGCAGATGAGTATAATATATAATACTCACAGAGTAGTAAATGTCAGTCATCTGCAGCAGGTTTTTCGTGCTGCCATTCTCTTGCATCTCTATGGTCTCCCTGCCCCACTCCATGGATATCCGGTTATTTTTAGGGAAGTCCGAGTACGGGGACATCTGCATGTCTCCGCTCTTGAAGATGATCTTATTGATGTCGTTTTTGTCTCTCCTGAAAGACCAAATGTTATGAAGGTTACACTAACACCAAACTTGCTTTTTTATTTCTGTGATTTAGGTGAACTCATCCAGATGTTTTAGACTCGCTGTACAGAGCAGGAAGTTGTTTTTTAAGTATTTTCTTTTTAAATAATGCACAACACTTTAGATAGCAACTTAAAGAATACTAGAATACTCTTGACAAATTTAATGAAATTATAAACGAGAAAACACTGTGCGTGCAAAAAGAGCCATCTTACTTGCAGCAGGTGATAATGAGAGCAATGATGAGGATGAGGAGCAGGGCGCCCCCTGCTGGTGACACCACAACAGCAATCAACTTGTAAACTGCAATGAGAAATTGCAAAGTATTAAATCCATCTCTTGGCCTCTCTTAAATGATTTTAAGTGAAATTATTTAAGTTAACAGCTGAAGATCCTTGCTTGGTAAAGTATACATCAATAAAATGCTCTAATTGGCTTTTTTAAAAATGTGTTTGTTTTAGATAAAATAGAGAGAATTTGCATTTGTTAAACAACTATAATGACAGATTTGTCTGAAGTGGACTTGAAAAAACACATTTAAACAGTAACTGATACTATAGAGCTGAATTTCAGGTAGAAGCGATCAAAACTGGGATTGGTGATGATGAATTTGTTTTTTCATGATGGTAATGCTTATTACAGAACCAAGGGCTGTCCTGCAAAACTGATCTGCCAACAGTTGCACAAAAAAGCTGGAACAAGATTTGGTGTTTTTTTTCTGAGTGAAACATAAGCAATTTAAAGTGTCGTTGGAGTCAGTAGTAACTTTTTACCTCCTTTTTTTTTGTTAGACGTGTAACAATGACAGTTGAGCTGTGTTTTTTTCCCAACAAAAACAGCTGAATCATTTCATATTAAGATTTAAAGGCATAAAACAAAACTCTTCTTCAGTTTGACATTTATCAATTAGACCAACTTACAGTTTCCACAATTGAATCCTCCGAATCCAAACATGCACCTGAGAAACAGAAACATGATCCTCAGTGGACTTCAGTGCCACAGTTACACCAGAATGATAAGGATGAGAAATTCAAACTTACGGGACACAGGTGCCATTTTCCAGCCGATAGCCATCCCCACACTCTGAAACAAGAAGTTTTGTTCAGAAGCTTAGAATTACACTGTTTTTATGAGTTTCAAGACCAGCATTGGTTTGATCACAGTCAACAACCTTATTTCAGCAAAATTCCTGAAAAAAAAAAGAGTGTAAACCCTTGAAATTAGCTGGTTTTCTGCTTTAATTTACCATAAAATATGATCTGATGCTCACCTAAGTCACAATAATAGACAGACAAGCTAATAAAAAAAAACAATCAATCATGATTTCTCACATCTTCAATGAACATTCATGTTTTTTTTTCTCTTCTACCGGATAAGGCTCTCTAACAGCTCTCTTGAAGTCGCTCCACATCATTTCTGTGCGTTTAAAATCTGAGCCCTGACTGGACCACTTCAGAACGTAAAAGTAAATGGTGTGTTCAATACAGATACAATGAATCAGGTTTTATTATATATTTTTTTGTATATAGACATTATGTTTGTCTATTTTCGTGACTTAGATAAAGATTAGAACACATTTTAAGGTAAATTTATGCATAAAAACAGTTCATTCTGGGAGGTTTCAAGTCCACAGAAGCTTATCTAGCAGTCATTGTGTAGTAAAGTCGATGAAGTAGAGCTCACCTAAGCAAGATAAGTCCTCAGGGTTGTGTTTGTAATAACCTTGGCGACACTGGCAGTAGGCTGTGCCACTGCTGTCTGTGCACGTGGAGCGCTCCGTATTACAGCGAGTCTTCTGGGCAACACACAAGCTCTCAACTGAAATGCAGTGCAAACAGAATTAACAATGACTATAAACATACTTTGTTCTTTCTCAGAACACATAAACTTTACTCACGTGCTAACACTTGTTGGGCATATTGTAATACTTATTTTTAGGTTATACAATTCACCCTATCATGCCATGAAATACGTCACCTTCACAATGGTTCTTGTAGAATAAATAACAGTTGAGAATTCTTATTTATGGTCAAATTGCGCCCTCTTGTGGCTGACCATGCACACACCACTGCCTTCAATAATGTTTACAACAGGTCCAGATGGAAACGCCAATCTCTCTTAAATCTCTTCAAACAAACACAGCTGATATTAATGATTCTGATTTTACGGCCGTTCTACTCACTGTGGTAGGAGAGCTGGTAATGCAGGACCATGCGGCAGTGAGTCAACGAGCTGCAGTTTCTGAGCGACATCTGGATGCTGTTGTTGACCTCAGCAGTCGTCACATCAGTGGAGAAGGAAAACATGTTGACAGCCAAGATATGAGCCTCATCCTTGTCCCTGTGAAGAGGAGGTCTCACATTGTGAGTTTGTCTAACAATAAATTAAATGTGGCTCAAAAGTAATAAGCATAGTTTTTAAACCTGGAACTACAGACTTACTTTTTTCTCACGGTGGAGCGACTGTAACCTCGAAGGACTGATAATGACACATTGAGCTGCAGCAAAGACAAGAATGAATATCTGAGATATAAAACACGCGCAAATAGTTGAGCTCGTAAAAGTAACGAGGACACTAAGGACCGCCACTCACCAGCTGAATGATCTCTCTCTGGATCTCATGCATGGCAGTGCTCTTGATTGAAGATTCGTTTCTGTTGAAACTGAATATTCCCAAAAATGTTTTTGCTGTAAAATAAATATTAAAAAAAAGGTTATAATGGCCTAACCAAAATATTGTGTGCAAGACAAATACTGCAAATAATTCTGCATTGCGGTAATACTTCTTGTGCATGTGCGGCCATCCTCTAGATCGAAGCCGAGAGGACATTCACAGCTGAAGGAGCCTCGTGTGTTAACGCAGGTGGAGTCGGTGGGGCAGGGGTTTTGCTTACACTCATCCACATCTGAAAACACAAAAAATTTCAACTCTCTTGAGAATTTTCAGTCGCAAGTGTATTTCCTGCATTTGGACGATCGAAAGAGGGAAGCCGAGGAGGCAAATCAGGAGAAGCAGCTCACCCTGGTTGCAGGTGGGTCCAGTCCAAGACTGCTGGCAGGCGCACGTGTACTCAGGCCCTCGATAGCTCACGCACTCTCCTCCGTTCATGCAAGGGTTTGACACACAGGGGTCTCCTGGGGTTCAGAGAAAGGGTCTTTTATCGTAAGACTTCAAGAAAAATGTTCACAGATGCTCTAACTTCAGCCTTCTTCCTCAAAGGTTTGGAGTACGCTATCAGTGCTGTTCATGTGCATGTTTGTCTGTCTGTCATCAAGATTACACAAACAAGTACCACACTGAACTTCAGGCAGCTCTGTTTAACACAGTGATAAAGGACTGCTCACATCAACGGGCCTCGCAACTCTCACTTGATGATACACGAGGGCTGATCAATGAAGTATGTTTCTCATATTTAATTCATGCAATCAAGTATGAGTGATACAGTCAAATGGGAATGTCATGGGGCATAGCATAAAAACCATGCTTTCAAGATCATATCTGTGGTAATATGAATAAAATGTGTATTCTCTGCGGCCCTAACACTAAAATGTTTGTTTTATAATTGTGTAAGTGGTATTTATTGATTTATGTAGAACAACAAGCTGCATGCCACACAAAACCCACTCTACTCTATGTAGTTTTCATATATAAAGCAATATTTCAATGCTTTTTCTATTTGAAGCAATGTTCTATAATGTTAATGCTGCTAAGAGATGCAATCAAAAATAAGGATGACCGTACAGGCAGCAGAACTAGTTAGTAACATGTGTCTAAAGTTTAAGCTTGCAAATCCCCTTTATTTATTTTTATACATCTTTATTTAATGTTGATACTTTTTCCAGTGACCAGAAATTAAAGCTTTTGGTGGAAAATGTCTTTAAAAAAACAAACAAAACAAAAAACACAGAAATTCTGCGTCGCCATGTCCCTTCTGGCCTCACGGGGGCAGCACAGATGTGATGTGTGGAGATGGTCCAGCACACCTGCTAATATCATCCTGTCTCACCACATGAACTCTCTTGTGTTAGTCTGCCTCCATGTGGTCAGAAGTCGTGTTGCTACATAGCGTAGCTTAACAAAAAAAGTTTTTAAAGATGGCTTTAGGTTCTAACAGGATATGGCTAGAGAGTGTAAGACTGCAAAAGCAATAAACAATTCACAACTATATGTTCTGACTCATTCTCTTTTTTTTAATTTAGGGGAAATTTTAATTGTTTCAAGGAGATAAATTGTTTATATATTTATGTTTAGTTAGGTCATATCTGTATCTTAAACGGCTAAAAAGAAAAAGTGATGGTCCGGGTCTCGTTGATTTAAATGCAAGAGGTCAACTACTCACTTAACGGCATCTTGGTGAACTGGGTGTGAGAGGACGACGTCACTGCCGTCTCTGTAGCTTCTCCTGGCTGTTCCTTGGTGGTGTACTGAGTCTCTGTGCTCCTGGGTGGAGTGCTATGTGTGGAGGTGGTGGTAATAAACTGGGTGGGAGTTGAGCTGGTTCTCCGGGTTCCTGAACTTGTGTCAGTCGGCAGGGTGGTGGCTTCTGTGGGCTTAGCGATTCCAGTGGATGGTATCTGGGTCTTGACTGTGGGAGTCTTGTGCACTGCGGGGGTCTGATGGACCAGGGTGGAGACTGTGGTGGATGGTGCAGTGACGGGGAGGGTGGTCTCTGTTGGGAACATTGAAGTGTAGCTACTAATGGTGCTTCTAATCCTCGAGGGAGAGGTTGCAGGTAGGGGAGGACTGGTAGAGGAAGCAGTGGTGGTCGTAAAGGTCATCACTCTGGATGTGTCTTCCTCTGTTAACTGTGGACTGTTAAAGTGAAACAAATCAGATCTCAACTCCATTTCATTTCAATTTAAATGCAAACAAAAAAAGCGGAATGAGAAAATAACTTCACAGAGCACGGCTTGGTTCTTAATTACTCTTTTAATTATCAATATGCAGAAAAATGTTTTTCTTTTTTTACCTTTCTGTAACAGTGACTGGTGTGGTGGTGAGAAAGGCTCTGGTGACCAGAACTGGCACGTCTGTCATCGAGTCATTTATGTCAACTGTACTGCTGCTGACTGTAGAGGGCACTGCAGTCAGACCCCGGCCCATGGCGTCCTCACTGGTCTGGGATGAAAGCCTCTCCGTGGAAGACTCTGTGGATGCTCCAACACTAGGACCAGACCCCTGGTCTGTCCCAGAAACACTTGTAACATCTCCCACTGGTGAGGTGAAAGGAGGGGTGGAGGAAACAGACACTTCTGATTGGTCAGTGGTGGGCTCCAGTACCCTGAGAGGTGGCGTCGAGTCAGAGGTCTCCTGTGATGCTGAAGTGTGTTGATGATGGGTGATGTTAGGTTGTCCAGTTAAGCGCTGAGTCATACTGGTGCTTGCCGGGCCTCCAGTGTCTGCAAAAGCTCCAGTCACATGCTGCTCTGTTGCCTCCCTCCCGTTAGTCCTTGTGGACTGCCCGCTTTGAGTATAATCTTCAGTCTCTGCAGGTCTGGAAGACATTCCACTGGTGGAAGGAGGCTGATGGGAATTGGAGGAACTGGAGTCTTCTGTAAACCCAGATGAGGTGCTATTGCTGGAAGATGTCACAGACAGCAGGGTCCTCTCTCCAGCACGGCTGATGGTGGTTGTGTACGTGCTGTCGGTCAGGACTGCCGTGTGTGACACCAGCGAGGTGGAAACCTCCGACAGATGAGTGGATTCTGAGATGTCCTGAGGCAGAGTTCTCTCCTCTGTAGAGCGCCAGGCCCTGGCCTCCTGGGACACAGCAAGGGTGACGCCTGGCATCTGGTTTGTGTTTGTAGAATTCGTCCAGTCGCTGCTACCACTATTCCTGCCGCTGCTGCCAGCCTCAGTGGTGGCTATGAGAGTGGAGATAAGTGGCTCAGTTGACAGATTTGTGACCTCTGGTGGCCTGCTGCTTGTTTCTGTGAAGGATTCTGTCTGCTCGGTGTCTGTTGGGAAGAAAAGAAAAAACATCTAGCAATTTTCACCTATCGATGTGATGACAGACTAAGTGAAGTACTTAGAAAAATTATGCTTGTGACAATTCTGAGGCACAAAATACTGTGTTCAAAACACAAAGTTGCATTAATTTTGAAAAGCCAGATAAAATAGTCATTGGTGGATGAGCTGACTAACTGTCACTTTTTTTTTTTAAAGTACTCCAAGATATTCACATCAAGCAAAAACAATAAGTGTTCTTTAACTGAACAATCTAAAGAACATACTTTTGTACTTAAAGCCCTTTTAAGCTGTGGCCAGCAGGCGGCGCTCACGTGCACTGAACCTGCATGAACTGCAGAGATGCTGTCACAGCGTTGCTGGCTGCAAAAGCAGTGAATTTTGGGTGGAGAACAACTGGCAGCCAGCTTGTCTACTCTAACAATGGCTTGAAGTCCTAAATATGGAAGTGACTGTCTCTGCTGGGAATCAGCCATTTCCTTCCTAAAGCTGAGTGAGCACAGAAAACTGCCACCATGGACCTGGGTGTGTATGCATGCTCAGAGTCCCTTTTTAAGCTGGCTCAATATTGTAAAATAAAGTTGCATAAAAGTGAAAGAAATTTTGCCTCGAAGGCCACTGCTCTATCATGCAAAATGTTATCACTCCCCTTTTAATCCAACATTTTCGTCTGGTCGTACTGGGCCTTTGAGCAAAAATGTACAACTTTCCACCTTGTGCAATTATATAGTTAACAAAATGAAGTGAGAAAAAAATCTGTACCCCCTTACTGCTTCCAAAGTATTTAAGAGGATAATTTCCTGCTTGGTGCTACCAATAATCAGGTGTGAAATCTCGATAAAAGCAAGCATTTTGACGGTTTGCTAGCGTGCGTTAACACAATGTCAAAAGTAAGACATGAGAAGTGAACTCACAGAAGGATTTAGAGTTCAACATTTTACAGTAAATGAGATGGGACGTGCCCAAGAGTGGACTTCCCTGCAAATTTAACTTAAACTCACTGTGCAGCTGAGAAAAAAAGAAAAGAAAAAAGCAAAAAAAATAACTTCCCTGTGTACGTTAAATACTAAAAAAATCCATGACAACACAATCAGAAGAATGAAGAAGAATAATTTGCCTGGAAAGGATTCCAGGAGAAAGCTTTTTTCTGTTTAGAAAATGAACAAGTAATCCAAGTAAGGGAGGTAGTTTCTTTAAATAGAATATTTGTGTTAAAAGTGCAAAAACTGGAGAAAATAATGAGGCTATATCAACAGTAAAATGTTAATAGTTCAGTAAATCGTGTCAGCATCAATCCCCGTTACCAATATTGGACTGGATCGGTTCCATCTCTAACTGTGTGTACGAAGCACAAGACTTCTGGAACAAGGTCCTGTCAACAAATGAGACCTGCCTGGCCTCAAATGTCCAGCAGCACATTTGGCAAAAACCAAACCACCTCCCACTGTCGAGTGCAGTGACTGACAGATCAAGATGATGATGATGATGAAGATTTGTAGCCTTGATATCTTTCAATACCAAAGCATTCTAGATAGAAATCTGAAACGTTTCTGTCTAACAGCTAAAGCACGGTAGAAACTGGGTTGTGCAAACTAGACAGTGACCCAAAGAACGCCAGCAAATCCACATCAGAATCAGGATTATGGGTTAGGGTTAGTCTAGTCTGTGGTGGGACCTTAAGACACCTGTTCACAAACTGGAGATCAAGAGTATAAAGAAAAATTGATCAAAATCCTCTACAACAGTGTTTTTGCTGTGTTTTGTTCTTCATTGCTGTTTTGTGTGGATTCTAGTAGCTAAATGCTGAACTGGATTGATTCTATTTATTCATTTATTTTGCATACAGTAAATTATCATCCCAGGAGCAAGTATTCAGTGTCAGCACAGGGGTATTGCATACTTATAATGGCACAGGCTGAGTAGAAGTGCGTAAACAGAAAACAAGTGGGCACCAGTTTTGTGTGCGAGGTCCTCCTCTGGCCGTCTCTCTGCTGCAGAGCTGTCTGAAAGTGTTTCATCTGGCTGCTCTCCAGGACTGGAACAACAACTCTGAGGATGGGCATCGGTGCCACCAACAGCCACCCCATCCAAAACTAATAGAAAAGAAGGGTTCAGCTGCAGAACAGCCTGTCCGCTCAGAGTCTAAGGGGACAAAACAGCCAACAGACTATTTTTCTCTTGCGTTTCCTCTGGATGTGCCTCTCTCATTATTTTGTTTTGTCTTTCGGGATCCAGTCTGGGCAGTAAAACTCAAGACTGGAACGTGCTGCTGGCAGCAAGTGATGGACACTCCCAGATCCTCGGCTGTTTATCTCTCAGCTGTGACCACAGTTGTCAGTGTTATCTTCCAGCATCTGTTAATTCCAGAAGCTGCCTCGCATATAACTTTCACATGTCTGGTGGACTCAGGTGATCTCTCATCTCTGCTGTAAACAGACACCAAAGACGGCATTTTGCTTTGCTGCGATCGTAAACCTGTGACTCTTTGAATTCATGTTGTAGGTTTGTCACCAGACGACTGTGACCTAAGGGTGGAAATGAATCATTTCAGCCTTATCTTTCCTTAGCAGCATCCATGCCCCTGCGGAAGGCTCGGTGCAAAGGCATTTGTATTGTTAAAGTGTCCGTGAGAGCTCCTGGACGACTGGACTGTGTGTAAGAGCGTGAACCAAAAAGGGTGTAGGCTGTAAATGACTAAAATCCAGCCAAACCCACAGTGGGCAAATAAAATAAAAATAAAATATCATCTGAATCTGTGTGCAACAAAGAAAAAATGATCACTGGTGTTGCTTTAAAATACCAGAAGTTAAGTCTGAAGTTTTTCAGAAGAATCAATGCTTTTTAAATATATCACTGAAACTATGAGAATGATTACTTGTTAGTATCTGGTAGTTTCAGACTGACAGCATCACGTATGAAATGGCAACAATTTGCAATAAAAATATGAAAAGCTATACGAATGAGGTTGTCATTTTTATACTATAAAAACACAATGGTGACATTCATTGAGTCCAAATCACCTAGCATTAAAAAAGCCCAAGATAACACATCCTTGTCACAGTTTGAGGCCACTAAAATCTGAAATAATTTCATTCATATTTCACATGTCACACTAATTATCCACTAATCATTTCCGTCCAACTTCACCTCATTTAAATGTATGCAAATGGGTGTCACAAAGCTGTAGCACTAATCTGAAAAGAAGCACAACCTGCAAGATAAGTGGGTGGAGTCAAATCAAGCTGCTGACTCCACCCTCTAAATAAACGGCTGCTATGATCAGAGGTCTCAAGAAATAGTTGAAGTGGGTGTTTGTTATATATTCCTTTGGCATTTTCACTAATGCATGACACAAATACTTCATGAAGACCTCTAAACATTTTGTCAGCTACTTTTCTCTTTTACCAGAACGAGGGTTTCAGAATTTAAACCCCATCTCGTCCCAGACAAGGTGTGGGTTCAGCCATCTGAGTAGGAGACGCGTTCGGGCTTCCAGCAGAGCAGCATAAACGCTCAGGATTGAAACGGTTCGTTCTCCAAAGAACACATGACAGCAGTTAAAGCCATTTCTCTCTTAAGTTTCAGCTTTAACAACTTTGAACCAACATGACACAGTCGCGCACAACGTACGCAACATTCAGCTACAGGGTTTTATTTTATTTATTTTTTTGTATAAGCAAGCGGCACCTCTACTGACCAGCTCTAACAGGTTTGCTTGTATTCATGTGTAACTACTAGTTTATGATCCGTCTGTAGCTGATAATTAAGGTAACACTGAGAGCAGTCTTTGTGGAGACAGATGCACCTAACACTGACCAATTCATTAAAGACAGACATGTAAAAGCTGCAACTCTATGCTCCTACCCTCACCTACGGTCAACAGCTGTTGGTGGTGACTGAAAGAACAAGATCGCAAGGACAAGCGGCCAAAATAAGTGTCCTCCGCAGGGTGGCCGGGCTCTCCCTTCGAGACGGGGCAAGAAGCTCAGTCATCCGGGAGGGGCTCAGATTAGAATTACTGCTCCTCCACATGGAGAGGAGCCACATGAGGTGGCTCAGGCATCTGGTCAGGATGCCTCCCAGACACCCCCTGGTAAGGTGTTCCGGGGACGTCCCACCAGGAGGAGACCCCAGGGAAGACCCAGGACACGCTGGAGGGACTACGTCTCTCAGCTGGCCTGGGAACGCCTTGGGATCCCCCCAGTTGAGCTGGAAGAAGTGGCCAGGGAGAGGGAGGTCTGGGCTTCCATGCTTAGGCTGCTGCCCCCGTGACCCGACCCAGAATAAGCAGAACATGGATGGATGGATGGACGGACGGACAATCTGTCAGTGATCCACGAGAGCAAAATGTATTAACCATAATACTGGGCATCTGCTACAGGTGATCTTATTCAGGACCAAGTGGATTGATTAGACTCAGCTGAGGATCATTTTTTAAAAATGTTTTTCCTCTTTCTTTGTTTTCTTAGTCCAGGCTAGGCTGTTAGATCTTCTGAAAACCAGCTGAAAAGGTTTTTGATAAAATGCTTGATCTAATTATCTGAGTTATTTCCGTTTTCTGTCATTTTAAAAGGGCTTCCAATTCACCGCAAAACTTTCTTCTATCTGTTGGTCTGAGGATGGGCATCGGTGAGAGGACTGAGTTAAGGTCACACAACTCTCCTCCAAGTCAGCACCCAAGAAGAGGGAGCACGCCAGCAATATGAGCCAAATGGGATGTGTTTGATCCATTTATATGACAGAAAATGTATCTGCATCACGTGAAGCATGTGTTTTCAGTCTTCAATTCCGGATTCCGAGCTGCTGATTGAACAAAGTAAACAACATTACATTGGTTCATGAATGAATCAATGTGGAAAATCGTGTGCTTTCAGCTTTGCACTGATTTCTGCGTGAAGAGAGTTCTTGGAAATGTAATTTTGCACAGAATTGAAGCCATTCTTCCACAACAGCATGTAATAAGCACAATATACAGTTAGCACTTAGCCTACAGGTTGCATTTTTGCTGTAAGCTGTGATGAGAACATGAATGTTACCCAACACAATTCTCTCACATATGAATCACTCTCACCATGATTAATAAAAGTGAAACCTGCGCTGGGGGTTTCTTTTACAAACTCTTGTGAACTTTGTGTTTACAAAGTGACTTTTGTTAAAATCTCACCTAAGTTTCCAGCAGTGGGAGAGTGTGTTTCTGTCTGTGTGAGCAGGACGTCCCTCTGTGATGGTGATAAACTCTCGCTGGAGGATGAGGTTGAAGCTGCGCCGCTTCCTGTGTTGCCGACTTCATCTGTGGTCGCCGAGTAATAAAGCCCCTCGGTTACCGCGCTCGTGCTGTTGTAACTGGGGGTCCCCGCCTCGAGGGCCCCCGGCAGGGCCAGCAGCAGCGCCCACAGAGACAGACCGAAGACGTGATTCACAAACCACGTTTCCATGATTGTCGAGACCCCAAATGAGCGGCGACCGATAGTTTCCGAAAAGTCGAGTTAACGCCGGGGAGTTTCCCCGGGGACACCATGGGAGGAGCGCGCTCGTTTTTAGGGGGTGGGAGGAGGGGGGTGATTAAAAAAAAAAAAGTAAAATGGGTAACTCCTGGTAAAAGTCCGGAGGAGACCCGCAACTCAGACGGCGGGGAACGGAAGATAAGAGAGCCGAAGCTGCAGCCTGTTATCACGGCTGAGGAGTCCGGGCTCCTCCTCCTCCTGGACATGCACAAGCAGACACACACACGCGCGCACACACACACGCGCGCACATCCGTTATTCACACCAGCAGAAGCCGGCAGGTGTCAGAAGGGTCACCCTAAAATATGCCCCCCCCCTCAATGAGAAATCAAACGTACCATAGTCTCGTCTCACATTAGTTTCCGCTGAATTGTGTAATAGTCCACCAATACCGTCAATATTTCAGTTACATTATGAATCACACTGGCTATTTATAGTAAAAACAAGTCATCCAGGCTTCTACAGTTTAAATTCATAAAAGACTGCCTCTATGCTAGCTAGCTTAGGCTACTAAGTCTGTTTGCAAGGCTAATCACTGATCACTGATTTTTATCTTAACGAATCCAACACTTGATATAATGCTTTACAAAATTTAATTTTAACTTTCATCTTTTTCTGTTGGAACGAATTCCAAAAATATTAATGGTGGAAATGGTTCTTCAGGTTTTGTTGGTTGTTGTTCTTTGTCTACCACAGTGACAGCATCTGGAGGTCATCTATGGAGTCTCATCTTCTTCAGAGATGAGGTCCACCACAGTTGTGTCATCTGCAAACTTAATAACTGCATTATTGGGATGTGTAAGGGTCAAACCTTTGGGGCACAGAGGGAAGAAATATAAAAGGGATAAGATCTAACTGGAATTGGTGTTGGCTGAATCATATTTTTCCAATTCAGACCAGCATTGTAAAATTTAAACATAACTCGGTACGTCTTTTGCACATTTATAAGACTAAGTCAAGGTTGGTCATCTAGCCAGAATACAGTAAATTTAAGCTGTCTTCTTCTGCAGATATATGACAAAAGTTTGGGCTGTTCAGACACCATCTGTTTCTGTTAGTTTTGTTTTTCTTGCTGCTAATAGCGTTTCTGGCATGTTTGGAGTTGGACTGCAGATATAATTTTCAAAACACTTTGCATCTATGCTATGAGATGTAAAACCTCACGTGTCTGCTGAGAAGTAAAGGTTTTAAATATGCATTTAAAAAAAATGGAGACAGGTTTATTTACTGGACAAACCTCTTTAAGAAAACTGAGAAAAAATTATGACCAGTGGGTGGAAAGAACTTTTATTGTGTTCAGCCGAGTAGACAAAATATAAATAACATTTTATTTCACAAAGTTTTTGTTTTACGTCAATGAGCAGATGGTTGACAGTCTGCCATGGTTACTTCACCCTTTTAATGTCTGTTTGTTCAATAGGTTAATTGTATATAATAGTGATCCACAATACACAGGTTAAGTCTCTATTGAAGACTCGTAGACAAAATAGCAAAAAATGTGGCAAAACAGCCACACTTCAGCCTATCAATATGAACCTCTAAAACACATTATGGTGCCATATTTATGATTGTGAGTGAGGTATTAATGCACAAACCCAAGATAAATTACAGGTGAAAGTTCAAAATCTGCATACAGTTTCAACCCACACCCTCATTTTCAAATTGAAATGTGGCCATTATCTCATTCCTGCAGGACACAGAGCTCGGACATCCTGCAGTCAAAAGTTATCTAGTGTTCAGACCGGTCTAAAGTATATCAACGTTGAGTTCACTTGAAACGTTTCCACCGTCCTATCACTGCCATGGACAGTGGTGAACAGAAGCTGAAGAGGAGCAGAGATGATGACACCACTGCTCAGAAATATGTGATAACCAAACATTTGGTCAGAGGACAAGTAATGAGGAAAAAAAAAGAAACCCAAAAAAAAAAAAAGCGTGTCTGCGGATTATCATGAGCCTGCTGGCAGGTAGCTGCTCTGAAAGCCAAATGATGAGAGGAAGTGGATTTCACAGCTCTGCTGCAGGGACATGTCACCCCGCAGGACACAATTTATCCAAATAATACACACATTCATAAATATTTAGCATGTATGTATATTAAAATCAAATGACATCCAAAAAACATGTTTTGCATGATATTTGTGCAAGATCTATGTAAAGACTATGCTTAGGGGAGATTTTTTTTTTCTTCTGTAAAAGATCTGAGTACTGTACATCCAGTATCTAAATGTCCCATTTTCTCGCTTAAACCCTTTGTGCAAACCTCTGAAGAGCTCAGTTTTGTTGAACTATCACTGGAAAATGACCTGAGCCCCTCAAAGTCTTTGTGAAAGAGAAAATGTGAACAGTGTGCAGTCCACGGGACGTGATTATTTGAGGCAGAAAATGTTGTTGTTAGGCTGTCGGCTAACATTTACTGTAACTGTGTTTGTGTCACTCAGTGACACGGAGGTTGCAGCATCTCATCGGCCCCCATGAATGACGACTGGTGAAAGCGGTGACGGGAGGCGAAGTCAGCGTTTTCCTCCGTCAGTTGCTTGGTTTGGAGCCCGATCCCAGACAAAGACGGAGTTACTACGATCTCATCTCTGGGAGCTCCTTTCCTTCTGGAAAAACAAGCAAAATAAATAAATAGCCAATAAAATTCATAATATTCAGCAATAATTTCTGATATACTGTTAACACCTGAAATATTGAGTCCATGGCAATTTTTTTAAATTTTATTTTGATTTGGGTTCATACTGCGTGCAATTAGATGTAAGTTAGAAGATTTTAACTGTTTAACTAATTCATAGATAATGAAGGAGCATCAAACACAACTGATGTACAATTAAATCTTGTACATAGCACATTCCTGATCTACTGATCTCAGGGTGCATTTTTTTTAAATGTATAATAAAATCCAACTATACCTGAAAAAACTGATAACAGTGGACTTCATCCAGGTGAAAAAGCTGAATTGAGCTGCAATACCTATAAACAAAGCAGATTTCAAAATGTTATTTATTCATTTATTTTCCTGAATAATATACCAGCCCAGAGTTAATATAATTTCTAATATATATACTAAGGGCTTGAATTTACTCCACTTCAAATTGCTTTTGGCGTTACAAGCAACACTGAAGAAAAAGGTTAGTACACGGAGTGAGATGAATAAAATCTCATTGCCTGCCAAATATTTGACACTCTTGCTTGGAAATGCTGTGAGTCAGACAACTGAAACTGCTGCAGTGCACAGATGCAGGGTGTCCTGTCCAGCTATTCTACACATCTTAAGCCAAAACAGCTGCCAAGAAAAGAGAGTGCAAGTACAGCTCCTATCAGGGTCACAGCAGTCACATAACGACCCAATAACTGCACTTAAATGCTTTCTTTTAAAATTGCACTTGACGGGAGCTTTATATATAAATATATATGTATAATGGAAAATTCTGCCTGACCAAATGAAACTCACTGTAGTGAGATGCTTTAAAGATGTACACACTTTTACGCAGAATGCAGTCAAGGTTTTCTGCAACTTTTTAAGTATTAGTTTAACAGGTTGCATAAAAAAAAAAAAAGAGTTTCAATAAAATGATCTGATGGAAATCACCTGTAGGTAGTCCAGGACTTGTTTTCCCAATGTAGAAGAAGAGCAGCAAGGCAACAAGTATGTTTGCCAAAGCGTAAATCCATTGAATAACAAACATAATCAATATGGAACTCAGTGCCTGAAAGAAAACAAATAAGTTCACTTTAATCATTCAGTTGTGTAAAAATTATTTGGAAATTAGAAATAAGAACAAAAAGTAATTTGCTGCATTTATTTTGTAATCTACCCCAATAAGAGCAATCCAGTGATTGCAAAACTTTGCATAGAAGGAACTGTTCACTGGTTGGATCTCAAAGCTCTGGTGTTCTGGTTTGTCTCCGACATCTGAAAGATTTAGGAAATGTTGCTCTAATCTGGTTCAACAGACTGTCATCACATATAGTCCCATCTAGCCTAAAGTTGGATGGATGAGCAGAATCACCTGTGTTGGAATCAGAAGTTTCTGCACATTTGACTTGAGGCTTTTCTCCAGCTTCAAGCTCCCTATCTTCACACTGCACCTCAGCCTCCTCCTCTGGTGGAGCTGAACATATCTCCTCCTCTTTTTCCTGAGAAAATTCATTACGGTTCAAGTCTAGTCCAAAGCTCGCCATCAGCTTCTGCTTAGGTGTAGCCTTTCTGCTCTGGTGTTCTTCTCTTGAGGGGGTCGCTTCGGTCCCAGAATCAAGTTTTGACACAGGTGGAAAGATCTGGTCCATGTCTTTGGTGAACTCCAACAGGGTGCCTTTAGCCTGTGGACTTTCACCTCCGCTCCCATAGTTGGGGAGAGCGGACTCGATCAGTGGTCTGGAGCTCTGCCTGGTAGACCTGCGGCGTTTTTTTCTTCCTGAGGTGAAAGCGTTCCTCTTCAGTTTTGTCTGAAGCTGGGAGGTCATGGCTACGCTGAAGTACGAGTAGTCGATGAAACTGTAGGTGAGCATAAAGTTGATGGTAACGATGGGTGCTAGCACGTTGACCTGGCCGATGAAAATGAAGGCCATGGTCAGCAGGCTGGTCAGACAGATAGCTGCCACTGGGGTCCTGTTTGGGCCTTTCTGTCAGGAAGAGAAGTGACACAAGGCTATGAGTGGCTTTTAGTAGTAAGTACGTCAATACCCACATACTAATTGATACTAATATCATATGAGCAAGGAAGGGCAAAAGATGTTGATAATCCTTTTAGCAAACAGTGTGATAACGTGGAGTCCACAAAGTCGGGTGAATTTTTATGAAATCAAGCTCACATTTCAATAACATTTATGTATTAAACGGATAAATGTTAACGTATAAGACGGATCGTAAAGACGGTGACATCAACAGAATCACAGCTCTGCTTCAGAGGACGTATTTAGTATTTGAGGGCTCATCTGTCTGAGGAAGAAGAGAGGAAAAAAAACCTTCATTTTCAGTGAGAAATCTCACTCACTTGCCCATAACTTTTGAGGCAGTTGTCAATACTCCAAAGAGTAAACATCCCTGCAAGTTCATTCTAAGGTTAGACCATACTAAGATGAAGATAAATTGCAAAAAATGACAACTACTGGAAAGTTATTGCTGCAGAAGGAGGTCTTACATGCCACAGAGTTATGTGGAGTTGGTTTTCACATAACACCTCATCTTTTTGGCTCAACTGAATAATACGTCATGTGCTGTGGTTTATCTGGGGTTCTATTTACCTAACTTTAAGACCAGATTAAGATTTTTTTTAAAATAACTCTTAATAAATAAACATTTGAATTTAAGGATCTAACTTTCTTTTTTTTCCTCATGACTGAATTTGACCATAGAAAAAGACGAGCAGTAAATCTCCAGGTATGACCAGTGGGCGTTGACTTCCACTTTTTACACTCAAAGAAAAGCAATCAGCTTAATTTACTTTATCTACAAACAATGTGTTTTAAAAGGAATAAATATTATGCTCAGTCAACAAATCAGACACAATATTATAACATGTGATTTGTTAATCGGTTCGCTTCAACTCGTCTGTCCTAACACAGTTCAAGGAGGACTGCTGTGTGCCTGGCAGGCCTCCAGAGCATACAGTGGAGTAGGGCCCTGCCCGTCGCCCTTCCTGCGTTTGTTCTGGGGCTTTGATTTGGACCAAGATGTCTCAGGCCTCATTCCAGTCTGCTGAGAGAGGTCAAAGACTGCAGCCATCCAGGGAAGCCTGAGGAAAACTGTGGAGGATGGGGTCACGCTGTTAACGTGACTGTGCGTGGGTACGCATAACAGCAGCATATTGTTACTCTTTGTTTCTGAAGTTAGTTCACTCACTTCTTCTCCGTGGAGCATAAACTCTATAATTAGGCAGTACTGCAACTGTTTCCTGCTGAATCCAAGCACCACACCCTCTATACATGTAGGCTAGGCAAAGATGAGGTTATGTCAGTTACTGTCTATGGTTAATGAAGGCATCCAAACACATCTGTCCAAAATGACTTTTGTCTGCATAATACAGTCAATAGATAATAATTCACAGAATAACAAAAGTGTTGGCCATTTAACGTGAGTGAGACTTGGATAAAAGAATGTTCAAGTCTTGATTTACATTCACACATCTTGTGAAAGACACAGAGACTGGCTGGTTGACCATTATGACTTGGCGTGTACTCAAACTTGCCGAGTAGTACTAAGCCATGCTCAGACATGATTGATCCTCCCACCCAATGCCTCGCACACTCTGCATGCACACACTCAAATTATTCCAGACTTAATTGTGATTGAGAACGATTTCCATTTGTACATACATCATCATGTTGTTACGTTGATTGCTTGTTTGTTTTTACTCAAGGCACGAGCAGATTTAGAATCAGCACAATGGCTAACAGCACACAAATATGGTGGCAACACAATTTACTTTGTGGATTCTGGTCAGAAATGGCACTTGCAGTTTTGAATCAATGGATTATGCCACTATGTTGTTAAATGTGAAGGAACTGTCACATCTACAAGTCAAATACTTTGCATTCACAACCTCACCCGTGTGTACTGGCCCAACACACACCCTTGTGAGTACTCGCTCTTGTCAGACCAGCCAGACTTTAGGCCAGACGTAAATGCTTGGGCCGGCAGAGATTGCCTAGTATGATTGCACCCTTCATATATGTCTGGAATAAAGAAGATATTAAAGCACTGGAACAGTGTAACTACTATTCAGCTTGGTGGGGATAGCATCATTCTCTGGGGCTGCTTGGTGCCAGTGGGACTTGTGGATTGCACTAAGTTGATGTGATATTAAAGAGTAAAGACTACCTTTGATTTTTTTTTTCAGTATAATCACTAACTATGATCTAAACAGCTGCAACCTGAATATACAGTAGTTGGGTGTACAAACAGGATACAGTCATCAGAAATCCATACAAAGCAAACCAATATCAAGCTTTTGGAATGGCCTTCCCACTAAAAATAGGTGGACTGTACTTCAAATTTAGGTTTGTCCCAAACCAAGACATTCTGGTCAAATATTCAACAGAATTCTGCCAGAAGCTAGTTGACAGCATGTAGTAGAGCTTCTCACATAATTACATCTTTGGAGCACAATATTTATATTGTTCCAACTGGAACTGAAAAATAAAAAAAAACAATATTGAGCTCCAGATCCTCTTACTATCTTTCACCAATATTTGAAGTGTCAATAGAGCTTGCTCAATTTCCTTGGCAAGAAAGCTCTTCAGATTGTTGGTAACAACTTGAAGCATAATGACTAGAAACTGAAAAGATTAGATGTGGGCTCTTGATAGAGATTATTTTCTGAAAATCCTGTTTCAAAGTCAAGGACGAACCTTTGTATGTACATAAATTATAACTTTTAGAACGACAAGCCTTGACGTCATAAACTGTGTGATGTGTTTTATATAAACCAGGACTGACACTGATAGCTGCACATTGAACATTACAAGGTCACAGACATGGAATGTGTAGATAATTCGCTGTATTGTAAATTTTCCATGTATAATCTGACACCACAATAAGTCATTTTGTGGCACTGACACCTGTAAAAAGTAATAAACTTAGCAGTACCTTTACCAAGATCTGTTTACGTCAAATATTGCCTAATTCGAGGTCAATTTATCACATAAAAAGATGATAATGTAGCAGTTGTTGTGGCAATATTGCTAATCTTGTTAAGAAGAAAAATATTTTGCATACAAGTTAACACACTGGCGCATAGAGAAAACACAAGTAAGTAAGCAAAGTAGAGAAACAAGCAGAGAAAACAACACGCTCAATTAACAGCTTCAACACTATGACGATTCCACCCACCCCTCTTCCCAAGAAGGCCAGCGAGGGGATGACCCTCTCTTGGGCGATGCACTGCAGGATCCTGGGTGCTCCGTACAGGCCGCCCATGCAGGAAGCTAGGGAGGAGATGTATAGGCCCAGGAGAAAGAGGAAACCCACCAAGGAGACCTGGAGGAAGACGGAAAACAAATAGAGAAAAAGGATGAGGTGGAGTTGCAAGCACACAACAGTTACGCCCAAGTTAGTTCCGCTGCAGCCAGCCCCTTACAAAAACAATGAGAAACTGACCACTGATGAAGAAGTCAAGGACCTCTGCAGCTGGTTCAAACTAAATTTTACTTTTAAAACTCAAAGCTTAATCTACATATTTTGAGATAGGTTTTGATTTAATGTATCCCTATAATAATATCACAGTGTCTGTAGGAATGTGCCAATGGACTGGCCACTGTTCCTCAGTTCATCTCTGGTTTAAACTCAACTGCTGTAAGCAGTAAAATACATGTTAATCACATTAGTTAATAATCAACTATTAGGAACCAAATATACATTCAAAACTGTGCATGTAGAGTGTGTGAAACTGTTGATCATTTTAATATACGGCAATTTGAGTACAGTAAATTATAGGACAGTGCTGACATGGCATTGGTTGTCTGGTTTTAGGATTTTAAAAAGGAAAAAAATAATGAACAATAAATGAGAAAAGAAAAAAAAACTGAGGTTGAAAGAATTTCTATGATGATAAACATTCAGCAGGCCCCATATTCAGGGCACAAAAAAGGAGACAAGCCAAAAACTCGGGGTAAAATTGGGACTGAATGAATAAAGAGTGTAACTTCAACCCAAGAAACAGCATATTTTATTTTTATATTGGTGAGGTTCACCCCAACACCAGCTCTGCTAGGGATATTGTACTTTTTGAGATTATCTGGAGCCTAGAGAGGGAGTGGTTTACAGCCACAATCATTTCTCACTGGTTTAGTACTCCAAACACAATTAAACTATAGCTATTATTGCATAACTGTTTTGTTCCCTTTTGTACCACAGGAATAGTTGCTCCTGTTCGCAAACATAACCCCAAAATTCAGCTCATGATAAAGCACACTTCCTAGTTTGAGTGCTCCGTGTAAGCAGCCGGGAGCAGTCCTGCACCCCTGACACTCTAAAAAAAAAAAAAAAAAAAAAAGAGACATTTCATGCCTCAGAAAACTTAATTTGCTTAATCTTCCATGAAGATGTAGGGCTGAGATAATCTTTTGTATCACAGAAAAAAAAAATTTAAGCCCCCAGGCCTCATTTATAAACAGGGCCTGAAAGTTACCAAAGTGACTTTCCATGCAAAGTTTGGGATCTATGAAAAAAATCTTGAGGGGAGAATGTGTGCAACTCTACGCCAAGTTTGTACATTGTGCACAAACATTTTGGAAATGCAGATGATGAGGTGGTGAATCAAAGCCATCTCAAACGTTTAACTTCAGTCCGTATCAGTATTGTAGTTCTGCGTAATCATTAACAGCCAAGCCTGCAGAATCATAGATGTGTTCCTGCAGTGATAAACTCCATAAACACTCAGTGAAGTACATTCATTTATCATACTTCCATAATCAAATTATATTCTACAGTGGTGGATAGCACTGATTGATGCATTCATTGTGAAAATGTATGTATCAATCAATCAGTCTTATCTCAGTAAATAAACAGTTCGGAGACACACGTGCATAATGCTGATTAATAGAAATTGCTCTTGGGTTCATGTGCTGAACTGGGTCCAGTGTTAAACAGACCGACCTGCTGGAACTGCTCCATCCAGAGGCGCGTTGACCGCTCTCAGGTTTCTGGCAAAAAGGCTCTTTTCAGTGGGAATGAACTGACAGGTATGTGTTTGATATGACTAACAACATATACTATTAAATTGGAGGCATTTTAAACATGACCAGTCAGCACATCCAGTTTCCTGAGAGAGCAACAACATTAAAATACAATTTACAGCAATGTTCAGTTTCAAAAATGTAATCGATGCAGCTGACTGTAGTTATGTTGCAAAAAGGTCTCTGATTGGAGATGGATTTGTCTATATGAACTGTAAAAATGTGCTTATGATCAATGTACAAGTTATTTGTGACTCAAACATGGTTCTGACAAATTGAGTGTCACGTTGGCCTGGCTCCACACAGAGAACAGAGAGGCAGGAGCTGATTTATATGCAGCAAGCATTCACAAGGTCCTTTGCATTGACCATTTATGGCAGAATATGGATGTGTTGAGGGCAGAATATGCAGCAAATAAACCTGCACAAACTTCCAGGTGGCTTGTGATTTATAAATGGAAACTGCATGCAGCTGTGCGTACACACGGTTTTATAAAATCGGGATATTTTTCTTGCACAGTGAACTTTTAGTAAAGATTCAACACACAGTTTTATAAATGAGGGTGTTTAATAGGACTTTTACACCAAAGTGGTTCCAGTATTAGTTTGGAGCTAGTGCCAGACTTTGTACCAGTTCTCTACTTTTCCACATTAGGCAGTGAAGAAAAGCACTGACTCAAAGCCAGAAAAACCTATGACACGCTGGCCCACAACCTTGCTGGGACTACATGCAAGAACTGGTTATGTCTGGGACCAGAGGTAGGATTACTTTACTAAACAAAACATAGATTGCCATTGTTAAAAATCACCTGCGTGTCGAACCAGTAATCAGTAGACATTCACCATTGTGCAGCAGAAAACACCATTCACAACTGCCGTTTCCACCTAAACTTTCATAACAGTCACTGGTGGTGTTTCAGTATCACCTGCTGGTGTGAATGGATCCCACCCATATGGGAGTAAATCATGTTTTAGTGGCGTTCATAGAAACCAGTCAGCATTTGGAACTAAAGGTCAGTTTTTATTAAAGCTGCATGCAGAACAGCTGTTTTAAACTGAATTTAATTGTAACATTTGGACCTTCATTATTAAACTATTTTCATCTGCTGGAGTTTATGAGCCACACTCAAACCAGCAGCTATGAACTCTGCTTGTAGCAGCGTTGGTCGTCATGAGGATTTGCACAGCAGTGAGTGTTCACAAACACCAGTGACAACATTTATAAAGACAGACAATATTGAGATACAGGGAAACACTGTCATCTGTGTCCTGTGAATCTCGTCCCATTCTTAGTCAAGGCAGGTTCAACATTGGAAGAGATGTGATGATGTCATCGTGACATCACTCTGTGTGGCAAAGCAAACCAATTCTTCAAAGGCTCCAAAGTAGAACCAGCTCTAGCACCAGCATTTGTTTCAAGTTGGTTGAAAAGGGGTATAAGTGAGCCGGTATAGAGTATTCCTACACTTCCCCTTTAATGGAAGGCCTCTCTTCCAAAGAATGATGAATAAAGACAAGTATTTACCTTTTCTGCTATCAAGAAGTCATAGCGCAGAGCTTCTCTGGTGCAGATGGCCCCCAGGAGGAAGACAAAGACCAGATACAGGAACCACCTGTGAATCACCAACAGCGTATCGCACAAAATTATTACAAACAGCTCCCTTCTCAGAATAAAAAGAGAGAAAATGCGTCAGGACAACTTCACTAAAAAAGTTCTGATAGGGCTGTGTTTGTTTTATCCAGTTCAAGTTACCTCTGTGTTATGAAAGCATGAAACATAACACCAGATCATCATTTACTAATGTGCCACTACTGTGTAATTCCTTCTGTAAGTGTAATTATAATGTGGCTTAATTTAATTGTGCAGGGTTTTTGAGTCTAGCTCTATCATCATGTGTGCTGCGGGTGGATTTGGGGTGCAGTACGAGGTGAAAACAGCTGCCAGCGTTCCCACAGGGATGTTGTGTTCAGGCCGCTGCAGGTCTGAGCTCATGTTGAAACCTGCCATTACCCCTGCACATGCACACAAACACAAAGAAACCACAACAATGTACACCGCTGCACTATGCAGAATTTATATTTACACATGTGTTTGCTAGAACAGCAGGGAGTTCTTCAATGTTGACATAGTTCATGCAATACAGGAACAATGCAATCTAAAAGAAGGTGGTGGTGGTGGGGGGGTCTACTCACCTGTAGCAGCAGGGAAGAAGACCCCAAATACTGTGAAGAAGTTCTCTCCTGGGCTATAATCTGGTCCTGTGTTAGAGCTGAGAAGCCCAGGTGAATAACCAATGAAACCATGCTCTGAAAGAAGAGACAATAACACAAGAAGCACATCAGTGCAGAGATGTACACCATCATTACCAGCATTTCCCCACACAGACATCAGTAAATACATGCTTTCTGTATCGTGGGTGGCTTAAGAACTTCCCTGAAAGCCGACAGTAGTAATATTTTAAAACGTCGCTCAATGTCCCAAAAGACAAATCCAACACAAGGTCAACATTATTCAGTTCAACTTTATTTAAACCCCAAAGGGAAATTATATAATGCAGCAACTTATTATTTAAGTCTTTTCAATGAGTAATCAGAGATGGTTAAAGCTGTGGGATACAAAATCATCATCATCATACTAAGACATACAGATGAAAACCAGAAAAAGATAAAAAAAGGAAATGATAATAATCGTTGGTCAATCTAATAATCCATTATCCATTCCTTTCTTTGCATCCAATAATTATCTTTTTATTATTATTTTTTCTAATTTTCGTGAAATCAATGCATAAATGAGCATAATCAACAAATCACAATTTTTTTTCCAGACTGAAAATTAGTTTCTTCAAGCCAGACTGAGTGATAATATTTTGGATTTTTTTTTCTTCCTCCAATGAAAATGAAATATAATTTAAATCATCACCTGTTCCAGACTCGTCCATTATTATCAACAGCAAACTGTGTATGATTGTGGTAGGACTGATGTTGTTCATCTAACCAGGCATATGTCTGACCTTTTTTTTCTTATATAAAGTATAACTGTCATGAACTCATACAAATATATAATATGAATATATAAACTTCTCTTTAAAAAAACGACAAAGCCATTTTCACACACACCGTTTCACCTGCATACAGCTACAGTAAAATAAAATTGCTTTTGTTTTTCACATCTAAATGCTCCAGATCAGCCAGAACTTCTCTTTTTATAGAGATGGTCTCACCTGGTGATAGTTAATTAATCAAATGCATTTGATTGATAATATTGGTCGTCTACTGCATCTGCATTTTTTTTTTTTTTTTTTTTTTTACATATTGAGTTAAATTGGAGATTAAATTAACCTTTATTTTAAAAACTTTATAAACATAAAAAGTTGTCTTTTCACAGGACTGCACATTTGTCTGCAAGCATTTAAAACACGTTCATAAAACTGTGTATCACATGCGGTCAGTATAATCAATATTATTATCAATATAACACCAAAAACAATTTACTTTGAGATCAAAATACGGCAACAACAGGTGCTGGTTGGTGCTCTTTTTTAAAAAAAAAAAAAAAAAAAAAAAAGGTACACAGTATAAAGATAGGACGGTCAGGCCGCTCTGGGTCATGCTGTTGAATGTGTGAGTGAAGGCTACTCTGCATTGGTGGGAGCCATTTAAACCACACAGCCTGGAGGACCCGCCTTTGTTACAACAACGGACATTTCCCCCCTTGGTTATCTTGCGATGGGAAAGAATGTGTTCTCTCAGATTAATGACATGTTTATCCAACAGGAAGTCACCACCCTTTTCAGAAGCTCAGCAGCTTCCAAGTTTTTAGAGAAAGAATCAAAGCAAGCCAGAGAGGGTGACAGAGCTGGAGAGGAGAGAAAGTGAGCGTGCATTTTTTTTCCCTTTCCCCAACAAAAGCCAAAACCTAAAAAGGGCTTGATGTACTCTTTGTCTAAAGAGTGCATGTTGAGTGCATGTCTGACATCAAATGACTCCGACCAACCCTAGTTCACTTTTTGACCCAGTGAGATCGCCCTCTGTCCAAACAATCAGGAATCAACTAATCCGGGGCGGCCAATGGCCATGACTGCACCATTACCCCCCCACCCCCACCCATATTACAACATCATACTCCAACATCCAAGTGAGCCTGACCGTGCCAGCTCCAACGACAGAGCTCTCCGAGAGGGCGTTCACGTATTCAAACTCAATAACCTCAGAAATTGTTTAGATCTTCTGTTTTTCATGATGAGTTCCGAAAAAAATTTCTGTGGAAACAACAAAATCACATGTATTTTGCCCTACAGATAATGACTAGTTTAAACGTGTTTGAGCAGAAGAAAAAAAACCCATCACATAGGCCACCATTGTGCACTTCAGACCACAGCTTTAACGTGCTTTGCACCATATCTAAAAACCAGCATCTTATCCAAAGACGCATTACCTACAATGCATTTCCATGCGTGTCCTGAGTGACTATGTGAGACTGATTTGATTCGTTTATGCTGAATTACATGCAAATAAAAGCAAAGGCTACATTGTGTGAAGCCATTTTTGGACAACAAACACATCATCAGTGGTTACATTTACACTTTATCATAATCCTCTGCAAAATTACTCTGAGACTTGTGTGAGAAGTGTCAATATTCAACATGTTGCAGATGAACAAATTCCTAATGCATATAACAAAAGACACATAACTTGAAGGAAAATCTGTACATAATAGATATCTGTTGAGCTCTCTGAGGGCATGCTTCTGCTGACTGAACATGTTTAAAGTGAGACTTTAAATAATGTAAAAACAGATCAGATCAGAAACAAACATTAATTTATTAAAACAGGGACGTAATGGTTCATTACTCTGGTTGCTGTTTAATATACAGATATCAATGTCATCCTTAGGATGGAGCTTGGAAACAGACTTTACTTCAAGGCTTGATTGTTTTCAGACAAAGCTGTAGTGACAGTGCCATTATTTCTATTTTCTTATTCTTTGAAGAGCAAGTGTGCGGGAAGAGTGGGGGCTCCTCTCCAAGGGCAGCATTCCTCTGATGCAGGCTGGAATGTGTAGTCGGATTACATGAGCATTTTAGGCCTCGCCCTCTGTCTAGCTGACCTCTTACCCCCGCACACTAACCACTATAAACTGCTGTGCACGGAGCACAAGGCAGGCTGTGATCCTGCAGAGGTGGGGCAGATCCCACTGGGATTACTGAAAACTACATATTACAGTCAGGATCACAGAGAAAGATGATGTGGTTGTCTCTGGAGTAAAAGAAGGCGCCAGATCTCAGTTCCGGCTGTTTCTCTTTGTCATCCCCTAAAAAATGTGGGTGAGTCTTGTTTACACCCTGAACCCCAGACCCAAGGAGCCCATTTGAAGTTTCCAGCAGTGTCGGGGAGCAATTTTCAACTGCAGGGAGGAGGTGAGGTACGTCGCGTTGGAATTCATCTGCGGACCACAATCAGAAGAGTTTGTGGCTAAAGTGTTTGGTAACAGGGACAATATGTTGGCAGCGTTCCTGACCAAACTGAATAATTTTCAAAATTGACAGCGGGAGGTTGATTCTGAGACAACGCTGCAGCGCCATGAGCCGTTTTTCAGCTTTACATCCATCTTTCATGAAAAAGAAGGACAGCTCTGAGGGGGGAAACGACAGATAGCGCACACAGTCCTTTCCTTTAAGCAGCATCAACAGATGAGTGGAGAAAACATTTCTTGACTTACGAGACATGCCTCAGATATGATGGCAGCGTGTGAAAGCTGCCGCAGCAGCACCGCCAAGTGCACACAACGGACGTGTTATCAAACCATGAGCACATCATTTTGGCGGTGACTCCGTTTCCTTCAGGATGTGCCTCAGCGTTCAGTGAGTTCAAGCTAATCTGGGCAATTTCAGTTTGTTGGGGAACCTGTTGGTTCTCTGACAAACATGAAGTCACCACTACAACACACAGCAGCTGCTAAACGGAAAAAATGTGGAGTGGCAGTTTTGGCTGGGTCACAGCTCCTCAGAGCTGCAAACTGGCTTCTAGGAACTGCTTTAAAGCTGACTGCATGTTAGGAGGATCCACTGTCAAGATGAGAGCCTGGTTCTGTGTTACCTGAGGCACTGAAGCTGAATGCTGCAACTCTTAAATGAACAATAAGATTGATTATTTTGGAAGTCAAGCAGCCCTACGTGCATATTTTATCGTGTTTGCGTGTTTTCAGACAAAGTACAGAGAGCTGTCTTGTGTCTGAAATGTGTTAATACCAGACTGGCTTGACCTCTGGAACATTTTTTCTCTTCCCACTGGACAGGAAACTGATAATCACAGAGAACAGGAAATGTGAGGAAGGACTTCCTGTAGGCCAACAAAAGAATATAATCTCCTAAAAGATGAAACACCTCAATAAACACATCATGATCTCAAACAGCAAAAAAAAAAAAAGACAAAATACCCACCATTTTATAAAAAAATACTCATTTTAAGTTATATGAAAAGAAAATTTCTTATTAGATTTAAAAAGAACAACAAACAAACAAACTGAGTGACATAAGTGATACTAGAGCAACACCTAGTGGCCTGAACGGGTCACACACACTAACCTTTCAAAGTGGTAAAAACATTTCCAAACTTCTTTAACCTGCCCTTTGGAAGCAAAAAAAAAGCAACAAAAAAAAGAAAATTAAAAAAAAGAAAAGAAAAAAAGCTTACCAACAGTAGCCGAACTGAATCCAGCACAAAAACTATCAAATAGAATGTGAGCTGCTCACTACTTTCACTACTTTTCATTTACACAAGCGAAAGTTTGAAATTGACCAAAAACAGTTTTTTGTTTGTTTGTTTGTTTGTTTTTTTCACACAAACACGTACATTTACAACATATTAAAATATTTAAATGACAAATGATTCAAATTTACATTGCATGGAAGCAACACGTTTCCCATTCATTGCTCATAAAAACAATCACACAGTGCTTCAAATTCATTCAGTTCAATTCAATTCAGAATACTTAATACTTAACTTGATGGTATGTACCTTAACACCGATATAACTAATTCTCATTTCCCACAAAAAAAAAGAAAAAAAACAGTAGGAAAGGGAACTTTCAGTGCTGGAGAATCAGGCTTTAAGGACGCACCAAGAATGAACGGCCATCGTTTTGTCCTTAAGGTGTACACACAAGCCTGACAATGACCCAGTAATTACAGCCAGGTGTATTTGAGCAGGGAAACATCTAAAACACGCAGGGCAGTGGTTCCTGAGGACGAGGACTGAAGGAAACTGCCGTAGGCCCTACAAAATGTGACAATTATTCATCCAGACTTGCCTTCATTTTTCAACAACAACGTGTACTGATGATGCTTGGGGGTCAGGCTGCTTGGAATATCCCCATGCTATTGGGGGCAAATGAAAAACTATTCCTGGGGGGAAAAAAACTTGTCATTCTGTATACTCTGGCGGTCAGCCAACCGCATACTTTTGGGGACGTTCTGAACTCCAACCTGGAAAACTGAAGCAACCCCAGACCATAATACGTGGAGGATGTCTGTGTGCACAAAGGTGATGAAGGTCCCCAAAAGCTCACAGAGTAGACACCACACACACTTTGAATTTTCCTTCAGGGATTAATAAAGTTATATCTATCTATCTACTCTTATACAACTACAACTGTGGAACAGAGAATCTGGAATCTGACCAATTTACCTTTTTCATTGTACCAGACTGTTTAACCTTAAAAGCTTAGTTTGCTTCACACTGCATATGTGGAAATGCTCTTACCATTACCATTCAGCATTTCTTTCATCAGTTCTCCTTCTCCAACTGTATTTATCCTTCAAAGTGATAGCTCACTGCTAATGCTCAAGGTTTGAATGATGTGTTGCACAGCTATTAACCAGTTCTTCAGCAGTTTCCTCAATCCCCATTTCTTGATTGGTCTCCTTGATGCATGCTAATAGTTTGACCTTTTTGAAACAGAGGCACATCTTTCCATCTTTCCCCAATGCATCTTTTAACACAGTTATTTACATCCAGACTCAGAGAAAGCTTTTCCCCCGCAGCCATCACAACTCTAAACAATCACACTTACAATAGCACTTAATCATGACGCATCCTGTCTGTCTGTCTGATCCTGACTGTGATTATGTCTTGCACTGCATTTGCCCCTTCCAGTACTGTATGTATACAGGTATTTATATTGTGACCTGTCTTATAAAGCGTATGTGTTTTGTATGACTATCTGCAAGAGTATGGTGGGGGTGAATGCATGAATTTATACTTCTATGCACCAGGAGTAGCACTTTTAAATTTTGTTGTGACAATGTTTTACAATGACAATAAAACTATTCTGATTCTGAAATGCAGCAACTCACTGCATTAGTGCATTAGGCTAAAACAACCTGCTGAAAAACATTAATTGCTACGCCAGACTCTTCTCCATCTGTTTAGTTAAATTCGGGCAGTGATTTTTACTGATTCTTTTGACCAGGCATTTGATAATTACCTCATATTAGATGCTATGTTGCTCTGGAAAATATTACCCCTGAATCAATATGCTGGCAGTGTTACTTTTAGTCAAATCGTAAAATGGTGTTGTTTTTATTATTATTATTAGTAGTAGTGTCATTTCATTGTTTATCTGAAATGTCTTCATGATTTTTAATGATCATGCTGCCCCAGAGAATAAATAAAAGTCACGTCTGTCCCACATACAACAGTGATTTGTGTTTACCACCAACCAGAACAGAAAACTCTTAATCTGTAAACCTCATCTCCAACTCCATCTCGTCCTCTGGCCTGCAGCTGTCCAACCAACAGCCACAAAAACAAAATTTGCTGTAGGTATTAATGTGTTCAAACAGGATTATACTCACTAACTGACTTCTGTAATGCTGCATTTGGCTTTTTCCTCTGATACAGTCACAATGGTGTGGAGCTGTTTTTTTTTTTTGTTTTGTTTTTTTAAATCCTCATGGCTTCTCTGTGATTTGGTTTCACTTTCTGTTGATGCTTCAGGCATGCTCAGTTGCTCTGTTAGAATTTTCCAGGAAATTATGGGCTAGTTGCCTAAAAACTGGTAATCCATTAAAATCCCACTCCAATCTCTGACACAGATGTAATTCTGGGCCAAGGAGAGAATAATTTGAGGATTATTCTACATTTTAGAACACTGATGCGGCGTATTAAAAGAAACATGACAGGAACAGCCCTACCAGGATCAAGGTGCGTGAAGGTGCCGATGACAAAGTCCAGAGTGGAGACCGCCAGCACGGCCAAGAGCAGCAGCTGGAGTCTGACAATCCACTTCACACCTGCCAGGTTGATTCCAAGCAAAGCCAGCAGCACTGCTGCTGACATACAGCGCACCGCCCACTGGTTCTGCAGGCCAAGCAGCTCAGCCACCGACTCAGAGAAACCTGTGATGTACATGGCTCCAGCAACACACTGCAGGGTGGGAGGCAGCATCAGCACCACAGAGAAGGAAGATGGGCAGATAAAACATGCATCAAATCCTTTAGCTGAATTACAAACAAAACAAAAATTAAAATCAACGGTTGTGCTGAAAGTCCACATCTGTTACACACCTGTCCAAACACGTAGAGGAGCCCCACAGTGCCCCCCACCCTGCCACCAAGGCTGCTAGAGATCATTGAGTAGATTCCTCCACTGCCCACACCACAGTGCTCAGATACTCCGATCCCCGACATCACTGTAACTAAGGCGACCAACACCACCATAGAGACGAGGAGCATTCCCAGCAGCACCCCAGTGTTCCCCTGAAGATGACAAAACATGGAGCTATTACATATGTACATCTACAACTGCAAACTAAATATTTCTTAAGGATGTTAATCATACACTACACACATCTGCACTCCTTCAGTTCCTCCACTGTACCTGATAAATACCCTGTACAGTATTCCCCAGTCTGTACAGCTTATCATTTCTCCTAATAAATTAAGAATTAATGTCACACTGCTGTTAGTCTGAATACTCAGTTCATACAGAATTCATATTTGAGTTCCCCATGCTTCCTACTTATCAGGAGCACTGTAATGCACAAACCGAATGTGTACTAAAAGAAAATGTACACACAAACATTTCTTTTTGTTTCAATTCTTCATACTTGTTGGCTTTCTATTTTTGTAGAAATGTTACTATGCTTTGATCTTAGCTTTGGCATAAAGAAAACCGCCATGCCTTTGGTTCAGTAAATTAACCCAACTGTGAAACTTAACGTGTACATTTTGTGTCTGGCAAAGACCTTTTCTCTCCATCTCCTCATTTCCTGGAATGTCTCTTAGTTTTAATGAAAAACTACAGGTGTGACCTGGTAGGCAGGTGCTGAAACTGAACCGATGAACCCTTCACACAAAAACAGGCATGTAATCATTTTATAAGATGTATTTCACTCTGGGTAAGATATCCTGTCTCCCACATCATAAACTGTTTGTACCCCTCAAGTTAAAGCAAAACATTTTTTTCTTTAAATTCCACTCTAATCTAGATATGTTATGTCATAGTGCCTTGAAAATGTTTCTTTTTGTTATATTATGTCTTCTTTAAGTATCTGCTGTTGGGATGAAAGTAAATTAAGGTTGCAGCTAAACATAAAAAGTTTCAAAAGATCTGAACATTAATGTGAAAAATAAGGTTAGATATTACAGAACATACAAGCAAAAACATGTAAATAATGCTGCTAGTTCTCTTTCACCCACTGGTCCACTTCTACGATACAAAGTCCCATCAAAGATACTCTTACTGTTGTCATAGCAACCATTAAGTTCCTGCTAGAATACACGATCAGTGGCAAAAACATATCTGCAACAGTTGGTTAGAGATGACTGAAGAAAGAAAAAAAAAAAAAAGCTTTAACTTTCTGTTTGAATTTTGTCATGAAAGCAAAGTGACACCATCTCTTTTCATCTTTGAGGGTTTGTTGTGTTCAGCTGGGGGAAAGGAGTGCAAGTAAAACACATCGAAACAGTGTTTACAGCCTACTGACCACCAGGTAGCCGGTGCGCAGGAACAGAACGACACCAAAGATGTTGATCATGCAGGTGGTGAAGACGCCATCCCAGGTGCCGAAAAGCACCGGCTCCCACACAAACAGCTTGATCCTCCACCAGGGCTGGCTAGATTGGTGAAAACTCTACAGACAAAAATCAAAATGCTTTCTTTTAGCATCAGCCTCTAAACATCGGTGTTTCCATATCTGATTCTAATGAAGTCAAGCATGGGAAAGTGAGAAAACAAACATCACACCTGTGCATCCTCATGGAATAGATCATGAACATATGTGTTGGTCTCAGCCGGACCCTCATTCAGTAGCTTTGCCCCGTCTCCATCCTGGTCGCGTGTGTGTACAGTCCAACCAATTGGAAGAGTTTCCATTGCCTGCAGATGTTACTTGATGTAGACTGAATGAAAAACAACACATAAATAAACTACACCAAACAGTTCTGGGAGCAATTGTGGTTTGATGGCTGCTACTGCCTGTCCGTGGTCTCTTGCTGCCTGATAAAATTGTCCAGATGATTCTGTAATAGTGGGTGCAAAAACTTGAGAAGGGCGTATAACAGAGAAGCCGCTTGTCAGCTGGGAATTCTGGTTGGCTGTCAGAGCTTCCTGTGGTGACGAGTTACAAATTTCAGTTAAAGCAGCGCAGAGGACTTTTTCTATTTTTAGTGCTTTGGCTGCTCCTAGAGACGAGTATCAGTGCAACACTAAAATGTACCTGGTCTTTTCCTGAGTCATCCTCTCGATTTCTCTTCCATCATTACTTTTTAAAACATCTTAGACGCCTCTGCTGTTATGTCTGCGAGCTTGTTTCATCGTTGTTGATGTGTGACAAAGTAGTTTAAACAATACATATTCGTCTGACCAGGATGGGGCAGGAAGTTACTTTGTCCATTTTTTTACTAGGTGATCACTGCAGCTAGACGAAGCCGTGTAAAAGAAGGCAACGATACCTTCAAATTCAACTGAAACCGATATGTCAACGTGAACAGAACTCATTGTTCTGCTTTAAAGGAGCTCTGACTGGCAGTTAGTGGTTTCAATGGTAACATTCACCTGACTGAAAATGCACTGAAAGTTTGTCCCAAACTCCAGCTACTTAAAAAGAAATTTAAAGCATCCAAATTAAATTTCTATGTAACCATGAGCACCATAACACATTGAAGCACACGTCATATTTGTGTCTTTGGAGCTAAAATTGTCAACATATGGTTTAATAATAATAATAATAATGATAATAGTAATGATAATAAAGTAACCTCTGAATTTCATTAGACGTACTTAATTTGCATCAGTCCGAATAACGAAACTCCATTTTATGGTCTAAAAAAAAACAAAACAACAAAAACAAACAAAAAACAAAAACAAACGAACGAAAAAAAACAAACAAAAAAAAACAGTAATTTTTACATTCAGGATACTTAGGCTACTTAAAAGCCCCCAGGCCTCAAATGAAGTGGAGAAATGAGAAGATGCATGTTTCATACTTTTCATTAGAGGAGGATAAAAAAAATAGTGATTTGAATGGATTTCATTGTGCACATTTTGAGTATGGTCTTTAGCAGTCCTGAGTATTTTAGTCCATGTAGTTTCCACTAGTCTAGAAATGAAAAATACATTTTAAAAGATTAACACTCAAAAATTAATAATATAGGCTACACACACACACACACACACACACACACACACACACCAACCAAGATACGTAGTAAAAATAGAAAATATTTTCTTCCTCCACTTGTCTAAATCCTAACCGTCTGGGAGGCCTGTCTGAGATAAGAAGCATGACACTAACGTCGTTATTTAGCGCACAAAAAAACTAAAAAATGATTACACTAAACTTTTGTTCCGTCAACAAGCCCACCAAATGTATATTTTTTTGGGTGCCTATAGGCTTTATTGTCAACTGTCCGGGGACTACAGCCATATTGGCTAAAGCTGCCCCTTTTTACTGTCATTTAATTGGGACTGTCCGCGACATAATAAACTATTAAACTAAACTAAACTAAACCAATAAGGGCCCATTAGAGGAAGCAGAGAGTAAACACATGAAGGTAAAACAGCCACAGGTGCAGCAGGTCGTCACCCGGATCCAGCAGGGTGTGCTTTCCTCTGCTGACAGTGCCATGCCAGTTTAATAAGTAACAACAAAAGTTTTACAAGAGCTAAAAATTCGTAAATGTATTATTTATTCGTTTACTTTACAAGTGTTTGTTTAAACGCAGCAACGTCGACGCTAAATCTGAAGTAGAAATGATGAGTTTGAAGTTTCTCTGTGGTTCGAGTAAATGCTGAATAGTTTAAAAATAATTTGGTGTCCTCGCCTTTCAGAGAAGCTTATATAAACCTTACCTTTCACAGCTCCATATCATTCAGAAGTTATAGACATGAAGGTGGAAGACAAAAGAGTGAAATTAGAAAGTCCTCAGTGATGAATCCAGCCGACATGAAACCGTCAGCTGGTAACAGGTACTGTCCTTAAATGTGTCACTGCTTACCTTTCCAGGGCGTGTAGCAGCATTTGCTCAAGGTTTCTGTTAGTTTTGGCAATAAGCCCGGGACTGAATTCGGTAGATTAAATCCGACAGATGGAAAAAAAGATCCACTTTTTCATTTGGACTACTACGACTTTTACTTTCTCGAACATTTAATCAGTTTTGGACCACAACAACACAGCTCTGCTGCTCATCACACACACGCGTGTTCCTTCCTTTTCATTTAAAAGGTAAATGAACGGGCTTTCTGAAATTGGCATGCAGTAAATTTCCTCGTTGTTTCTAAAGTAAGCACAAAAAAGACAAACTCCTTTATTGCTCTTAATTGGCTACTTCACAGCAAAAGAAAACATTTTCTTAATTTGTGTTTCAAAATGCAGTAGATGTAAAGTTAAAAAAAAAAAGGGCCATACAAGACACATACCCACAACGATTCAAGCTCACATACTGTGAATAACTTTATTCATAAGGACGTGACACACAACAATCAACTTGTGATTGGGTGGTCAAGACTTGAGCCCACCCTTGCTCCCTGATGCCACCACTCCTGATTAAGATT
>JBAMYA010000014.1:7528989-7546883 GCA_037176975.1 Arrhamphus sclerolepis | reverse complement strand
ATAAATCAACCAAAACGTATTTTAGGTGACATGAATTTGAGCTGCTTATTGGTGCTGAGGTTAAATATTTGATTATTAAAATTGTCATACTTAAAACTTTCATGAAGAAAAACTTCCATCATTTATATTTCTTTTCTACAGTGAAACCCAACAATATTCATTCAACTGCATAAGCCTACAGACAAAATTAAAACAAAACAAATATGCAATTTTTTTTTTTGTATCAATTATTTTGATACTACCAAAAGATGCATATAAAATTCTCACAAAGCCATATCTTCTCAGACAGTGGGCTGATGAACCAATGAAATGCTTCAAAACAACATGCCTTTCACTTGCAGAAGGTGTCTCTTGCACACACCTCATCTCTCTAGATCGACAGTACTTTGTTGAACATAAAAAAAAATTTACAATGTATTTACAGCAGGATATTTTCTATACATTCTAGAGGGAATGATCAATGATAAAGAAGGGATTTGATGAATTATGTGGTGCTGTCTGTCCCTGATTGTCAATGGAGTTGTAACAAGAGGGAGCTTCACACCAGTTCTCAACTGGATGGTGCACATAAGACAATGTTAAACACAATAGCACCTACATGTATATATATGTACACATGGAAAGCAACCAACAGCGTGACAGAGCATGGACTCGTCACTCGTGGATTTGTAATTGCATGGTTCTAGACAAGGCCTGGCCAGCCATACACATTCGCTTCACGTGAAAAACAAAAACCCAAAACATTATTTTGTGAAATTGGTCTGGTAACCCTCCCAAATTGCAGCCATTTCCACCGTAAAATAATGTACTATTGCAGCAGGAGGGCGTAAGAACTCATACAGAAGCGTTTGAGAGCCACAACTCAAAACAATCAAGATCACTGCAGAATTGCTAATAATGCCTTAAATGAAGTTTTCCCATTCACCAGCATTTCTACTACTACTACTGCAGTCGCTGTACACCATCTTGGATGTGTTTGTTGTTCTACGTCACATTTTTCATTTCTCTGATTGGTTGCATTTCTATCCAATGGTGTCCAGACGCAGTTTCTTCTGCATCAGCTGGCACTCTCCCTGGAAATTATCGATGAATCCAGAGGAGCAGGAGGAAATGAATTAGGATGACTGGCCAGGCTATTCAAACAAGGCCTGGGAGAAGGACTGACATCTAGATAATAGGTGACGCAGAAATACAAAAATACAGATCTAAAACGTGAAACTCGTACACATACTGCAGAAAAGCAACTGAACTGCAAGTTCCTCCCATCCACAAAATAGTTTGAGAATCAAATGGTGATTTTTATATTTTTCAAATTATTTAAAATAATAAAACATGGAAGGCAAAATTAAAGTTCCCACATTTCAACATATTACAAAGTGAATAGGTTGAAAGCTTATGTTTGTTGTTGTTGTGCAACTGGAATTAGTAGCCTTAAAGCAAAGGCTGACTAAAAATAAGTACATCTGCAGGAATGATTAAAAGGAAGTGCTGAAAGAAAAAAAAAAGGCACGGAAGAAAAATTAATGACACTATAAAGTCTAACTCCTTATTTCCACATGTGCTTTCTTTCTATAATTTAGTTTTACTAAAACAATGATGTTCAATGAATACTAGGCTGCTGCCCTAAAACCTGTGTAACTTCTGAGAACTAAGTACCACACACATCCTTTGAAGCAACTAGAGCAAAGAGCATAATTTATCATTTGAAATTAACCAGTTTTAACTAAGTGGCAAGACCCACAAATCTCATAGTTTACTTTTAGGTAAAGGTCAGTCTTTGACTGACTGTACACATTACATTCCCTGTAGTGCAGAATGTGCAAACTGTGCAAATGCCAAGCAAAAATCCCGATACTACTAAAATATGAAAGAATTAATCTGCAACATTACATGTGCAGCAATTTGAGGCCAGAAATAATTTTAAGCAATTCAAAAACTTATTTTTGAACAAAGTTTTAAATATCCCATGGCCCAGTCTTTTTTTTTTTTTAAATTACGCAGCCTTTTAAGCGTAAGCGTTGCATTAGTAAAATCAGTGCCATAAGATCTTAAAACGAGTTGAAATAAAAGTCAAGTGGAAAACGAAATTAATCTGTAAATTAAATGTTTGTGAATGGAATACGAGCTAGATTCCAGACCTGAAAACCATAGTCAGTCATGTACCTTTGTTTGCACACATCCTGTAGAAATAGTCGTGATAGCTGACAATAAAGTGACTTTAACATAAAGTGAAGAATGATTGTGCTATGATGTCGGGACGCTCTAACGTAAGAGTAAGAAAAAAAAAAAGGGGTTATATTGTTGAGTACGAGTTCAGTGGTTTCATCAGATAAACGGCACGGGGAGGTAGCTGCAGTAAGAACAAAAAGGCATACATAAATATAGCCTACATATTGTAAATTGATATATTGCATCAAGCAGCAAGATTGGCTAAATCTTTTTTTTTTTTTTTTCTTAATTTTTAGCAAGGCAAACTGACACCAACATTAAAAATAAACTATGGCAGTAAAGATACGAGAAATTAATGAATCTCTTGCAATACACTTTGGTCACTTAATCTCTTAGTGTACATTCCAGACATGTATGTGTATGTGTGTGTACATATATATATAAATATATATATCTACACACACATACATACATACGCATATGTATATATATTTCAAAAAGGGAGATGGTAATTATGGTATGATTTTTATCGATCACTTTCAGCATTTTATTTTTAAACCAAAGTTTTAAGTTACGAAAAACAAGACATGAATGTTTATGCGAACTGCTTTAGGAAAGAGCACATATTTGAGATGGGACTTAAATTTGGCAAAACACAAGAGATGATGTAAAGTGCTTCTGAAATCACTCTTCTCCCTTTTCCTTCAGCCAAAAGATTCACTGGTTGAAACGTCAGGGGAGGAGTTCAGTTGAGACCTAGTCTCAGGGACTCGAACTAAAGGGAAATCTGAGAAGTCTGTGCTGTGTCCTCGAACACTTATTTGTCCGTTGGCAACAGTAAACTGTGAGGAGGATCCAGATCTTGAGGTCTGGAAATGTGATTTGAAGTTCTGCTCAAAAGAGCTTATCTGGAAAGTCTGCAGTATCCCTTGTGATGAGTCAGTCTTTTTAGAGGGTGAGACCTGCTCCAGAAAGTCCTCGTCTGATGGGGAAACTGCAGAGGGAGTGGTGGTCTCATCACCTGAAAACGAAAATGAGTGTTGGGAGTCTCCAACCAGTAATCCAAAGTGAGGTTTGTCTAATGTGGACCTTAGCGGTGAGCTCATCCCTGATTTGAACCTGCTGGGGGAGGGAAACTGTTTCTCTGTGGAGAACAAAGGCTGTCCAGCTAATGTGGGGTTGTCTGAGACCAAGCTCAGGCTCTGGCTGGTCAGGTAGCTGTCATTCTGACTTGTCCTCTCCAGTGCTTGCTGGAGAAATTTTGAGTATTCTTGCAAGAGACTGACTTTCTCAGTAGATGGCTGAGCTTGGGTACTTGAGGCTCCGAGGCTCTCCACAGGGCTGCTGTCTGAAACATCGGAGGAATTAATAGATATGCTCGAGGTCACTTCTGTTTCAGCCACGCTAAAAGAAATGTCTGATTGCCCATTAGGTTTGTTGGAGTAGTGGTCCAACAGAGTCTGAAGAACCTCATCAGGCAAAACATTCTTCTCATGAGTTGTCTTTAGCTCAGTGCTGATTGGCTGGGGCTCCAGAATGGTGGCAGGGACAGTTTCGTCAATGACAGTCGATACTACGGTTTGTGTAACAGGAGGCTGAGAAGTGATGCTGCTTGTGTTCAGTCCATAATCCCGACTGCTGCTGTTGTTGTTGGCCATTGCAGCTTGAAGGTAACGCTTCTTCTTGAGAAACTGCATGGCGTCGTCATAGTTTGTGCTGCTGGCTGCTGGTTTAGCTGGTCCCCCTTGAAGAGTTTCAACTGACTCGAGGTCAGCGTTTCCTTCTACATCTAAAAGACTTTGCTTTTCCACAATTTCAAAGGTGTACTGTGCCACCTTATCATTTTCCTCAAACGAGGACAATGTGGGCAAGCAGGGTGAGGTTTGCTCACTGGGCTGTTTGAGTCTCCTCTTTGAAACCTTTTTGAGGACTATTTTAGGAGGAGTTGTCTCTTCTTGTGACACTTCTTCTTCACGTTGACTGGCGGTTTCTTCAGGAAGTTCCACAGAGTAGTCAGCGATCACATACTCATGTTTCACCTTGGAGGACACAGCATATAGAGATGGACCTTCAACTTTACCTTGACTCTGATCCTCCTTCTCCTCAGGTTCTCTGACAGCAAACATGTGCCCTTCTGTCTGGACAGTGGTGGAAGCGCCTGAACTCTTTTCTGCACATTTTTGGCGCTTCTTCTTGGGGAGGGAACACTCTTTGGGAAGATACGGAGACCCTAAAGGATCTACGTCACGCAAAGGTCCAACTTCACCAGCTGTCTTGTTTGTCTTCCTCTCCCTGTTTTCATGACACATTCGTCTGTGCTTTAAAACCCGGTCCGTTCTGGAGAAGTACTATGGAAAGAACACAGAATGCCGACATGTTAATGTTGCAGTAACAGGAAAAACCAGATATCCCAATCTGTTAATTCAACTGAAACTGGATAACTTCAGTTTTGTTCCTTATACTATATTTCATTTCAACCGATATAAATAATGCAGGAACTAACGCATTTTAATTTTACTTATGTCAAATACAAGTCCATCTCCATTTCTGTTATGTGCCAGATTTTTTTGGTCTGTTTCCAAATGCCAACATTCCAACCTTTAGGTAGAATATTGTGATAAGAGATACGATACAGCTGTACATCTCTTCTGTAGATTAGGCAATTCAAAAAACAAACAAAAATGTGAAACTTTGTGTTGTTTGTACTACTGCTCCTGCCAGTCACTGGAACTTAACTGGCTCACACACACCCTGACGATACAGGACGACATCACAATCTAGTGATGCAGTGAAACTTTTGTTTCTTGGTTTTAATCAAATAAATTCAACTACAGCTTCACCGATTACCCTTGTATGACAGGTGTTCAGAGGGATTTTATTGATGCATGCTCTCATTTATACCTGGTGACAATAGTCACATTGGTATGGCTTCTCTCCACTGTGAGTCCTCTTGTGTCTCTCCATGTGATACTTCTGGATGAACCTCATCCCACACTCGTCACAGCGGAAAGGTTTCTCACCTACAGAAGACAAAAGACAAAGCGAACTCGTTCAAGACTAAAATAACAGAAACAATTCTAGTGAATAGAACTAACAGCTCTTATCGATTCCTGTGAATACCATTTGAAGTTATTTTTCACTCACCAGTATGGATCTTCTCATGTCTCTGGAGAAGATATTTCTGAATGAATCGCATGTCACACTGACTACACTGAAATGGCTTTTCACCTAGTTTGGAAAGGAT
Source organism: Arrhamphus sclerolepis (assembly GCA_037176975.1). NCBI lineage: Eukaryota > Metazoa > Chordata > Actinopteri > Beloniformes > Hemiramphidae > Arrhamphus > Arrhamphus sclerolepis. Next base: position 7,541,470 of record JBAMYA010000014.1, on the reverse strand, counting down.
ATAAACAGTATAGATGACAAAGGAGATGCTTCTTTTCCTATTTAAAGGAATATTTTTTCCAGATTTTATTCTAAAACGTGACGTGGTAATTCATACCAGTGTGGATGAAGACATGTCTCTGTAGATGGTAGTTTGTTCTGAACGCAGCATTACAGTGAACACAAATGTGACACTTGGGGTTTTGTACTCCCAAAGATCCATCATCATTCATGCTGAGAATCTACAACAGCAAAAAAAAACAACAAAGGTGGATAGTAGTATTAGTTTAATTTGCACATGTAAAAAACATGATAAAATAAATATGAGATTTTTAAAAAAAATATATAATAAAATAAATAGTTTTGAACCTTTGCTGGTGAGCGCTGCTTCCTTTTTTTCTTCTTGGGACACACCATCAGGTCCTTAATAGCTTTTTGGTCCTTCCTTCTATGGACTGCTGAGTCAGACAGCTTCAGTTCCTGCTTGATGCTCAGCTGCAAAGGCAGAACCACAGATAGTCAAAGAGATTTAATATGGCACATGACCTACTTTTAGGTGGCCCTCAGCCAGTCACCAGTTTATACAGGTCTGGCAGGTGGAAACAGGCGAGGAGATGATAATAAAACACTGTACAGCACCTCCTCATGGAGCTGACCAGGGCACAACAGAACAGAGGAGAACCTCAGGGCCTGCTGAGGGACTACATCTGTAGTTAGAAACGGATATTCCAACTTTCTTATTATTTGTTGATACTCTGATATTCACATCAACTCCTGTGAATGACTTCTATACTATTGAATTTAGGGATCAAAAAAGTTTTTTGTTTTTTTTTTGTTGAATTTGACTAAATACCCTAAATAACATAATCAGTGTTTCTTCAACGATTTCGCTGAAGAACATAAAGTGTGATCTTTAAGAGCTTTTTTTTTTTTTTTTAAATTCCATCTTCTTTTATCTTTCATAACTACAAAATTTTGAATACTTGTCCAGGTTGGTCAACAAACATCTGCACACATAACTAGTTTTTACTCCCCAAGATTGTCAAAACTCATTTTGAAAAGGTAAATCAGTGCTTTGATTCAGCCCTGCTATACGCTCTCTCACACACACAAAGGTTATATCAGCCCTTCTCCTCTTAATGCATACACTGAGCCAATGCATGTGTGCACATTGGGCTCTACACTGTTCTCAACTACAGATAGCAACTTTCACTTTTCCTCTGAAACTTTTAGCAACTTTTTTCAAGACACACGGATAAATGTGGTAGCTAAAAACGCAACCAGTCTGTTAAATTACTGAAAGAAATATCACGGCACAACAGCAGACAAGCATATGAATGTGAACGAGGAAGATGAAAATTAAAGCATTATGCTGCTATTGGTGTGTCAATTTCTGCGGGAAACACTGATATTAAAATCAAAAAGATAAATGCATGCAGATCTTAATTTCAGACTCTGTTGTCATTTCAATTCCACTAAAGTTACTTAAAACAGGTTTAGCATTATTTTGCCAACTTACATCAAGTTGGTTCAAGCAAAATGACTTGGAGTCATTTGGAGTAAAGAGGTCAAGTTTAAAAATGCATGCATGTATAATACAATATGTACAGTTACATATTATTTGAAACATGACCACTACTTCTCTAGCAAGAACTCACTGGCATATGAAGCAAGCAGGGAAACTTATTGGTGAGTTTTAGGGGGAAATGCACTCCCACCTCGCCTCCTTCCTCCTCTTCCCCTCCTCCGCCACCATTCCTCGTCACCTCCTCCTGCATCATCAGCTGCTCTGGGGGGATCAGATCATGAGTAACCAGCGAGTTACCGGTCAAGTCCTCATCGTCGTCTTCATCATCGTCGTCCTCGGCCAAAAGTGGGTGGTTTGCCAGCGATCGTTCACCCAGGGTCATCACCACCAGCCCCCCGCCTCCCAGGCTGACCCTCCCACCTCCATCTATTCCTCCACTGCTGCATTTCAGCATCATACCCTCCATCTTGTCGTCTGCATTCATCTTACATTGAGTACTTATTGATTCTGTGGGAAAAAAAAGAAAAAGAAGACAATGAGGCAATGTTTTCAAAGTCATATATATGTGTGTGTGTGTAAAGCAAAGACATTCAATTTCAAAATGAACTTGGTCATATTTTCAAAATAGAAATTTAGCCAGGCGAGACATTTTCAGTGTCTGGTAAGCAGCAGGTAAAGTAAATGTTTTAATAGACAGAATTTTTTTTTTGTTTGGGAAAATCTATTTTTTGTCAACGTTTGCCTCTTCCCTCTGAAATTAGTTACATTAAGTCACAATACTTTATTTCCCCACTTCTGAAATAAAAAAAACAATTGTTCATATTAAACAAGGTATATCTCAAACTGTACAAAATTAAAAGTTGTATTCAGCATCAGATATGATATGTTGTCTCATGAAGCAGTATCAAGAAGCATTTCTTAAGTTTAGCTCAATGGGACTCCCTATAGGTTAAGTGGTTTCTCTTGAATCTCTTAACTGGTTCTGCCATGCTTTCTGTCCATTGTATCTCTGCAAGTCAGTTTTATTGTTGTTGATGTGTAACATAGGTCAGGAAGTGTCAAATGAAATTGAAACTGATGATTTATTGTGGAGAAAAAAAGTCCTTCAGGATACTTTCAATATCATGACAGACTGATTACAAATTAAACATTGCAACTTAATGTTTGGATTTAGTGATAAACTAAAACGTTTGTTTGGTAGCCCAAGCAGGGTTAAAGACAAGGTTTGAGATATCAATTGCATATCTTTGGGTTGACAGTATTATCATATTAACCACCAGCCACACAAGTATGTAGCATTGTTGGTTGAATGTTACAAGGCTGCACTGGTTTGTGATTTTTTTTTTCTTCCCTGCTTATTTCATGTAGCAATATTTGGAGATCAGCTCTTTTTACTTTTTCATACATATTTAACTCATTTCATTGAAACAGCTCTTAAACCTGTTACATTTTAACAGTTGTGATCCCTCAGTTTCACATCTAATGTCAACAATGTCTCCTCTCAGGAAAGTGCTAACTTCTGTAACTAGGTCACTCGTTTCTGAACTCTAACACAAACCATGCAGTGTGATGTGGTAGAAAGTGAAATATCTTGGGGGCATAATAATGTATTGAACTTAAATGCAATTAAAGACCAAAACTTGATGAACTTTAAAGTGTCCTTACTTTGTTACAGCTTTAGAAGACGGTTTATCGTAACTCTGCGAACAACGGGGCATTTCCAAATAAACGCAACAATTAAGCTACACATTTCTACGGCCGAACAGCTAATGTTATACAACAAATCTTCATGCACTAATCGATTAACGTTAAAAAAAAAAAAAAAAAATAAATAAATAAATAAATAAATAAATAAAGCTTGACCTCAGCACGGAAATGCTAGCCGACATGGCACTTGTGGACAGTTTAATGAGAGGTTTGAAAAACAGAAAAATGCCAACTGACCCAGGAAACAGCCACCAAGGTAAAAGGAAAAAAAATCTGTGACAGTGACAACGGATAACCAGCCTTTCTGTATATGAACACACTCGGGTTAAGTGGTTTAAGACTCGTTAGCCAACCGCGCTTGTCAATGCTGCAACATCTTATTTACAACAACCGTTATAGAGCAAGCAGGAAATGCGGCGACTATGTCTTCAAAATAAAAGCACCAGCTACTCATTTTGAAAACCCTGAGGAATCATCAGTCATCCCAACTCTTCTATACATCTGTCTAACTTTATTTGTATAGCACGTTTCATACTGGTTGTGCAACACACAGTGCTTTACAGCATTAAAATAAAAGGCAGTAGAAACATACTTTACCCCTAAGAAAGGAGCGTTTCACTTAAGGTCAGATTCACCCTGCCACATCGTTTTATCTGGCTCGTCAAAGTGTGCAAAAGAACCATAAACTTGTAACTAGAATATTCCTGAGGAAACTTCAATGTGACTGCCCGTTGTGATTCAGTACCGACATCAAAAAGCAGAATAACTGAGGTGGAGACCAGCTGGTTTATGTCAAACATTAACAGTTTAGCAGATAATTTAACAAAAATTGGTGATTTTTGTCAAAACTCGTGGTTTTTCTAAATTTTACTTATTTTTTTCCCCTTTTTTCTATATAACAAAAGATTTTAGTACAAAAAGTTGAGGTAACAGAAAAATTTGCAAATTTTACAATGTTGTAATTATATGTCAAAATGTTGCACAAAGTTGATATTTTCTAACAAAAACTAATATTAAGTTAAGAAGTCACAATTTTGTGACATTTGTGACTCGTGATAAAAAAGAATTTTCAAAATGTGCAATTTTACCATATATACATGTGTGTATACACATATATACACATATGTATATATATGTATACACACACACACACACACACACATACACACATATATATATCAATTCAGGAGTGATGATTTAACTTCACAGTTTATCATTAGAAGGTTGTGATGCATTGTAAAAGACAGGGAAGTGAAATTCTTCTCTCTGTGTCTCCCATGATGCATTGGCTGCGGTTGCTTGTAGTTTTTGATTTCCATAGAGTTTTAAGGAATCAGAAGCCATGTGGGTAGACAATAATGCTCACGTTGTCACCCCCAAGGCTATGTGCTTCATCTCAATAAGCCCCTGGCCACCCCCGGCTCCAGGATAGTCGGGAACAGCATTTGGACTTTTGATGTGTGTGTGTGTGTGTGTGTGTGTGTGTGGACTCTTAGGATGAAAAAAAAAAAGGGATTCAGGAATTCAAGCCAAAGTGAGAAGTCAAGTTTCTTTCTGCCAAATGAACAGCAGACTAAGAGAGAAGAGGTGGGAGAAAGAAAGCAGAAATGGGGGGGTGGGGGGGCAAGACTATAATCAGAGATGGAAATAAGGTGAGTCCGGAGAAAAACATTATAACAATAGCAAGAATAAGTAGGGAAAAACATACAATAGTTCATTTTGCTACTTCCACCTCTCTATCCAGTAACAGCAGGATAAAGAAGCAAAGAAACTTCAATATAGAGGTTGAGAACAAGGGAAACGCTTACAGACTGTGGGGATTGGCATAGACTTTTTGAAAATTTTCTGCGCTCCCTGGATTGTTTTTCAATACCTTCTGTTCAGCTGTCAGCTGATTTTGGAAGCTTCTATTGGTGTGGAGATTATAGAAATACGTTTCTGTAGTGCATCAGTTGTGTGTTGCTGTGCCTTGTTAGCAACAAATCTGCTGTATTCAGCTCCCAGACCCCTCAAGTGTGATTTAATGCCAGTGTTTCTCTTTTCTTATATCACCCCTCAGTCCAATTACTGCAGCTCTCTCCGTCACTGTCTCTCTGCCTTCTGATTCCTTTTTGCAGTTTTACTGCCGACAGTCATGAAGGTCATGACGGTCCATCACCTTTGCTTGCCACTGTTCTGTGTCATACGAAACACTCTGCTTGATGTATGTGAATTAATATTTCTATCATTCTGCTACACGCTGTACACATCTCGATGTATACAGCCCCTGTTGTTGAGTTCAGAGGACCCCAAACAAGTGTTATGTGAGATTTACTTACTAAACATAGGTTCAATATTACCCAGTCCAGACAGGAACAAAATACTGACAGACTGAGGCAGTGTAAAAGATGTAGATTTTTTTTTTCTTTAAAAAGCATGATATAAAGACAACTTCCAGTGAAGTCGTGGGAAGCTGAGTACACATTTATGTTGAGGAGGCACAGTCAGCACTGACAAAATGCAGCAAAAATGTTTCTTAAAACAGTAACATTGAAAGCCCTTTTGTGTTTAAGGATATTAATACAGCAAGGTTTAAATATTCTTTCTTATTGGCAATTCCTCTGTCATACTCACAAAATGGGAGAAAAAGAGCCTAAAAAGACTGGAGAGGAAAAGCTGGTCAGGTTGGAGTAGCCGAGCTAAAGAGACATGAAAGTTTCTCATGAATGCACAACCAACAGCCTGCCCAAAACACCGGCTCCGGATCAAGAAAAAAAATCCTTACAGAGCTTTGCTTTCTCACATACAAATGCACATTGTCCCATTAACACATGATTGATTACTTTTCGCCATTACAATACAACTAGCACCGCTAATATGTGTGTGCAGATGTGTGTGATTACTCGGGATAACCCAGCATCCCACTGAGATGCTTTATGTTCATGTCTTCTGCAAGACCGTTCATTTTGAATAATATGACATAAAAGATCAACGAATACACCATTTTATAAAAAATAATTCTTCAGTTTGGTAATAGTAATGGATAATTGGTAATGGATCAATGAATGGTCTTTTTTATGCATTTACATGAAAAGTGAGATCAGATTTTTAAAATAAATAAATAAGTGTGATGCGTATATTCTTAATTAGCTGTAATGTTAAATTCTTTTTATGGCATCAGTGAAAAATGATATGAGACTGCAGATAATAAACTGAGTAAAAATAACACTCAGGAGCATATTAGTAACTAGTTTAATAGCTTAATCATGGACAGTTCACTCAGATCAGTGTTTTATCATGAACCCCATTTCAATTGCCCATTATTGCTATCTTTTACATATGCTGACACTAAATAATCTCACGTCAATAACTATTTACACTGCCAATAGTGTTTATCTCCATCACTGTCAGCATCATGTGCCCTGATGTCGGCCTCATGACTGTATTAATTTTGTTGTGCCTGCATGCATTCATGCGCTTGATTAAAAGATGTTAGACAGCGATATGTCATCGGCAACGTCGCTTTACACCCCAAGGACACCTCTGCGCACTGAACACAACCTATCACTATAATTTACATGGAAATGATATCCCAGGAATGACCTCCAGGAATCATGACGAAGGCTTTGCCATTTGAGAATGTCAGAGCTCCAGGACAGGACAGAACTTCACCTCAGCAGCCAGTGATCATGTTCCAACATGATATCATTCCCAACCACTTGTCTCGTATTTCCCCCGAGCACCCTCAAGAATTACGTTTTCATTTAGCTGCAAGCAGCTTGATGCATTGCTGTAATCCACCAAGTGGGTGAATTGCATCCCACACAAAGGAAGAGCTTAAGATGTTCCCAACCTGGTAATATCATAAAACTGGAAAGTGAAAGGGATTTAACATTGCACTGAGGTTCAGCATATGAGGTGTAGTAATTTTGATTTTTATGGTTCTTTGATTTAACTGCTGTAAGATAAAAGACGACATTTCAAAATAGAAAACTCTGCCATTTTTCCCCATTGTTTTATTGAAACAAGCAAGATTTTATAATTTCTTGGTAATATACTTTTTTAATCCTCCCTAATCAAGCATGTAATATAATATTCATCCATATGTTGACAGATTGCCAGGCCATCACAGGGTCACCTGTAGACAAACAACCTTGCACACTCACAATCACTCCTGTGGGCAATTGAGAATCACCAGTCTGTCTAATGTTTTTGGACGGCGGGAGGAAGCCGGAGTACCCGGAGAAAACCCACTCAAGCATGGGGAGTACACGCACACTACACACAGAAAGACCCCTGCTGGGATTCAAACAGGAACCTTCTTGCTGTGAGGCAACAGTGCTAACCACCAGGCCACCACGCTGCCCTCAATAAATGTTATTCAGCCAGAGCACATACCTCATCTCGCTGTAGAATATAAACCAAGTAGAGTTCTGAGGTCTTTGGAGGCAGCCATCTGGTAGAACCTCCAGTTAGAACTGGTCTACATTTCTCTTTTTTTGCATTATACATTATATTTATACTGTTTTTATCTTTTTTTCATGCTTTTTTAAAGCACTCTGCGTTACCTTCATGGATAAAATGTGTTACACACACATAGGCCCCGGTCTTACCTGATATGTTCAGTATGCCTTTGTTGACTAAAAATTGCCCCTACTTCATATAGTGTGCTCTTATAGTATTATAGTATTATTTTAATATTTCTGGGAGAGTTAGTTAGACCTTGAAACTTGTTAGCAGAGCATATGAGAAGCAACTGAGAGGTGCAGTTTAGAATGGAAACCTGTTACACGCTGAAAAAGCACAGCTACAAAATGAGGAGCAGAAGGCAGGATAAGGAGGGGTAATGGTAACAAAAGATAATGAGTGCGCGAGAAGATGAAAAGGAACTGGTAAGTCTTGAAAATAAAACGTGTCTGACAGGAAGTCTGGGTAATTAATTGGAAACATGACTGAGCTGATGGGCACTAATAAGTCCATATGTGTCATGGCAGTCCTAATATTCTGCTGTTTCTGTGGGGGTTTGTACACTGGTACGATTTTTTTTTTTTTTTTACTCTCAACATAGTTTTGATTTAGCTTTAAATGATTGTCATGCTTGTGTGTCTGCTTTTGAGATACTTTGACTTATTTGCACACACTTACAGAGGTTTTCTGACATTTCTATCGTCAAAGTATTATGTTTTTAGAAATGTATCCCAGTGCCTAAATGGCATGCGTGTTTGCTCTGTCAGTTATTATAGTGTGATTGACAGCTACTTATGGAGTCGTGGCTCTCCTCCATGAAACTGATTTGTGTGACCTCAAGCAAAGATAGTCTCCATCCGGCTGTAAGCAAAGTACACACACACACACACACACACACAAACAGATGATGCATTCAAACTCTCTCTGAGTTGCAGTTTAGAGAAAAGAGGTGAGAGGCATTAAAAGACTGTTTATGAATTCATGTTTCCAAATAAATGTTTTCCGCTTTTTGTTCTTCGAGTGATTAAATTAAAAGCCCGAGACTCTGCGTGTTGCGTAAGCAGCATTATAGCCCATGCATGTGTGAGTATGAGCTTGCACGTGTGCAAGTATTGTCCCTTGGGGAAGGTCAGGGACATTAGTAAGATCAGTAAAGCAGACTTGTTCATTTTATTAACTGTCTTCCTGATTACATCTTGCCCTGGGGTATGCTGCCTCCATTAACCAGGTCAAAGTATGATTACGCCAGAATAGATTAGCGTTCTGTTTTCCTCACTCAGGAACCACTGCAGAGAGGTTACACCTTGGATGCACTTACTGTAATGTAAAAGCATTTCAGAGACAGTGAATTCACTGTGGATTGGGGATAGGAAGTGCACATATGGAGAAGTTAAAGGATTAGCCTCATATGTAGTCAGACTTTGATTAATTTCTTTTTTGTTCTTGATAAAGCTCAGTCTTTGCCTGTGAAAATGTCAGTTTTGTCCTCCGGCAAATAAAAAGGTTACTTGGCTGGCGGTTTAAAGGTTAAAGCCTTTGTTTTGGGTTTCAAAAAGAACTATCAAAGAAAAAACTGCCCTGTCGGAAAGTTTCTGCTGCAGGTTTAAATTGGTGCACAAATCCGTGAGAGCATCTTGATATCACATCAACTAAGAGTAAGTTTTAAACTGTTTGTTTTTTTGTTTGTTTTTTTATACACAGGCAGAATAGCACAGAAGACACTTTCAAAGACGTGGATATTAGTAAAGCACAAGGGTCGGCCTGCAGTGTAGCCACATAGTGAAGCTGGTAAACATGCCTCTTGTTAAAAATGAACAACATCCTCACTTGTCATTGTCTTCATTGACAAGACTGTTGAACTTTAGATTGATAGGCACGCTGTGTGCCAGTGGGGATTTCCCTTTGTGAAATTTAGATGGACGCATTTACGTGACATTTCTAAGCTCAATATTCAATTATGTACAAGGCCTTCTCTCTGAATGCCTAGAGTGATCCCTGGTAACTGTCCAACAGCTCCAACAAATGATGAAGGCCTGTCTCAAAATGATTGAAGTGTATTAATCGTTTGCTTTCCCCTGTAGTGAGAGAAGACGAGCAAACTCTGACTCAACAGTTTTGGCACTCATTAACTTGCTCACAGTCTCACACACACACATACACACACGGTCTCACACTAAAAACTTTGGTGCACTACAGTACAGTACCTGCCACTTTCACGTTAAATATTTATGCAAACTTACAAAAGCAGTTGCTTTTATTCTGTAATAAGATTTACATCTAAAGGCAAAAGTGCCCTGGATTAATACTTAAAGTACCTATCATCATAAATAACTATTTAAACTGTTCATTACTGACTACCCTCATGTGGAAAAAGCCTAATGTTTGACTAATATGTTTAAGAGCAAACCAGCATTTTTGCAGTTGCCTCTTTCTTAATCACAAAAAGTAGATGTTGATGAATGATGTTGAGTGTTTCCATGTCATGCTTGAAAAAGTGATAAACCTGGAGGACCTTTTCCTCCTACATGAGGCATCTCACAAGGGTATAAAGTGGTCCATTAAAAGTTGATACGTCATAGACAAAGTACAATAACTTAACATAATTACTTGAATGGTTCATATCAACTGCCATGAGCCTTCTTGATTACAGCCAACGTTTTCTCTGTTTACTGAGCCTTTCTGTATCTTTCAAATTCCTTGGAGTACACGTATCTGAGGACCTTTCCTGGGCCCCCAACACCACAGCAATCATAGACTAGACTAGACTAGACTTGTGGTGTGGTGAGGAAGCTGTTGATGACATCCTTACCTTCTGCATCTTGGGTGTGTTAAACAAGCTGCACATCTGCAGACAAAAAGGCTTGGATTAAAGGCTCTGGATTAAAAGATCTTAGCACCCCCCCTAGGAGACCTTGTCACATCACTCTACCTTCGCTCCCTTCGCAGACCACAGAGCATCATTAGGGATCCCACCCATCCTGGTCATCATCACTTTAAATTGCTCCAGAAGCTGCAAAGCTGCCAAATCACGAACTTCAAGATACAGACACAGTTTTTGTGAGAACCCACGACGACCAGCTTGAAGCGAAGAACAGAAAACCAGTTTAAATGTTATTTGTTTGTACAACTCGAAACAAGCTAAACAGCTTTGCTTGTGACTGCTAATATAACTTTTTTTTCTTACATTACCTTTTCTTCAAGGGTCTCCTTTAGTTCTTTTCACCACAAAAATCTATTCTCAGAAGTTACTTCATGAATCTGTTTTTTATGGTAAATGTATCTCATCTGGACACTCATCTAGTTTAAATCTGGATTTAGAGTGTTTTTAACTTTGCACATTTTCTTAATTTAGCTTTGATTTTGCATTTTGGACATTTTCAGCCTTTCAGTTCCACTTAAATATTTTTTCTTTTTTTTTGGACCAATTTACTTCACATAATAAAACTGATCCTTAAACGTTTGCAGATTAAAGTAATTGCACGAATACATATTAAATGAAAAATGATTAAAAAGCAGAAAATTGCATCCTCATGTAAATGAGTTTTTCACAGATCTTACAGACACTATGTGTATTTGAGCAGATATACGCTGCCCCCAACCAACCCAGCAAACAAGAAGACTGGACAGAGAGCTCAGAAGTTATCTAATTATGGAACATGGCACATCATTAAGACTCTGTAATGAGCTTCCTGAAGCCAGGTGCAGCCTCACCTGTCAGACATGTCCTCATTACTACAATGATCAACATGTTTACCAGGACATCATGGACAGTTTATTAGCAGATGATTGGCAGGTGAGCGATGCTTGGTATGCTGCTAAAATATAATCCCAAGCTTCAGAAAAGATTTTTTTTTTCACTTTGTCAAAGTTTGTAATGCAATACCCATAGAGTGCCAGAAAACGAAGCCTGTGTTCAAAATGAGTCATCGGACTCACCTGCTAAAATAAAACACCAGCTGAAATAAATCTCAGCCAGTGTGAAGTTTGATTTAGTACCAGGAGAAGAAAGAAGGTAAATGTTTTAGAAATGTTGCTAACGTGAAGAGATACTGTTCCTAAGAACAAGGCTCTGCTGCTGTTTGATGCCCCAACCAAACCTCTGTGATGTGTTAAACATGAAAATGGGAACAATCACTTGTTAATTTTTTATGAACGCAAATGCATTATTAAACATTCATAGTCAGTTTCTGCTTCAATTTATACATGGATGTCATGCTGTAACAGCAGCTTCTGCAATATCTGTTTTTATCTTCATTGATATGCAGATTTATGCAGCAAAGTCATTCAAAAGCTGTTGGGAAGCACCCTCAGTGATCCTGAATCTGAGCTGTTCATCAGAACTTATCATGGACATAATTGTCTAGGAAAAATAAATAGATAAATAAGAGGTCATAAACATGGCCCCTATGGGTCACAAGTACCGTCACAGTACAAGATTCTGACTGATTTCATACAGAAAGTAATGAAATAAAATTTGACGTTACCAGTCTGCTGGCTAGTCTTTGGTATATGTTTCAGTTTAACTAAAAAGTATATGTCATGAGTCAGATCTATTTTCCTGTTTATTATTTTGATTTTAAATATCATAAAGAATCAACAACAACCACTCTGAAGACATAAGGAATTCCTTATGTCATTTTAGACATAATGCCAAATATTGTACGTGAAACTTTAAGGAGATTACACTTTTCCTGTTGGGATGGTTGCCTGACATTTTGCCAATATAGCCAATGAATATTACTCATACACACACACACACACACATCTTTACATCAACTTCTAATATCCTTTCAGGGGAGGAGGGTTAAACAGTTTCCGCTTT
>JBAMYA010000014.1:7493983-7520787 GCA_037176975.1 Arrhamphus sclerolepis | reverse complement strand
CATGGGGGAGTGCTGTTAAAAGGCAGCACAGACATATACAGAAGAACAGAAGGATTCTTTAAGAATGCTTGAATGTTAATACACCTTGATAGTTCTACATTGAGTTTAGACTGAACTCATAAAATATGTAGCGATAAAAGTAAATTATTGAAGCTTGAAGCAGTTGAAGGGATTTGTTAGTCTGTTCTAGCCTTACAGCATGTGTAAAGTGTACATTAAAATTGTATGCATGTATCAGACAGGCTTTGGTAAATAACACCACTCTTCACAAATTGAACTTTGTTTTAAGAAACAAAACAAAACAAAAAACAACTGTTGGATAAGTTCCTTGTGATCAAACTGATTGTGGCTGTAGAAGTCAGGACAGCCCTGGTGGGTTGGAGAGATTTAGCTTTCGTCAGTGTGGAGAGCACAAAGGTGTCATCAGAGACTGAATCATTTACTATTCCCTATTCATTTTTCTACATAAGTCTTTAGTTGTCCAAGCAATTATCTCTTTTTTTTCTCTCCACTGAAAATGCTGTAGACGCCCCCATTGGCATGTAGTTTAATTATTAACCCCCAAAAGGGCACTCAATGAAATCCTAAGTATAACCATAAATTTTTCAAAGACTTCTGTTACATTTTAACTATTTGTTTTTACATTTTTAATTCTACAAACGTATAGTGAAGTTATTGTCATGTGTTGACCATATAAGGTTTACTGCCCCTCTCTCTCTAGGCCTCCCTCTGCACTGGTTTCATCTCACTAATCAGTCCTGATCAATCACACCAGTTCTCTCTTTATAAGCAGGTCTTCAGCTCTCTCCCCTTTGTGTCACTTTCTTTGAAAGACACCCTCCAGCCCTGATCTTGTGTATCGTAATTGGGCCAGAATTACTGGGCCTCGGACCACTCTTGGACCCCGAACTCTGTCCTGCCCCTGAACGGATTTGTAAATCTGACCTGTTTGCCTTGTTTACTGGATCTGTGGCTTGGACTACCAAGTTGCATTACTCTCCACTCTAGTTTCCTGGACGTGCTCACCAGTTCAGCATCAGTTCTAGTTTCCCCTCAGACTTTTCTGCGAGCCTCCATAAACCTTTTAACCCCGTGTCCTCAGTCTTTTTTTTGTTTATTTTCTTTGTTTGAGCCCAGCCACAACACAATTCATTACAGTCCAATCTGACCAAAACAACATGGGCTTCACTGAAAGAGGAGAACTTGAGGCTCAGGTTGAGGGAGCTTTAGTCATGTATGAAAAATCCATTTCCATCATTAACCCCTGCCGCAGAAGGACTCGCGAGACATTAACGTTGACTCAGTCTGGTGTTAATAACCAACCTATACTGCTAAAAGATGAAACTCCCGTCTAGCCAGGCCGGCCTCATTCTTTAACCGTTCCACTTCACTCGGTCTTATTGACCTGGGTCCCAGAACAACATGGTGGTTTTGACTGAAGACGTTTTGAACCACCAAAAATCGAGCCTGAAACAGACTATATCCAGGTCAACCAAGCTCATGCTCCAGCTCCCGCAGCCCGTCCACCCGACCACCTCAATATCCTGGACCGTCTTTGCTTGAGTGTTCTGTAGTGGTTCATCCCACCTGCCTTTCAGCCCCCCTTTGGGTGGTCCACGCCCACTTCTTTGTCAAGTGATGGTTCCGGTGGCCAAACCTTTAGTCTACAGTTATATATATAACTGTATATATGCGTGATGGGTAAAAGTTCAACGTGGCGCAACAGAACTTTTGATCTTAAGTGAATTGGGTCTCCCTACAGGCTAATTGACACCATCCAAGGTTTACTTTTTATTTTGGGTCTATTACTCAGTAATTTGGCAATTTTTCCTTACATTCTTACTTTCTTCACTTTCTTAGACAACACAATGTCCTCTGCAGCTTGACGAGATATTTTTATCCTCCTTTGCTTGGTGTCAGGATTTGATTTCAAACTAAATTATTTTAAATGCTACAGCAAACATTCAGTTGTGGTGGATAAGTTTAGGATGAAGGTAAAGTTGTGACATTACGTAGGGTGATTCCTCATACCATCTGCAAACTAAAGGCCAAATTCTATATGACGGGGGATGCCAGAGACAGGCAGCAAAGTGGGTGTCCCACAAAGATGGCAACCCAAGAACGTTGTTTCCTCAACCTGTCAACACTTAGGAAACACAGTCTGCTGCAGATTTGCAGGCAAGGTTTGCAGGATGATGACTCTCTGCCCAAACAATCTGGCGTACAAGGCTCTATCGTTTTCTATCATTACTTTGAGTTCTTGTTGTTTTTTTGTTTTTTTTCTTCCTTTAGGGACAGTAATTACTAGAATGTTCCATGAATGTGTTAGGATTTTAATGAAACTTCTAAAAGTGGTAAGATGTGGTGAGGAAAAAAAAAAAAGGCCCAATCCTCTCAAAGCTGGTGTCAAGAATTGAGACCTAATGCCTCACAGATATTGATTTTGAAACTTACTATATACAATATAGTGTGAATATCGGTAAACATTTACTACAGACAAGGAGCTAGTAAGTAAATCAAGACATTGGTGTAGAATTATTATTTTCTTTATTTATTTCAGTGATCGGAGTGATCGAATGTGCTATTTATATGCCGTCTCTCTCGTCCATTCACTGTCATCAGCATTCATTGTTGATGATACC
Source organism: Arrhamphus sclerolepis (assembly GCA_037176975.1). Taxonomy (NCBI): domain Eukaryota; kingdom Metazoa; phylum Chordata; class Actinopteri; order Beloniformes; family Hemiramphidae; genus Arrhamphus; species Arrhamphus sclerolepis. Next base: position 7,518,145 of record JBAMYA010000014.1, on the reverse strand, counting down.
CTGTTGCACAACATCCTCTTTTCTCTTTCTTCTCCCACAATCAACTTTGTCATGAGTGCGAACAGTTGTCCCGAGATGTTTTTGAAGACAACAAAAAAACATCATGTCTGTCCTTGATAAAGCTCATCCCTGTTCATATCCGCCCTGAAAGCACTGGAGTCAGGTCAGGATGACCCTGCAGCACATGTATGGCGTATCTTCATTCGGAGGATCTTAAATAAATATGCTCTCAGGAAGATAGAAGCACAAGAACACACACACACACACACCTCAAAGCCATAAAAATAGATTGTGAGTGACTCAGCCGTTATGTAAAGTCCATCTCTGATAGGGCCGCCTGGGGCTGTTTATGTCAGTTTAGCTTGACGGCACTAGAGCTGAGCTGACACATGTCTGCTGTGTCCATGTTTCGATACACGCTCACGCAACCATGCACACGCAAGTTTTCCCAGAATATGCCTGCAAGCTTTGCTCTGTCTTGCGCTTCTTTCCTTTCTGAGTCCTCATTCCCCAGTGTCTGGCCTCCTCCCCTATGGACAAAGCTGTGATATAGTGAGCGCCATGGCCTCCCTCCAGCCCAAACAGCACACATAATTAGCATTCTGGAAGAAAGAGACAGAAGCACCATGTTAGACATGAATCACATCTGCCATCACATTGTCCAGGTGGAAAGGTCAATCTTGATTCTTCTGCCCAAATGAGATTTGATATCTTTGCATTATATTGTCTTCATTAAAGATGACATATCATCTTCCCCCCCCCCCCCTTTCCTCAAGTTGGCTCAATTTCCTTTTGATCTTAATGAAACTGCTGTGACTTGGTTTGGTCAAAATACCACAAAATACCACGTCCAGGCCTAATCATACCACCCATTTGCCACAAAAACACTCTTCAGAAAACCTATTGGTGAGGTCAGTTTTTTTTTCTAGTTCTTTTTTGATACAGTCAATGGTAGTGCCGATGCCTTTACCTTTTTTGGGAATGTTGCACCTTCCTTAAAACCTTGTTTAAGACTTATTTATTAGTTTTTTTTAATTAATTGAGAAATTAGTCTGATCATGATCACATTTGAAGTTCTAAAAGCAGAACTGCTGGCTATCAATACGACATGTAATCAAAAAAAACATCAAAAGGAGGCCCGCTAGTTTGAAATCTGATTTAATTTTCTTTGATGTAATCAAACACTTAAAGTATGTGAGTGCGACTTTTTAAAATTAGGATTTAACAGAGATTTAGTTGAAGTAGCACCGCACAGATTCTCAGTATTCACCTGATCCTGGAATGACAGGAGGGGTGGGAGCAAGACATGAAAGAGTCTCCTCACAGCCCCTTCTCAGTGACAACAGGTTTCAGACACAGTGAAGCACACACACACCGACTTGCAGACTGTTCAATTAAAAATTTTAAATACCGTGTGTGTACATTTGTCTCACTGTGTGCGAGTTTCTGCATGTGTGTGTTTGAGAATGCGCTGGTGAGAGTTAATGACAGTCTTAATTGGTGCAAGCAAATATCCCTCCCACTGCTCCTCGTTCTACATTTGCTAATAGAAAGACATCCACTCCCTGGTGACAGTTTGAAAAAAGAAAAAAAAAAAGCATACTGAGATGTGTTTGATGAACATGAGTGCGTCTAAACACAAATTCTAAATTCACGACATAAGCACAACTTGCATGCATAATGGTAGATTAGAAATTTGAGCCTAAGATAAGCTTTCTTCCAATATGTCGCATCCACTAATGGAATCAATCCAACGAAAGTTTTTGCAGTTGTTTTATCCTGCTTTTGTGTCTAACTTCCCTTTGTTCTTATAAACTACGGTCCACAAATGAAGCACAGCTCTGAAGTTGGATAATTGGTTCCTCATTCCAGACGTAATTCAGGATGTTTGTGGTATCTAGCCTGAAAACAGGATTTGAAAGCCACATACTGAATTTGGACTCTTTTTTTTTTTTTTTTTTTTTGTCGAACTGCACAGTGCTGGTAAGAAAACACTGTCCAGCCATGGTTAATCTAAATCATGTCATAAAGTATCTCATTTAGTGAGCCATTCAGATTTGCATGGTGCTGTAGAACCGCAGACCCATATCAGAGTAGAAGTATCAGGCTTTCTCATCTTTTACCTCTATCCAGCTTAACATCATGTCTCATTTAGATCTTGAGCTGATTGGAGTTGAGTGTCTCATTCCACCTGGAAAACTAGATTGCATGCACAATTATGAAAATATGGTTAAACTATGGTAAAAAGGGAGTTTAAGAACTGCATTGCTGTATAGTATGGTGGTAAAAATATGCATTGCATTCATCCCTCAGGGAATTCTGTCAACTTGTGAAAAGTGGCATACTATTCATCGTTTAAGTTAATCTTTTGATAACTAATGTAATATTTCCGTACCCCTGTTTTCCGAGCCTCCTCTGAAGATGTTTTGAGCCCCCCGGGGAAACTGTCACTCTGTCTGTCACATCAGGCGATAAAAAGAAATTCCACTTCTAAATAGTAAGAAAAATATGTGAAGCTTTTCAGGTTTCCTGATAATTACACTATTCATCTCCATTTGTTACCAAGACGGAAAGAAATAGCAGCACTGAAAACCGAGTAATGTAAACTGAAGACACAGACATGCCTGGAACAAGAAGTATATAACAAAGCTACCAGACTGCGTATGTGTCCAGTATATTGTTATTTGGTGTGTGCCACAGCAAACTCATGCAAAAAAAAAAACTCAAGTTTCAATTTTAGTGTTTACAAGCTGGCCTTTGACTTCTCTCACTGTAGAAAACTGATGAGAGCTTCAGCTGAGATGACACAACAATTACAAAATCCACCCACACAGTCCACTGCCTTTTCCCACCCACGACTCCAAGTGAATATCCAGCCACCCGTGGAGGACAGATCTCGCTCTGAACTGCCTCTCCTGGGGTTTCCTCTCCATTTTCTTCTTCTTTAAAAAAAAAAAAAAAAAAAAAATCTAAGTACCAGGTTTTTTTTTCTATTGGGAGAGGAGGGAGGGGGTCTTTGTCTTCGCAGAGAGCTGAGATCTTGGGTTAGGATGTTACCCATAATGCTGTGTGTCAATATGACCTTTTGAGACTCCTCCTTATATGATACTGGCCTTTAAGAAGTAACTGCAAATACATAAGGGCTGCACTCCTGCTCAGTAGATATATTTTCCCATGATGTAAATAAAAACCCCACCTAATTAAAAGTAGAAATGTAACAAATAAAACCTAAATAGATCAGTATATTCGCATATCCAGATAATTATTCGTTAGGTGAATGTACAGCCTTCACTTTTGGTATCTGGATATTCATTCCCCCCTCCTCCTTTGCTGTTATTTTCTTTTTTTTTTTTGGCCACAAGCAGACAGTTCACCTCACTGGCAACCATGAACGTCATCCGGAGTAATGCTTCAGTCAAATTCAGCTCTCAAGAAGAAAGCAGCATGATGACAAACACATTTTAGTACAGAAACTAAAACTGTTTCTTTTGTTCTGATTGTAAGTCTAAAGCTTCAGGAGAATTGGACCCAGAAGGCAGGAAGCTAAGAGGCAGAATCAAACGAGAGTCATTGTTCTACAACCAAAAGTGCAGCAAAAGCAGGAAATCCAAAATCAAATGTCCAAAAGACTAAAGACAATGACAACATGCAGAAGAATACAAGAAACAGCACAGGGAGCAGAAGTAGCTCGCTCTTAATGACAACCAGCAAGGAAGGAAAAGGGGGGGTGAGGTAGGTGTGAACAATGAGAACAGAGGAGATCAGGAAGAGTCAAACAGAATCTAACACACAAGGAATGACACTCTCATAGATCAGGAAATAAGCAACAGGTGAACACACACACACACTCATACATAACAGATACATTAGAGATAAAACTTTAAATGTGGGTATAGGCACCCCTTGAAGTATGGTCATCACATTATCTAGTGGAGTAAACTGACTTTCATATTTCTATTGTTGCTTTGTGCATTTTATACATATAAAATAAAAACATTTTTTCCTCATCTCATTTATCTAATTTAGTTTTAGAATTTTTAAACAGACAAAATGTTGCCTCTATTTATTTTTTTTGCTTTGCCAAAAGGCTGAATACATGGACTGTACAGTTTTGCGTGTCAAACCACCAACTTTGTAGTTAAGTTCACTCATTCCAAACAAACAAATCTAATCTGTGTTTTTGTTTTAGACAAAAAACATTGCTTCAGGCAGTTATATTTGGAATATTGATGCCTCATCTTTCTTCCTAATTTTACTAGCGTTAATAAAAATAAGTATAAGTTTGAAATGAGGATATAACATGTGCTTTCCTTTCTGCCTGACTACTGATTTAAATGATTCCTTCCCTTCTACAGTCCTTTGTCTTTCTTTTTTGTACATTAGCTAAACATAGTCAAGAATAAGTAGAAAGTGCGTGCTTTAGGTTTACAAAACAACGACATCCCCACGGAGTTGTCTTGCAGAAATAGGCATGCATATGCACTGTATCATTATTTGCAATAAGACTGTGCAGTTTGCAGCGCCGTCTGTCAAAGTCTGAGCTTCAAGTCCAACCTTGATGTCTACCTCTCAGATAGATAGTGGAGGCTTGTGAAAGAAGAAAAAAAAAAAAAAGAAAAAGCTGTGCAAGATGCAGCTCAGCCTGCCAGAAAAGACAGCATTGATTCACACAAGCTGTTGCACTCCAGAGACCAAATTGCCCATGACACACACAAAGAATTCCCTCTCTTCACAATATGACACTTCACCTACCATATCCCTTGGGTGGCTCTTGATAATTAAAAAAAAAGGAAAAGAAAAAGAAGAGTGGTGAAATGTTAAGAAATAGCAAGTCAGGGCATTATTTGAACATTCTCTGAGACATTTTCTGCTAAAAATATCCTGCATCATCAACTTTCTATTCTTACCAGAATAAATCTATGTGAAACATGAACTGGCAGCACTTGTACACATGCAGAGATCCCACTGAGCTGCTGCCAGCCCGGACATGACAAGTTGTGCTTTACAGTCAGCTACTGGCTGTCAAAGAAGACCGGGTGAAGGTTGGTTGGAGCTATTCTGATGCCGTTCAAATGCTGTTTACATCACACATCCTCCTGCCAGACACTGTTCCCAGCATGTCTTCTATGTGTTTTCATTTCTATGTGTGTGCTCGTGTGGCTTTGTACTGATGTGTGTCCCTGATGTCCCATCATTCCAAATAATCGTCCAACAGTCATGCGTGAGATGCGATTTCCTTTAAACAATAGCCGGCCAGTTCGCTTTGCTGACCCTCGGTTGGAACAGGACAAACATTCAAATGTGTGCACGAGGAGAGACACTCTCTCAGCCTGCATTAACAGCAACACACGCACGTGTAACACACACAGCCTGTACGGCTCAGCCTCCATCACAATAGTGGCGATGACACGGTCTCTTTGTGTTGCTGCTTATTTAACTGCCTTCTAGAGCAGACTTTAATAACTGGGGCCAACTTCTTGTCAGCGCTGCTATTCTAACCTGACCTTAAATAAACGATGGATGGGAGAGACACAACCTAAAAATAAAGATTTCTTTGGCAGAAAAATAGCAGCATTACTGTGAATGTCCCAGGCCTGTTTAAAGCCTAACAGCATATTCAAATTGTACTGTATTAAAAATAAGAAGTGTTTGGATGCCAGTTACTTTGAATACCAGCGATAATTCATCTGGTCTCCTTGTTAGTCGAGCAGTCTTTTTCTACAGCAGATCCACAAGTTTTATTTTCATATACGGGTAAGAATGGAACATCATTACATGTAATGACATGTCTTGGACTCAGATTATGCACATTACTGGCATGACTGAATGTGTGACTGACTATATTAACTTCCCACCAGAATGGTGAGGAGCTTCCGCTATGACAAACCCTGGATCCCCAGTGACCTGAAATGGCTTTTCAACAAGAAAAAATAGCCTTCAGGGAGGGAGACAGGGAGTTATTGAGGTCAGCGCAGAAACAACTGAAAGTTAAGATCAGAGACAACAAGGAGGTGTGCAGGAGAAAGCTGGAAAACAAGCTTCAGTAGAACAACATCAGAGATATGCGGTCAGGGATGAAAAAGACCACAGGCTTCAAGCTGAAGGAGGAGCAGACAGATGAAAATCTAGACAGGACCCATGAACTGAACATGTTCTTCAACAGTTTCTGTTCAGAAACAAATTCAGCATCCTGTCTTTCTGCTAGCCAAAAAAAAACAAACAAACAAAAAACCTCTTACCCTCCCTTAACCCCCAGCTTATCTGTCACAATTGGGCTGTCTCATCTTCCACCAGTCATGGATCCTTCTGCTGCTCCATCATTGCTTCCAATCGTATCAAGAGATGCTCGGGCCACCTCCTCCTGCCTGTCTGCCTCTAGCAGTCAGATGAAGATGCACCTGGAGAGAACAGGTGGTCAGCAGCACAGGAGCACCACAGGGGGCTGTGCTCTCACCATTCCTCTTCACACCTCAGACTTCCTGTAGGGGACAGTAAGGGACAGAGCAGACTTAAGGACCTTAACTTCTTAAGGAATTAGCAGTCCTTCAGTGTTTGCAGGAAGATGTTGTGGAGAGTTCAATCCTATCTGCTATCATCAGTCAGTGACTTAAAAGAAATGAACAAGCTAATAAAGAAGGCTGGCTCTATTCTGGGGTCTGTTCTGCACACTCTGGAGCTGAGTGTGCAAAAGAGGATACTTTATAAACTGAAAAAATGTATTGGACAATCCTGAGCATACTCTTCACAATACAGTGATTCAGCAGCAGTGCCTTCAGTCAAATTCTTTGTCAGATCTGCTGCAACAGACCGCTACGGGAGATCCTTCCTACAACCATTTCCAATTAATCTTAGAGTCTTAAATAATGATGACTACTGCAACAATTACTTTCCCTTTGGAGATTAGTAAAGTATTTTTTGAATTGAATTGAATTAACTAAGTTACTAATATAGTGCTGAGGTTGTACATCTGAATGCATCCAGAAAGTTAAAGTGGCTAGAGCTCATGACCTGGAAGCCCCACTGATACGATACATGGTGAGGCTTTTAAAAGACCTGATTGTCGAGGAAAGAGGATGATTAAATACGCAATGACACACTTGTTGTGTCACTGACGCATAAGAGCCACAAAATCCAAAAGAGCACTCTTTCAGGAAGCATTGCAGAGTCATTGCCAACAGCTGAATGATATCTAGCATGCAGTAAAGATGGAACATTTGGGTGAAGAGGAAATAAGGACACACATCTGTTAAACAAATTTTGGTCAAACATGATAGTCATGCGTAGATTTTCTCTGGCATTCGTTTTTAATCAGGTTCTAGTCACAGACAAGTACAAAATACAGGAATAAAAGTAAATCAAGATGATTCCTCTGACCATTTATTTTTTACATCATATAAGATGCACTCAAAAGTTTGAACACACTTCATGATACGAAAATTCATGAAATGAAAGGAGAAACGTACTTTAAAAAAAAAGAGTAAGAATAGTGTATTAGGTTTTTTTTTTCTTTCTTTTTGAGAGTGAAACAAAATGAATGTAGAATCTAGAAAAAACATGACTACTTGAAGGCTGGTAATGCTTATAAGAATAATAATAATAATTAATAACGTAATAATGATAATAATAATAATAATTATTATTGTTGTTATTATTTTGTACTGACAGTTTAACGTGACTTCTAACTGAAATGAATGTAACAAAAACATCATCACCATACTCACTCAGACAGTTGCCACAATCATAATTAGTGTCTGGAGTAAAGACAATTTCAATTTCTAATCAAAGCATGAATACCATTTATTCAAATAACTAACACCCCCAGCAATACACATGCCAAGTGTGAAGTAGATCGGCTCAACTGTTGTCAAGAAAGCATCAAATATTGCTTCACTGTGGGAACCCTGCTGAGCTCTTGTTTACCTAATTACGCCAGTAAGACCAGAATGATGTTATGGACTAAAGTGATCCCAAGAGAAAAGAAAAATGCACAGATGAGCAGTCAATCATAACCCCATGTTGGCAGGAGCTGCACCACTCTAGACACTTGATCTTTAAAGCCTATCTTGGGAAATTATGGATCAGACTGGCGTGTCATATGGCTGTTGCTTCTGAAGTGCGTGACCTCAGTGGATGCAGTTAATGAGGTTGTCATGCAGTGCCACACTTCCCGCAGAATCAGATTATAACCTATTTGTGGCAGTCCAGCAGGAGGGACAGGAGAGAGGAGTGGCCATCGTGCTCCGCCACATATTTTTTGTGTTAATTAATATTTCCATTGTTGTTCTTTACAAGATATTACAGTTTAGCATTACATTACAGACTCAAATTCCCTTGTCTCTCGTCTCTTTATTGGCAGCTGCCGTGCTGCTTCCCCTTCATTTTGTCACTCATTGCAAAAGACTGGTCTGCCATCTGTTTAGTCAAATTAACGTCTGCTTTAAATTTGGAGTGTGCCTTTATTATGATCATTAGGGTAATGTACCTTAATCTACCCTGTGCTGGAAACAGTGACAGAAAGTCTAGTACTGAAAGTAATTGAGGTAACTGAGGTACATTTTTTGATGCCAAGGGAACAAAAGACTTAAGGACATTAAGACAAAAGTCTTAAGGCCCATGAACCCACTTGGATAAAAAGTAACCCAACCATTATTCCTCCAATACGTGGTAGCATATCCATCTAGTGTGTGAGTGTGTTTGTGATTAGACTTGACTATTTTGAGTACTAAACAGTTAAATATGAGCGGGTTATGAAATTAATGAGGTATTTACAAGGCTGGATGTACAGATCTACATCCAATCATAATCACTCTACAGGAAAGGCCAGAGCAGGATGTTCTTCCTGAGGAGGCTGAGGTCATTCGGCGTCTGCAGCAGGCTTCTCAAGACCTTCTACCAGTCCATGGTGGTCAGTACACTATTCTTCGCTGTAGTGTGCTGGTGGGGTGGCGTCAGGACTGGTGATGCCAACAGACTTAATAAGCTGGTGAGGAAAGTCCGTTCTGTGGTGGGCCTGGACCTGGACAGCCTGGAGGTGGTGGCTGAGAAGAGGGTGATGGATAAAATCTGTTCAATCCTGGACAATCCTTCTCACCCTCTGCACAACAAGCTGTGGCTCATTTAGCCAGCAGATTATTCCACCCAGGTCCAGGACTGAACGACTCAGATGCTCCTTTGATCCAACTGCCATCAGACTTTACAACAGCAGTTTGGCTTAACATCTCCTTGCTCCGAATGGACTCTGTCTATTCTCCATCCACTCTGTTGCTGTGTGTGTGTATATATTTGTATTTTTATCATTATTTATTGTTGCATTATGCATGTGTGTATGTATATATGTACACATAAAAAAAACATTGTGTGTATATATATTTATTTATATATTTTTATATTTTATTTCTTCCAAACCCATATTTCTATTCTATTGTAAGCTGCTGTGATACTTGAATTTCCCCCTGTAGGATCAATAAAGTATATCTATCTATCTGTCTTTCTGTCTGTCTCTCTATCTATCTACTTGCAGGAATATAACTGTAGCTTTGTCTTTTGTTCTTTCTTCCATGTTTTTGTACATCTCTGGAGGGAACTGGGAGGGATAAGCAAGTTTGGAAAAAAATAAATAAAAATCTTATATTGATATGACCTGGTCAAGTATATTATGGGGAGGCTATATCATGCATAACATAATATCCATTTATCATGCATTTGTTACAGAATATGAACTGTTTCATTTTTGCCAACTTTTACCTTCTTCTGGTTCATATTTATTTTCAGTGATTCTGTATCACACATACTGTATACAAGCACAGACATGGAAATAGAGTGAGAGAGAGAATCTTGCTAAACATATGGATAAAGCACAATCGTTTGGTTAAAATGTATATGCTCCTCACTCACAGAAATATTTAGGCCTAATTTTAAGATTTATGTGATTCAATTGCATAAATGTTTTGATACATTTGAATTACATAGACCTAACATAAAAAGGGATAATAAACTTAATATGATACGCATTTAGTCAAATACAAATGAAACAATTAAGAATGGGATTTATGTAATAATACCAATAAACTCAACGCATTTCAAATACAAACTGACAGATTTATGAAAGCCTGTGTACCATTAATGAATCTAATTTGCTTCAAATACTGAAGAACTAGTGTATGAATCCACAATAACTATTATTATAAACCTGTTTATGTTAATCTATGTAATTCAAAAGGATGTTGGTTTTTTTATATGAAATTAAAATACATAGCTTAAATCTTAAAATTAGGCTTACATATTTCTGTAAAATCCTTAATTAATCCAAGCCATCCATCCAAGCTCCCTTTTTTTATGGTTGCATGTGCGTTTGCTATTAGATCCTAGAAAAGCAATGTAGCTTATAGTTTTTTATAAACGTGACTGATAGGATGTCATGAACCTCTCTCAGTGGCTGCAGCTGATCAGCGTTGCCTAGCAACGAAGGTAGCGTTCCTCTTTGCTCTGAGAGCCACTTGTCTTGAAACCCAGACGCATCCCGATTGGGGGTTGGGGGGGGTGCAGCATTACTGGCAGATAAGGAGTCACCCCCTCCCCTTTTAAATTCGCTTCATAATTCTTTATTGCCAGAGACAAACTTTAGAGTTGTATGGCAGAAAGTAAATTTGTTACATTCAACAGGTTGCCCCCGTGTTTTCGCTTCAAGTTTCCGTTAACCGTGTAGCGTTGCGTCATCGTTACTTTGTGCCCAATATGCTGCCGCCTCAGGCGCTGCTCACCAGATGGCAGCTCGCAGTAATCTTCTTTGCTCCGCACGCAGCATTTTCTGAATGAGAGAGGTACACAGAGGAATGAAGAGCAGCCTTTTTTTTCTTTTTTTTTTCTTCTTCTTCCTTTTAATAAACCAAACATTAATTGTAGGCTACTGTGTTCAGCTTTACCTTCCAACTTTAGGCTTCAGTCACGGACGACATAGTTGTAGACATGCTCTGAAAGGATTCATTTTTCGGGAGCCGTGTCTGTTGTTGCTGACAGACAGGTTTGTGTTTAAAACAACAACAACTGCTAGCTTGTTTAGTTTGACAAGTGACAGAGCAACAAGTTGGATGTTTGTCGACGCCACACTTGTGATGGAGATAGACCTTTGTGCGGGAAGTCCACAACAGCAGGTAAATATCGAGGAACTGCCACATGTTCCAGCATGTTATATATCTGCATAGATTAGAATATTTGCCTCAGAATACTGAATTGTAAACGTTATTAGATGTAGTTGCAGCTTTTCTATTTTTTAGCAGACACGACAGGCAAGAGCCTGGACCATGTAATGTAACACTAGAGATGACTGCACGGCTGGCCTCTTTGTGTGTTAAAATGTGAAATTGAAGCTACAGAGTATTGTAATGAAGAGAGCTTTGGCCTAAGCCTCAATTTCCAACAAACTTAAGTGAGAGCCCGTATAGTTGGATAAAACCTGGAGGCCAGATGCCAGAGGAAAAAGGGCATGTTTAATTCAATGGAAAATGAAGAAAAGGTGAAAGCAATGTGGCAGTATCAGGTGAGCTGTGCCTCCATCAAGCTGTACATGATAGTGTAGGCTTTGGCTAGGGAATAGCCTGCATGGCATTTCACTCTCCACAGATTTGTCTCATGCTGGATTTGGGTCTGACCACTTCTCTCTTTCCTTCTCTCCTTCTCTCCTTTCCCTTCTCTAAATTGTGAAATCCTACCTATCATGCGAAGGCTTTGGATGTGGTTTGCGTGTGTGTGGGGGTGTGAGAGACAGGGACAGAGTAACAGAGACCTAAGCTTGGTAGCTTTACCCTAGGGGCACCGGACTGTAAAAAAATGCCCTGTAACCCCGGGACCATGGAACCATGACAGTCATCACTTATTCAAACGGTGCTGGAAGGCTTCTCAGCAAAATCCTGGTTCCTGAGCATCCCTCTGCTTACGGGAATGTTCCACAACCCTGCTCTGAGATTCTAGAACCTGGGACTATGCTGGACCCTTTAAAAGTTCAAGAATGTTCCAGGGTCAGAAGTCCAAGACCGATTGAAAAGTATGAAGGAAGGCAGGGAGGAAATACCCAAAAAGAAGTGCAGACACTGGGCAGAAGACTCAACAGTCGGAGAAAAGATGTGAGAAAAAACCAAAAAGAATGTGGGGAAAACACAGTCAAAGGGAAGGACGAGAATGAGACCCATGTCTCAGGGATGCTTTCATTAAGAGAAAATAAAAGTGAAATCAGCCAAAGAGAGAAAAGGAGTAGAAAAAAGAATCTCTGGCTTGTCGTCTTGTGGCTGCTGCCCCTGAAAATCATCAGTGAAGAAAAGATGAAGATGCAGATTAATGTCATTGGGCTGAGGTGGCATCCTGTCTTGCTCTGGTTACCTCTGCTCTTCCTCAGCCTCTGTCCAAACCTTGCTTCATCACAGGTAAGACTACTCATCTAAATACTAAAATCTAAACTGTGGAGGAGTCAGTGTAAACTCTATACTGCATGAACCAGCCCGTTTAATTAGACTCATCTTACTGCAGTAGACAAGGCACAGGTGTAATAAATGGGTTAACCATAGTTCTGTTCTGTTAAGGTATTTGTTTGGTAATACAATAATTCAGAACTAGACACAGCTTAAGGGAATTGTGCCATTATTTATCATTTCATCAAAACGTCTGGTTTTGCTATTGTCATGTTTTAAAATACCTGATATGAGAACGGCCCTTTGGAAGCAGTTGTGAAATGAATTAAATGAGTATTTTAATTATAATTCACCGGTTACATTTGAGTCTCTCAGATGGACTTAGACGTTACTATTGATTTCAGCTGCTCTGTCGATGCTGTTGGCAAAAATGAAATATCTGAATAAAAAAGGATTATCACAGTTTACTTACCTTTCTCAGGGGCATTTCCCACGAATGGAGAACATTGCTGCCTTCAAGCCTGTTTCCACCTCTCCTCCTCGGTCCACCTGTGGCTTTCCAGAGCGGAGAAGCTACTGCCAGACACCTTCCTCAAAGTCTGACCTGCCAACATGTTTCCAAGCTTTCTGTGTTCAGGAGTGCCCCTACAGATCCTCCACACCTCCATATGCCCCGCTGCTATTAGCTCCACACAGGTATTTTGATTTAATTCATTGGAAGGTTTTTAACATATTTTATAGTGTTACATAATGTATAAACTCTGATCTTTGAATCCATGCAAAGTCAAAATAATAATCAAATTAGTTCTTCAAATATCTTGATGATGCAGTAAAAGAAAATCTATATGTATTTCAATGAGATGTTAAAATCCTTTCAGAGTAGTTGTATTGACATGTTTAAATTTGATTCTGATAGAGGTACCTGTGTGACTGAAGACACTCGAGACAAACACCCTCGGAGTCAGATCGAGACTGGCACTGAAGCTCAGATGAGTGGTTTGCTGTTCCAGCCAGGCCAGGATGGATGTCTGATATCTCCACCTTCACAGGCACTAGGAGCCCTGGGTTCCTTCACCCTGGTGTTGTGGATAAAACCAAGTGCTTCTGGAGAAATGTGAGTTGAAAAGAGACAATTTATACCCTAGCAACACACAGTGCACCATGCATTTAAAGCTCTTTTCAGTAATTCCTTAGATAATTTTTTGAGTAAACCCTGTTCACCCAGATAAGCTGTAACTAAATTCCATCCTAATTCTGAGGAAGCACAACCTGAAACTTGACCTTTGCGGATCCAAGTACAGACTATACGTTTCTTTCTCTATGTGCCTGAGAGTTCACGTGATCAACTTTTATCAGTGCAAATAGATTCTAATGAAAGTCAAATGTTTTCAAGCTTTTTTTCATAAACTTGAACCACTGTCAACTCCAAACACAAATAGAAATGATGGTTGAATGTTTTTTGTTGGGTTTTGGTGCAGTGTACAATATCTCAGCTGATTCTTAAAAAAAAAAAGCTATTGTAGCCTGTTCAAATTCAACAATTCAACAAAGTACACAATCCTCACATTAACCTTCCATGATAATGAAGTTATTATTTTTTACCTCTTGTGTGTGAGGCAGAAGGTGAGTGTTTGTGTGTGTTATTTTGAAAAATAATTTCCTGGTGTTACACACATGGAGCAGGAGCTACAACAAAGGCAGTTTTGAGCAGTGAGCCTGTGTTTATGAAGAGATTTTGTGAATGTGGCTGCAGCTGAGTGACACACAGACACAAAACCTGACAAGTAAAAAGTTTACAATGAAATTAAGTTTATTTTGGAAAATGTGTATGGTTCAAGTCAGGGTCACTGACTTGAAATAAATGAAAGATTGTATGATTAGAGAAGGAAGGAGATCCACTTTATACCCTTGTCTACTGTGTTTTTAAAATTTCCTTATAACAAATCTGTTCTCATTGTATAAACGAAACGTTTTTGTATGGATATGGTACAGAAACGACTGGTTTCATGGATGATGTGATCCTATCACATGGTCCTATCTCGAGTCCAATAATTTCATCTCACAGTGCCTTCCCCTGTGTCAGTAAAGTACTGCAATACCAGTTGTGAAAAGAAACATTTGACTCATTCATATGGCTCATAAGGCAAGTTCTGCATTGAAAAAGAAGACATGATGCTTGCCTGATCTAACTTACACTAATCCAAAACAGTCAGATGGTCATCAGAACTGGTACAGATATGTAGGACTGCATAGGCAGGGGAAGTCCCTGAACAAGTGCTTCCCCACGTCCACATCCACGGATGAGGTGCCCCTGAGCAAGGCACCTGAAACCCCTGCCTGCTCCCCGGGCGCTGCACTGTGGCAGCCCACTGCTCTGGGTCTAACAGCCCAGATGGGTTAAATGCAGAGAATGAATTTCCCCATGGGGATTAATAATAGTATATCAAAAAAAAACAAAAAACGTTTGAACATTATTGGAACATTTCCTTTTCTATTATCCTTTTTTTGTACTAGTCTTTAACGCATTTGTTTGAGCAAGTTTGGGTCAAGGTTACTGTTGTATAGTGTCATATTAGTACGTCATTTCCCTTTCTGTTTGCTCAAAAACCTTCTACGAACAATGTTATTGTGTGATGTTTGGTCAAATACCTTTTCTGATACGTTGTTCAGTATAATTTTTCCATGGTGACAAGACGGTAAAAGCCTTGTGATATTGATCCAATAACAAGGAGCATG
The DNA here is from genome assembly GCA_037176975.1 of Arrhamphus sclerolepis. Classification (NCBI taxonomy): domain Eukaryota; kingdom Metazoa; phylum Chordata; class Actinopteri; order Beloniformes; family Hemiramphidae; genus Arrhamphus; species Arrhamphus sclerolepis. The sequence goes on along the minus strand of JBAMYA010000014.1, from coordinate 7,503,008 downwards.
TCAAGCCTGGTCAGGTCAGTATCCCCATCAGGAAACAACTCACTGTCATGTCCTACTTAGGCATGTGTGTCAAAGAAAGTGGATGAAAGTGTGCTGGTATTTTCCGGGCCAGGCTTGTACGGTGCACAGTTACACACATTGAGATCAGCTTGCAAACACACTTACATGTAGTCAGACAAGACAAATGTGCACCCACAAAAGGAGATCAGCTGACTTTTCTTGGCAGCCCCTTCTCCAAACATTAATAGTTATGTACATGGGACCATACTGTCTTATGAAACTGAAATAAGACTAAACAGCTTGCTCTCCATTTGGCCTTTTGTGTATTTCTAGATTTGCCATTTATTTCACTCGTGTAAAATGACTAAGTTGTTGATGCAGGGGGAATTATTTATTTTTATGTCACGGCTTTTTAAAATATATGGTTAAGTTATTTTTTAAAACATGTTTTGATGTTGAACCATATAAATGTTAAAGGTGGCGTACAATGGCTGAACAGGGCATTTATCCTCATTGTGTGATGTGATAAATAGACAACAAAATGTTGGTTTAGTCTGTAATGCCTCGGACGTTTCCTAAAAACCTCTCTCAGAAAGCTATGTTAGGTGGGGGATTTTAAACTTGTAGTTTTGCACCTTTTTGGTGTCCTTTTGGGCTTAAGTGGCAACCTCAATATGAAATGCAAGCACTTGAAGCTGATTGGCTGCCTTTGTCGGCTTTGGAAAATGGACAGGGCAACTTGCCAATGCAGAGTTTAGACGGGGCCCAAAAAATCTGTCCCGAACCAAGCTTGTGTACACTCCGTCCAAACCCGACCCAGCCCGGCCCAAGTTCAGGTCGGGTATTGAGCTGGGCTCGGGCAGAGAATTTAAACTCTTTTTGCTGTGTTGTGATCATGATGCCATAGCTTTATATAAAATAAAAATACTATTTAAAAAAAAAAAAAAAAAAGGTTATATGCCAGTATATCGAGCCTGAACCCAAGTGTGCCTGTGAAAGTGGTGGTAAATCACATCCTGATACCCGGCCTGAACTTGGGACTAGGCTGGGTAGGGTTTGGACAGAACGGGAGGGGGGAGTGAGATACATTTTACGTCATTTGTATCGGTTGTTCAGGTTGGCCCAGTTTCTGGCGAACATTTATAAAGGAGGAATTTCAATTGAACGGAGATGTTCAGAATGTCTTAGAATTTTTGAATGTTTTTGAAAGCGGGTAGACTATCGTTATTCAACAATGACAAGATAAAAATGGATTTTGGTTCTATGTCTTCTTTAAATGTACACTACTCACTACTATTTGACTTTTGGATGAATTTTATGGAAAATGTAAAAAGTTCATGCTACAGTTGCATATCTCATGCAAGTAGGGCATTTAAGTAGAAGCATGCAATAATGTAATGTCCTCATTATTAAAATGAAAAGTAAAAACGGTGGTTGGGATACTACAACAAAGAATATTCACAGGGTACTGTGTGCAATGAAGTGGTCATCAGCATGTGATCTGGCAAAAGGAAGTGCACTTATATTTTTCGGTTACTTTTCCAGTCTCTCTGTGTCCTTGTTGCAACCAGCTGATGATGATCTATGACACTCTAAGCTCAATGGTAACTTCCCTCTGAGAACGTGACTTGTGAAGTCTCACATATTGACATATTGCATGGCCTCTCTTGTTGTGTCACCATGAGCTCTTCTGAGAGGCCACTGAAGTTGCACTGAAGGGGTGCTGTAGGGTGTTGGTAGACCCGTATAGAACAGCGCTGCTTAGGCTAATTGGCAGATTAAACCATGTCCTTTCTAAACATCAATCTTTGCACCAAAATGCTCTCATGATTTGCAGACTTTAAAATCTAAACTTTGGGCAAATCTTAAAAATGAACACTGTTTTATTACTCTATTAGAGTGGATGTTTATGTTCTTAACTTTCTGGTCCCGTGGGTGGGCCCACTGGGCTTAAAGGTTTAAGAACATGTGAAGTGTTTCCGCATGTGTTTCATTGTTTTTGGAGAAGTCATTTAAATGCTTGATAAAATAAATTTGAAACATCGTTAAAACAATGACGATATTATCGTAGACGATATATATATCGATATTGGGTTCTTGATCGTAATGTCAAGGAATGAAGCTAGGATGCTGGACCTGTTTTCACAGGTTGACGACTTTCAGTACTGCCGGGTGACTTAAACACAAAATGTTTAAGTAACTTTTCTGAATGTTTAAAGTTGCTATATAATTTAGGCAAAAGGTATTCAACCTTGAATGATAGACAATGATTAACGTGTATATAACAACAAGTAAAATTATGTGGAACTTTAATGTGAACAAGATTTATTATCTGCATATTGACAAATAATAAAGGGTATCTTTTTGTGGCTTAAACAAACTTTAGATAAGTTGTGTTATACATTAACACCATTTACAAATATATAAGAATGTGTACATGTAATAGATATTTATATATAGAAATCTATTACTTAAATGATTATTATTACTGGTGGCTTTTTTTATAACTTGGTGACAGGTTTACAGAAAGATGTAATGCAACATTATTGCAGCTTACATCTAAACTATAGTAACCTGCTGGCTGTAACATCAAATGTTGCTGTTAGTCAAGTTTAACTGGGGTGGGGAAGCGAGACAGAGATCAAATTTCTCCTTCAAATTTCATGCAGTGATTTATGTTGGTGTAGTTGTCTGTCTGGGAATTCAGATGACGGACAAGCCTTGTTTTCTTGGCCTTGCGAACATGACACCTGTATGGCTGAATGCACCTCAGTGGAAGTCGGACCTCCCCCTCTCACTCTCCCTGCTTCTCTTTCTCTTGCTGTCGTTGGCTATTATTCTTTTGTTGTACAGACGATCATGGGTGCCATCAAAGAAGCCAGATGAAAGGAGGTCTCTGTCCTCACCTCTGTCCATCTTTCCTCACCCCCCTTTCTTTCTCCTCCTCTGCCTGTGATTTCACATCCCTCCCCTCATCTGAACAATGAACATAGTCAGCCACCTGTTCTTGCAAAGTGCATTTTTTTATTGTACCATGACTTTGCTCCCAAAGATCAATTATGAAGTTTATGTTTATGTTCTTTGAAGATTGTCATTGTAGTCAGAATATAGTTTTTTGTGGAGCAAAAATGAGTTTTACTCTTTGCAAAATGGAACCCAAAGATCAATTTATTAAACAAGTACTTGAATAGTATGTTTTTTTTCTGTGTCTTAATAGTAGGTATGCAAATTACTTTCAAGCATAGATGACGGAATAGTTTCAATTCCTTTAACGTGTGCGTTTGTTGTTTTTTTTTTGTTTTTTTTCATTTATTTATTTTTTGATTGTGACTTCGTTTTGGTTTAGTGTTGCTTAAAACATTCTAGCTTTTGCTGTGTTGTGCCACCCTTTTCACTCTTGTGGGACAAGTAAAAAAAAGAAGTCTGAAGACAATTTAATATTGTTAGTGATACTTATATGCCTTACTTAAATCAGCAACATTATGTACTGTCTCTTATCAAAAGTGGACTTTTGGCACAATAACAGTTTTTTTGTGTACTGAATCAAACATGCTTCAGTGAGGCTTGTAAACAAAGAGGACCTCTCAATACGGATGCTGTGGAACAATGATTTATTCATAATACATCATGTCTCCTTTTTGGTAAAAAACACTATGAAACTATTGGCAGAAAATTGGAAAAACATGCTGAATCTTACCTAAATATTGCCGTGTCACTTTCAGCCAATCAATTAATAATAGAAAAAGAAAACCCCAAGCAGGATGCTCATTCTGCCGAGTTCGCACATGTTTGGGCAGTACAGGAGCAATCAAGAGGAGTTACACAATCCGTGTGTGATGCCACAGAGAGAGTCACAAGTTGTCTTTGGTTTAAGAGGGCTGATCCGTGGTTTGCTGCTGGGATGTAAGCAGGGCTTGATCAACCCTGACTGGGTCACCTGAGCGAGGGTGTCTGATGTTGCATGGCCCAAAACACCCAATTACCCCAGGACACATCACTGAAGATGCAGCGCAGTGCATCCTAGGAGATGTTTCTTGTATATGTAAAAAGAAAAGAATAACTCTTTTAGCATTTTTTTTTACTTCCTTGAAGAGTGAATCACAGTGAAAGAAGAAATGTGTGTCTTTAGAAAGGTCCAGAAAGGCTGAAAATGGGAAACTGGCTGGCCTAGCCAGCTGTTATGTTTATGTTTGTGGTTTTCACTTCATCTCTTATGTTAAAAGTCATAGCAGTCAAATGTATTGTTTCATGGAAAGAGAAGTGTCCAAAATAAGTTATCTGGAGATTCAGCAAGGTAATTGTGCATGGCAGGATATAACCTTTCTGGCCACTTGGTGAGATTGTTATCCACTTTGACAGAGGCAGATGCAGTGGACATTCCTCCATTCTGATATCTTTTTTTTTCCTTTTCTATATAATGCCAGTGATTGTTGCTTGTTAGACATTGTATTTTTATTTAGATCATGGGTCATTTGATTTAGGCACCAAAGAGCTACAGAGCAACACTGTAATCATATTTAACACCTTTATACTAAAAAGGTATACCTCAAAGGTTGTACTTGTTGACTGTCAAATTCAGAGGAGACATTGCACAAAGTCAAAATACCCAGATGTGTTGCATTCATTCATTTCATTCATCTTACCAACTGTACTTATTTTATTTAATATGTCTTCCAATGTCTTTATCTCCCTTTGTACTTGTCCACAGACATGTATATGCATGTGCAGAAATAGTGTGCATGTAAATGTGCCTTTTTCCTACGCATACATCTACAGTATCTGTGATTTATTGGGTTTGCTGCTCTGGGTTCATAAAAGCCATGATTTCCCATAAAATGTCAGTGATAGTGGTTAATATGACATGTAGTGGGTGAACATGTCTGCTCACACTGTAGCAGCCCAACCCTCACAGTCTTGTAAAATATTGATATTCCATGTGAAAATGTCAGAATGAGGGACTGTCATATGGTGCTCAAATCCATTGGTTTCTGAGCCTTTTCTTGCCTTTGCTTCCTGATTTAAGTCACGTTAACCCTTTTATGCCCAATACAGGGTTAGTCTTTGCGGACAGTAATGTTGCTGAAATAACTAAATTTAATTATACTTTGTTTATATTTATGCTTTTGTTTGTCTTAGGATGCTGCTGGAGAAGAGCCTAGGGGAGCAGTTGGTATTTTCTGTGACTGTGTCTGAGCAGACTGTAACTCTGCGGAGTGGTCGGTCCAGCGGTCAAACTGTCACCTTCAGAACAGAAGGAAGGCTACAACTGGAGAGGTGGACACATCTTACCTTGCAGGTGAGGATTAGTATTGTGGCACTGGAATGCAGTGACTGGTTAAAAATAAGGTGGGAAAGGATAATGTCCTGCCTTTTGGCCTTTACCACACATAAAAGAGAAATCAGTGGGGAACTAAAGTGACCTTTGTGTTCATATAATAATATGTACAAGTTAATGCCTCGATATAAATTTAATGGAACACCAAAGAGTATTTCCAAGTTAAAAATTCAGTTTCAATTTAATTTTAAGGAAGATTTAAATATTTTCAAGAAGCCTCCTTTGTTTCTTCTCAGTATTCTGTCCCTATAATTGTCAAAATCCATCCTAAGTAAATTTGGACGTAAAATATCAGAAATCAGTACTGGAAGGTCCTAATGACTCCCCAAAAAGAGCACTGATTACTCTAACGTATGTGTGTGTGTTTTCTGGTCTCTATTCAGAGTGATCATCTTACAGATTACTCCACTAGACAATCTTTCTTTTAGCATCTTTCAGTAACACCAAATACAGAGATCTAGTATGGTCACTATAGCAAGGCTTCTTCTTATATATGCTTGTAACTAAAGTTATCTTTACTCCTATATTTTGTCTGTGCATTTCACGAGAGATTGCACAAATTTTACTTTTTAAAAAAAATGTTTATGCAACATATTTCACAGGCTTTATAAAAAAGCTATTGTCAGTGAGAGTGGAGGGGTCTTTTTAGAGAAATGTTGTCCATTTACAAAACTGTTTCCCAAGGTTTATACTTGGTTGAGGAGTATTCAACAATTACATCAATAATATTAGCCAAGCTGTAGGTAACGCTCATATTTATCTGTGTGCTGACAATACTATTCTTCATACATCCAGCTGCTCTCTCAACACTGCCCTGTCCTTGCTGCAAACCAGCTTTGATAACATCCAAGATGTCTCCTATGATCTTCATTGAACACTGAACACGAGTAAAACAAAATATACGGTCTTCTACAGAAATCACCCACAAACTTATTGCCACCAAAAAATCAGTTTGTCAACTGTTGTAAGTATCCAGATATGTAGCTCCACTCCTCAATGTCATTTGAAACTGGAGTACCTTTCAAAACTGACCACTGCAGCTGGTAATAACTGGTTAACTGGCCTTCTCTTTACCCTCGCAGAAAATCACGCTGGTTTCTGTTAATTTAATAAAACTCACATTGGTAAAACCATGATATCTACACTTACAACCTAACATACTAAACACCAAATGCAATCAATAGCCTCATTAACCTGCTCATCCCCAAAGTCTGCACCTTTGGTCATTTCTCATTTTAGTTTTTTGCTGCAAGTGATGGAATCATTTGCAACACACATGAAAGCTCAATTCTTTCATATTACTCTCATCTTTTAACAATTTAGTACAGGCATTAGTTTGTGATGGTTGCACTAGTTTTTAATCATGAAGTGTTTTTCTTTATTCAAATTTTTATATACTTTATGTCACAGTGCATACTGTGGATGAATGCTATAATATAATATTGTTTGTTGTGAATGTGGTTGTGAATTTGTTGTTTTGCTCTGGCTGTGCTGCCTCTTGGCTACGTCGTTATTATATATGAGAAACACTATGATATATTGACAAATTCTACAAAAAACCTTTCTGTGCAAAAATAAATAAATAAAAACCTTTTGTTAACTTTGGGATAATTTGTAGAAATGTATTTGAGATGGTGTTGATGTCTCTGGTCTTGGAAGCATAAGGGATGCTGCCTTCACAATGTCATATTTTGTAGTGACGCTCATGCATCTTCCATCAGACAATATGCTAAACCACATACCTAACATAGCAATCACCACACATTACAAAGGCATGACAGTGGGAGAAGAGGGCATAGGTACCTGACTGACCTGTCAGCACTCCTGACTGTCCTCAGAGGACAATATGTGGAGAATTATGAAATTACTAAAGAAACAATGGTGAATTTGTAGCATTTAACACCTTAAAATGTGTTTGTAGGGAGAAATGGATAAAATAACTCAAAATATCCCAGAATGCCTTTGAAGTATTGCGAGAATGTCTTTTGGAATGCATTGGAGGCCTGATTTGAAAAAAAAAAATCATCTGACAACAAATTAAATGAAGTTGATGATAAAAACATGAGATATCTTGGGTCAAAGAAAATGTATTGCTTTTTTTCCTTCCTGAATGTCCCTTGATGGATGAATAGTCTTTTTGAATTTGAATTGAATATTGTCACTTTTTTTTCTGTTTTGGAACTGGATTTTATATATAAAAAAAAAAAATCTCAAATTAAATGTTTTTGTGTAACATTTTGTATTACTCAGTTTTGTTCTAAATTTTGCGTAGTCTACTTTGTGACATTTGTTCATCTACAGCTCTCTCTTTTGTGATGGTTTTGAATTAGAGCTGCTGTATGCGTGCTCAACACTTCCTGCATAGTTTTCAGAAAAGTCATCGTTCCAGAGCAGAACATCTAACTTGACAGTCTGGTTTACAGTTTGCTTAAAGGTGTTGATTGTAGAGTAAAATGGCACTCCAACATGTTGCTGACTAAATGTAGTGTTGCTGCTGGCTCAGTTGGTAGCGAGTGTGTGTACAGTATGCATGGATGCCTGGTAGGCATACAGTTGCTTGTGTGTATGTCTGTGTACAATACTGTTGCACATACCCTTGTATCCTTAGAAGTGTCAAACTCAGAGGCATTTCACTAAAAGTGTGTTACATTGGTGTGGTTTTGAGATGTTTTGAAAATTTGTGTATGTATTCTTGAGAATCAGTCAACCTCTGTGTTTAATGTTAAAGTGATGTAATCGGCTTTGACCATTCAGGGGAATAAAATAATCATCCATGACACTCAAACACCATTCACATGCACCTGTTATCATGTATGCATGTACTCTTATCTGCTACCTCTGTCTCTCACCCATCTACACGCACACTCAGACACAGTTCAGTAGAACTGTGGAGCAGTCTGTCAACCACAATACAGACATTACCCAAAGAAAGGGGAGGGTAATTTAGAAACCTTTCCTCCACAGATAAAGTGCACATAGACATGTATTACACACACACCAGTCATCTGTCGGTTTGTAAAGATCAAAACACCAAAGAAGACAGTCAAAAGGAATACGGGTTTCCAAGTGCCAGGAGCAATTCACACATACACTCACACATGTACACACATGGTGCCAGGAGCAAGGTGCTGTGGGGATGCTGGTGCTCCCTAGGTAGTTGTCTTATCTGATTATGGTAACGATGTAGAGAATAGCGGAGGAAAATGTAGCCTGGGGGAGGGAGGGACTGACAGAGGAGAAGAGATGGGGGAAGTGAGGAAGGTGGCTCACTTTAGTTAAGTGATAGCTGAGATACAGATAAAAAAGAACTCATCTTTTAGTGCATTTTTGCAGAATATAGTTTTCAGCAGTAGTGTTCGGCAGAAAAACTTGTTGGGACTCTTGTTGTGGATGCTTGAGACATGGAGACTGTTGATGTTACATTGGTCATCTGTGTGTAATTAGTTACAATTGGTTTTGGAATTGGAGATAGCTGATTTGATTTGGTGGCTTCTAGAAAAACACCAAAATACATTTTGATTTCATGAAACTCATTACATAGTAAAATGTACAATTAATATAATTTGTTTAAATATGCAGAGTTTCAGATTTTTTAAAAAAACACCGCGTTTTTTCTAAGTTAGATAATAATGAAAAATCATCTTCAAAATTAGAAAAATAAAAGTGTCAACCTGTGTATTTTGCTTAAGT
>JBAMYA010000014.1:7453852-7490110 GCA_037176975.1 Arrhamphus sclerolepis | reverse complement strand
TATATGTATGTGTATACACATAGTTGTTTTTTTTTACAATTTTCCCAGTGAACTAGACAAGTGGTCAGCAGTAATTCAACACTGTACTGGTCAAGCACTCTGACAGTCAGACAGTCCGGCCAAAGATCAGCCAGACAACATTTTAATTTGTCAGCGAGCCAAATCAATGCAGACAGCAGACCTACGGGTGAATGAATCAAACAACTAGCCACACATAACGTCAATATGTGGAACGGCCAGTCAGCCCGTTACTCAGGCAGTCATCCTTTCCTGGTAGTTAAGTATAGAAACGTCACAGAAGCTCAGCTAAGAATTGTGCGTGTTTCTACTATCAGTGACTGCCAGTCTGCATTAGTTTCAAAGCAGCTGCACTGTTCCCTTACATTCATTTTCCTCACTTCTGTCTCCTCTTTTTTTTTTCCAACTCCTGTAAAGCTGCTCCATTGTTCTTTCAAATTGTGGGCAAATATTTTACACTATTTCCAAGTCTGCGGCGTCCTCCTCAAAATTATTTATTTTATCTCAGTTTGTCCTCAAGTTCGCCTTCTGTGCAAATATACAGCCACTATACTTTCTCTTGCTTAGACATGTTTCTTTTCCCAGTCTGCAGCCAGTCTTGTATAATGTTACACTTGCAAATAACCACTATGATTTTAATACGTGGAGATGCGTGCTGAAGTACATGACTGTACAGTGAGCTAGTGCTTTAATATCCCCCCATGTTTCAGTTCAGCCTGTCCTGTTTCCTTGCACCTTATTCCTAGAGCTGTTTCAACTTTTATTTAGGCTGTATGTAACACATGTTGCTGTCTACCAGGCACACTCCCACTGGGAAAGGAAACCAGAAAGGAGGTTTTCAAATGCGGAGTGCTTTCTGACATTTACTCTGTTCTTTTAAAAAGCTGGGTAGATTTAATCTGTAAGAACTGTTGACCGAATAAGTGCATCATGGGAGTGCAAAAGACATTTCTGGGGGAAGAAAAAAAAAAAAAAAAAGCCAAGAATTCTGTGGGTTCATTATATCAGAAATTAGCCGCCGTGCTGATAATTAAATTAGGAATGGAAATATACTGTGTTCTCCAAGAAACACAGAAGTCATTGTGGCAGATTGCCTTTTAAGAAAAACAGCTTATTTTCCAAACAAACTTTCCTGAACCTCCATCCTGCTTATTAATTTCATGCATGGCTCCAAGTGTGCCTGACTTAGCTGCCAACCGCAGCCTCTCAGGGTCATTTCACCCAAGTCAGAGAAAAAACACATTTTTCTCACGAAACATCTCATTATTTGGAGATCAGACAGAGAATTTTGTTTTTACCCAATTTCACAAAAAAAAAAAACATATTAATTAAATTTTTAGAGATACAGAGATGGAATATTGAAGTCCAAGCGAAGCAGAAATAAATATACATTTTGACTTTTTCACATCAGAGAAAAATGTTACTAATCACTCGGTCAAACATGAATGATGGATATTTTTAGTGAGTATGCCGCCTGGGCTCAAATGTTGGCACCGCCAGTGAGAATCTGTTGTAACTATGATATGTCTCTCGGTAACGCTCAGAAACACGTAATTGTCTTCTCATACCCTGAACCCGCAGGCATGCCAAAGACCACTCTCCTCACGGAATTGTTACTGATTGTCTTTCTCTGCCTCCTCTTTTCTTCCTGTACCTGGCTGGCTTTTGGCAGGAGGGTCCCCCTCATATAAATAATTGAGCTGAATTATAAGTGAGAGTGTATCTGACCGTCTGACTGTTATTTAATCCTCTCTTTATTGGGACCAAATAATGATGAATATAGTTTTGGGATGGCATCTTTGTCAGTCTTTACAGCTTCAAAGGACTACTAGGGAAACTTCTCTACTTTCAACCCAGTTACAGTGTACATGCCACACAAGCCTTTAGACAGCGTAGCATCTGATTGGTCAACGTCCTCCATGGAGGCAGCCATACATTCTGTAGTTTAGCACTTTGGTTGAGTTGTCGTATCCCTCTTAAGTTTTAGCTCAATATACTCAGAGGAATACATTACATTTGCACATAAACAGTTCAAAAAATAACAAGTAAATAAATAAGTTTTAATCCTTCCTACCCCTTTTCAGACATGTTAAACTGGATATTTGTTACATATGTATTCGTATGCGCGTGCATGTCTATAGATGTGTATATACTGATGAGGTTGTGCACATTGGGTATAAATTTATTTATTTATGTGGTACATCAATATTAAACATTTTCATTTATTTATATAGATATATTTATATATATAGAAATGCGTGTGTCTCTTTTTTTGTGTTGGTATGTTTTATGTTTCATACAATGGTTTTGACATGTCTGAAATGAATCAATCAATAAATAAATAATTATATTTAACTACTGAAAGTGTGTTTCCAGAAAATTGATTTCTTTAAGCAACCGTAGGTTTTGTTTTTGTTTGTTATTTTCTTTAGGATTTGAGGCCAACACTTGAAGAAAAATGCATTGCTATTCAGATTCTTTATTAAATCCAAACATACATTTTACAAGTCACACAATAGATTTATAAATATGGATTTCAGTGCTTGGTTGTAAAATATGCACCAGCATGTGTGCCTGCTATACCTTTGTGTCTTAATTATATCATAACACATGAACAAGTGTCTCCCCATAGTTTCTCCTCTGCAGGCGCCATATGTTGAAGTAACAGCCCACTGTGGGAGCAGCACTTTCTTGCTCAGGAGAGAGGCAGCTAGGAAAAGAAACATGAAAAACTAAAAAAAAAAAAGAAGAGGAGAAAAAAGAAAATATGGAATAGCCCTTAAGAAAAGGGGAATGGGAGAAGTATTGGAAGCATGGATGAATTCATGGGTTTTAATTCTGCTTCTCTGTCATCCTGACAGGTTAACCTCAGTGGGATTTCAATGTCTCTTTCAAGGTTGACCCCAACATGAAACTGAGATATGAGGATTAGAAAGGGGACGGAATGATGAATGAAGACATGACAAGAATACTTTTTAATCTAGTTTGTACTCTTGACGTTGCAAGAAACATCAGACTGAAAACTGTTCAATCCAGAGCAGGAAGGAAAAAAAAAGATTGGCATTATGAATTCCTGCAGCAGAGTTCAATGCCAAGCCAACTTTATTTATAAAGCACTTTAAAAACCACTGACCACTGACCAAAGTGCTGAACATAAAATAGACTTGCACTACAAAAAACACAGATTCAAAAACAAACAATAAAAACCACAATGATAGAAATTAAGAATCAAATGAATATATTAAGAGGCTGAATAAAAATAATGAAAATAAATAATAAATTACAAGTTAAAATCAACATCTCATTCTGGGTTAGAAAAGGTGGGTCCACAGAGATTATTTTAAAATGGCCAAGTAAGAAGACTGTCTGATATTTAATGGTAACACGCTCTACAATTGCTACAACAGCAAATGCCCTGCACCCTCACAAATGATCTGCAACCAATCAGATATCTTCCTTCTTTCAGCCAATCAAAAGAACGCATCCCACGCGGGAACCGATTTACTCACGATCCAATCACATTAAACCATTCAAACAGTGCTATCTTCAATCAAAAAAAGTAATATTTTCAATCAAAGAAAAAGACTGTTCAAATGCAAAATTAATATATGTATGTATATGTTGATTCTTTTTGATTGAGGTGAAAAAAGTTAGGAAATTTCTTTTTGTTGTTTTGTTTGTTTTTACAAGTCTACAAGTCCACAGACCAGAAGCCGTTTGTAAATTGAGTTATATTTGTGTGTGCATCAGAAATACGTGTGTGAATCTTGTCGTGCGCATTTGCAAATCTTGTCGTGCGCATTTGCACATTGTGCTGTACATTCATGCCTGTTGAAACTGTTCTCCATACTTTTAGGGGCCTTATTTTGAATTAGCATGCATATGCACTTATGAAACCAAACTCTCTCATGTACTATACTGAAAACGTCACACCTGTGAGAGATTTCAGTAGTGTGGTGGTGTATGAAGGTTTTCATGTGTGTGTATGCGAGAAGAACATTTTTAGTCTTTTATATGTGAAAGCTTTTTATTTATTTCAGTGGTGAGTGTGAGCACACATATTTTCAGTTGTATGGGATTTTTGCTGTATATGTTTAAATTAATGTTTAATTTTTGTGTAATTACTATTGAGAACTGTTAATCAGGACTCTGCGTCTCATCTTGCTGTAGGTGAATATCATCCCTGTGATCGCCAAAGCTGACACCATCAGTAAGAGTGAGCTGCACAAGTTCAAGATCAAAATCATGAGTGAACTGGTCAGCAATGGTGTCCAGATTTACCAGTTCCCGTTGGATGATGAGACTGTGGCCAAAGTCAATTCCAGTATGAATGTAAGGCGGCACATGTATACCCACACACCTGGTTTCTCTTCAAATCACAGCTGAATTTGTTTTCAGTTGAAGTCCAGAGTTGAACTTTTTTTTTTTTTTTGCATCTTATATATGTGAAAAAACATATTAAAAAGGTCTTTTGTGCCTTTTGAATCTGAATGAGTTTTAAAAAGGACACTTTACTAGCAATGTGTAAATAGTTTGGTTGTCGTGTTTATACCTTTTTTAATTTTCATGATGCACTTGATTTAGTTTTTCTTTCCCTCCCCCCTTTTAGGGCCATTTGCCATTTGCTGTGGTGGGCAGTACAGAGGAAGTCTCTGTTGGCAATAAAATGGTGAAAGCTCGCCAGTATCCGTGGGGTGTCGTCCAAGGTAGGGTAAGATAGATGACTGCGGGCTTATTTGTGTTTAACTTACAACTTATCCAGAACTTTTCCCGTGAAAAAAAGAGTGATGCTCGAAGCAAAACTTTTTTTCTTTTTTTAAATGTCTGTCAGTGGAGAATGAGCATCACTGTGACTTCGTAAAGCTTAGAGAGATGCTCATTTGTGTCAACATGGAGGACCTGAGGGAGCAAACCCACACGCGGCATTATGAGCTTTACAGGCGTTGCAAACTGGAGGAAATGGGGTTTAAGGATACAGACCCAGAATGCAAACCTGTCAGGTGAGCTTACACTCAACACCTGCCCGCACCCAAAATGCCAAAGTTATGACGCAGCGTAGCACTGATGTGCGTGTGTTTGTGCGTGCACAGTCTGCAGCAGACTTATGAGGCCAAGCGTCAGGAGTTCCTGGTGGAGCTGCAGAAGAGAGAGGACGAGATGAGGCAAATCTTTGTGCAGAGAGTGAAAGAGAAGGAAGCTGAGCTGAAGGAGGCTGAGAGGGAGGTATGCCAAAGATTACACATGCGTAACTCATCACTTATCAATAAATAAATAAAATAAATGCAGCTTTGTTGCTTTTATCGAAAATGTTGGCTTATCAATGATGTGGTTCACTTCTGGTTCTCGTGTTCTAATTGGCGTCATTGGCTGTTTGCGTTTTAGCTGCAGAGCCGTTTTGAGCAGCTGAAGCGTCTCCATGCGGATGAAAAAACTGCTCTGGAGGAAAAGAGGCGACTTCTTGACGAGGACCAGAGCTCCTTCAGTAAGAGACGAGCTGCTGCTCAACTCCTGCAGGCCCAGAGCCTCACAGCCAACGGCAAAAAAGACAAGGACCGCAAAAAGTAAGTGCACTCGCTCAACGCTCATGAGTATGTTTTGCAGAAGTGGTCGGGGTGCTCCACGTACGCTGGCAGTGATGGTGAAGAGAAGTTTGACTCACAGATGACTTTTACAGTCAAGATGCATTTGACATTTTAGTTGCTTATGCAATCTCCTTGAATGCATGAATGCACACAGATCTCAGTAAATTGTTAATTAGAATCTCTCTCATGCTCTTTCAGTTCTGGCTTCATGTGAAGACTTTTGGATCTGAAGTACACTCCATTATGACCAGTGCAACCAGTGACATTTTACCTTCAGCAGCATCAGCCAGACTGAAACACTAGCCAGAAAAAGACCACAAAAACCCAAACGTGAGATGCCAAAGTTTAAAGACTGTCTAAAAATCATTTGTACACTTCTCCTCCACTGTGTTTTTAATCTCTTTTGTAGGTTTTATGACTTTTTGTGTATTGGTTTATATTTATCCTTTATTATTATTATTTTTTTTTATAAACAAAACTTTTTTTCTACACTTCCTGTTGAACTTTTGCCAAACTTAGGGGAAACCTCCCACAGCCTCCTCACTGGATGCTGTTTACAGATCTGACGGCTTGGACAGGTACAAATGTTACAGTGTGAGGGGCTTCTTCACTTGCATTGTCTTCTATGTTTATCATCACATTTTTAAAATTCTATCCATCTTTTTAATTTCATATGAAACACTTTTTTTGAGTGAATATTTCAGTGTCGGTTTTACTCGTGTGTCCCCGATTCTGAATTATGTAAATGGCCAGTTTTGTATGAGGTACATAACCTGTGAGGAAAATCTTAGATTAACACTACAGCCAGATTAAGTTTGAACTGAAAAGTTTTTTTTTTTTTGTTGCAGCTACAGCAACAGTGAGTGATTGTTGGCTACAAACTTTAAGATGAAGCAATAATTCCACATCATTTGCAGCCACACAAGTCTAAAAATGTCATGCAATGAGCAGTTTAGATTTGCTAGGTATTGCTAAAGGGTTTAAACTTACCTTTTTCTCAGTGCATTCATCATCGTGTTGTTCAGAATCATAGTTAGAGGGCATTGCAGAAAAACCTGCAGCTGCCACACACATACACTAATGTGGTCGTTCAAGAGGGAATCAGAAATAATCTTTAGACCACTTGTTTAGTATTAAGTAGTTCCTCCTCAGCTCTAACCTGTCAGGGTTGGCATAAAGAACGTCTCAGGGTGGTGCCAGCCCATAATAAACCTTTTATTTATAAATTCCCAGTGGGTTGGGGTCTTTGTGGATTGGACCTTGTTGCTAAGATGCCATCAGATTGGTCTTTGTGGAGTTTGGAGGCTGAATACCTCAGATGGTTGTGTTCTTTGAGCCCTTCCTAAGTTTTTGCACCCTGCTTGGGGAAGTGTTTACTGTGTGTGTTGGGGCGGGTGTGGCTGGTCTGCAAAAATGTTTAGGAAGGTGGGAGGTGTCAAAGTAACACCCAAGTGCCAGGATGCAGATTATCCCATCAGAATAAGAAAACCAGTGTTGCTCACTTGCAGTCTAAGCATATCATGTAAGTAATTCTTGACTATTTTAATTAATAGAGGGATTTCATTTTCTTTGCCAGTCTGTATTTTTATCATATTTGTATTAACTGATTCCTGTGTGGTGTTGATTTCTAGGAAATTTTGATTTATATGCCAAACAACTCACTTGAACTGACACTTTATTGCTCACACTAGTGGTTCAGGATGTTTTAGTGCCTTATCTGTCTGAAATTTAGGAATACACTACACGTATACTGACACCTGGAGAAAAAGCTCATCTGAGACACATTTATACTCCAGTTATTTTTAAGATGAAACAGTATTATTGGGGAGTTATTTTTTTCCTTCTTTTTACATAAATAAAGTCTTGTCACAATTCATTTTGCTTCTGTTTATTCTTGTCCAGAGAACGGTTTATTTTATATGCACACAATTGGTCTGGTTTTGACACAAGATAAATTTACATTATGACCTCTGTATATAGTTTTTTTTTGTTAACTTACTTACACATGCTTCCTACTTAATTTCCTTAGAGAAAAAGTTCCTATTTCCTCTGCAGCCGTGTGTTTGTGTCTACATCTCTTCCCCTTTTCCATGAATTGCAACTGTAATGTAACATCATCCCTGCCCACCACTTATTTTATTTGACCTCGGAGTCTCACACACACTCACAAGGGGGCCGTCTTATCCTGCAGGGTAGAGATTTTGTACCCCGCAGTGTCTCACCCTCCAGCACCGTTGCCCTTTGAGTGAAGGCGGACAGACAGGTGGACAGACGGGTCTGGCATAGAGCAGAGAAACGTTGATCGATTCCCCGCAGGAGCCTGCGGCACTTCCCCGGTATTAAACAGGGAAGAGGACACCCAGAGGACAACCATTTCACTGAGAGAGAAAAAAAAAACATGCTGGAAGTGTGTGTGTGTGTGTGTGTGTGTGTGTGTGCAGAGTTATGTTCTGGTAGAGGTGAACACTATCTCAATACTGCAGAGATCTTAATAAAATAGCTGCCCACCTCAAATAAAGCTGTTTGAGTCAGCTTTCTTCTGAGTGGCTGTAAATCCAAGACAGCTGTTGAACATCTGTGCTGGTGTTTGCACACACACACACACACTTGTCACCTTTTGGTAGTCTAAATGCAAATGGGGGTGGGGGGTATTGTAGACAGACTTGACTCGGGGAGAGATGAGGTTGTCATTTAAGGGCAGTGCCAGCAGCGCTCTGAAATTAGCAGTTACACACCTGCTCCGAAACAGTGTTCAGCTTGAGGGAAGAAAAAAGGAGGATAGGAGGGATGAGAATACACAACCTTCACCAGCACGCCTGTAATGAAAAAAGAGTAATACTCTGAAACAAGCTGCACCTGGACTGTTGTTCAAAAGGCTCCATAAGCTCATGATGAGCATATTGTGAGTGAATATAATAATTAGAGCAGGATATGATTTTCAGGATGAACTCTCAGGGAAAAACCATTAAATCCAAATAGGCTGCAGAGGTAATGTGTTTGTTTTGCATCAGAGCGTATAAATCTGCATCGTTTCCAATCATTTTCCAGCTATTAAAAAAACCTGCAGGGAAAGGCAAAAACAAGCTCACTTGGAAATGTTTTTAAAACAAAGGCATTTATTGCGAAAAATGCACTTGACATGGGGAAAATAAAAAAAAAAAAACAATAACCACGAGTCATCAGTACAAGACGATGTATAATGATCACATGGTAGAGAGCGCTGGACGTCTCCAGCTCAGAGCATGACTTTCATGGCACAAACGGCCAATAAATATTCTGCACAATATAGAATTTCATATATATTTATATACTCTTTTCTTCTCAGTTACCATTTTCAACTCAACTTGGTGCTGATCAGCCATGAGCATCGTCGTAAACTCTCTTATCGTGTAAAGAGCTACATACAGAGGCCTCTTCCCACCCATTCCGAGACACACGCACCCAAGCATCCATAATAAGAACAAATATGGCTGACATTTAATTTAAAATGGCAGAGTGAGAGCTCAGGCTTCCTGGGAGGAGGGCTGACAGCGCCCTGGTGGCAAATAAGAGTTTGGCCCCTTAAAAAGGCTAAAATCCAGGCATTAATGGGCAGCTCAGGCTAGGTAATGTACTGGGAACCTTACTGGGCCAGAGCAGGCTCTCTCTCTTGGCAAGATGAAAGCGTTGACACTTATGTACCAATCAGCCTGTAACCAGTGGGCTACTGGGTTATTAAATCCAGTTGATAATTGCACATCATCACGATGCGCAATGGCATGTTTAGTTAACATTTTTAAATCCTCGAGTTTTCAAATGGCATTTACAACTGGGAAGCTGAGGCAAATGACAAGCAAATATTCATTTTAAACACATAAAAAACATTTGAAAAACCGGTGCTTCAAGTATTTTTTTATTTTTATTTTTTATTTCTCTAAAGTGACCACTGTGCAGTGGTTTTATTCCTGACGTTTTGACTGTTGTAAACTCTTTCCCCTCAGAAAGTTGACCCCGTGGAAAAGAAGACACTGTTCAGATGTGCTCATCTCCCAACACGAACGAGGACTTGAGCTCAAGTTTGACGCAATAAAAACGCGATTCCTCAGTTCAGCAGGTGCTCGAGTGGTTTAAAGAAATAAAAACCCTGCTCTGCGGTTTTGGACAGAACTGTTCTGGGATCTGCTGGTTTTCGTCATCGGGCCAAACAGAACAGAGTTGACCGAGAAACAACCTGCAGGCTAGTGGTACTGACACACATTAATAAAAAAATAAAATAAAAAGAAAAGTGAGAAAAAGGTCACTGGTCTGCCTGGAGTGTGTTTGTGTGTAGCATTTGTAGGCACTCGGGTTTGACTGACAGGTTTGAAGGCCAATGAGGATGTCTAAAGTTCCCAATAACAAATACCCAAACATTTGACAGCAACCTTTCCTGCTTAAAAAAAAAAAAAGAATAAATTAAGCTTCACTTTCAGTTGACAGAACCAAAACTCCACACTGAAACTCAGATAAGTCAACTTCAGTCATGATTTTGGACACCTGAAATGGCATCATATGTAATTTTTAGCCAACGTGTGTGTGTGTGTGTGTGTGTGTGTGTGAGCTGTGACCCGTTTCAGGAAAAGATTCCCAGTAGCAGAATGTTTTTGGTTTCATCAGTTTCCTCACAGAACAGAAGATGATTACAGTACCAGAGTACAAGGAGGACATTGACACAAATGATTTTTCTGGCTGGTTTTTCTTTCTTTTTTTGAAAATACTAAATATTATATTGAATAAGTGTAGTCACGGGGAAAAGGGAGCGTAACTAAAACTTCCCGCTTTCATTTCACTTTCTTCTTTTTCGTCTGTGTGGATATCGTTGGGCAGAAACCAAATGAGTCCAACTCTGAGAACATGTGGAAAAAAAAAAGGGGGCTTGATGTGTTTAGAGTCAATTAGATATTTGTGTGCGTAGCCAATGAATGAGCACTTCCTGTGTGCTCACGGTCATTAGTTGTTTGTGCTTTATTCTGGCCCAGAAAACAAATTAAACGAAAAGAAAAAGCATATTTTACTGCTGACCTCTAAATCTCTGCTGTGCCGTGGAGCTGTGAGAGCTGATGTGCTTCTGCCCCCACAAACAGACAAATGTTGGGATGATAAAGATAACTGGATTTACAGTCAAAGATCAAACATTTTAAGGCTGGAGATCTTATTTTGTTGGGTTGTTAACAAACCTTCACACGCTTCAAACAGTTAAAATAGAAATATGCCCCACGCAGCTCTGAAAGTCCCTTTAAACATGTTTAAAATAGCGTTTGTGTAGATATATAATGGCAGGTTGTAATAACTATTACCAAGTGCATTCATTTTGTTTTTAATCTCATATCAAAATTCAAAAACAAATTTATAAATACAAATAAATTCCGTAAAAGTTTTGGTGTAACTTTCTGTGTCTTTTTACATTCAACAAGCCGGTTAATTCGGTTTAATCTGGCTTTGGGGTCTATGAAAGTCAAATTTACTCAAAGTTAAAGATGTTGTAGACCCTAATGTCAGAAATAAATAGAAAACTTAATGTCCTAATTCAGACTTATCTTTTTGCACCCTTGCTTTTTAAATTAAATTTCTTGCAACAAATCATCACAGCAGGACAACACAAACACTTATTACGACATATTAAAAAAAAAAAAAGAAGAAAAAAAAGAAGGTAAGAATGCTACATGCATTGTTAACGTATACTGGGTTGAAAACAAACATGTGCTCTCTGTCACAGGTCAGATGTGCTTCTAACGGCCCTGGAGCGCAGGCTCACACACCTCCCACATAAATGCTGAGTTTTCGCTTTTTCAAACAAAGAAAACATGCGGATTCAAGTTCTGAGGTCTCGGTGGAAAGCAGAACGGATGCCTTTTGTGCTCGTCTTTGCTGGTGGATGATGCCAAGGAGGAGAGCTGGGAGGCAGGGCTCATCTGTGCTCATGAGTCTGTGCCGTCAGAGGTGGACATCATGGGTCTGGAGCGGGACTGATGGGTAAACCCCTCCCTGCTGTTTGACTGGGCTGGTTTAATCCAGGACTAGCTTTCCTCTGTGGTGTGTGTGTGTGTGTGTGTGTGTGTGTGCTGATGTTTATGATGCAGTTGGGCTCATGTGAATTTCGCAAGACCGTTGGCAATAACGATGCTTTGTGGCTGCCTAAAAAATGCTTTAATTTAAAACTCCAGTGGTGCTTGACTGATTACTCTGGGAAAAATCATGTGAAATTAAATTCTTAACTTAAATCCAGACAAATAGTATTTTTCAAAAGGTTAGCAGCTTCCTCTAAGGCAGGTTTTGACATACTTTTATATATCTTGACAGAAAGCAGAGCTCTTGGAAATCAATATCAGCCCAACATTTGTGTAGGTACTGCATGTGCTCATTAAGCTTGTGTGCGTGTGTGAATGTGTGTGTTTTATATGACTCAGAAACAGGAACAAGTTTCTTCAGTCCACTTCTTGGCAATCAGAAACTTTCAACGAAGCTGCCGGGAAACAGGCCGGTCTGTCCCGTCCTCTGCAGGGTGCCTTTGTACCAACCGTCCTCCCTCTTCTTATGGACGAACACCACGTCTCCTTCCCGCAGCTCGATCTCTGCCTCACTCTGAGGTGGATAAGGAACCACCACACGATACCTGAAGAGCAGAGACACTTCTTATACACCCGATGTCTGCCTGGCATTTCTTTTTTTCTTCTCCGCAATCGGCGTGGAGAATATATTTGCACATGCAGTGGCAACATGCATACTTGAAAACCTTGTTGTTTGTATTAATTTGTCACAAAATATGATCTGATCGTCTACGATGCAATAAAAGGCAAACACACACAGCTGGTTTTAAGGCCTGGGATGTTCAAAGGGGTGAATTTTCTTACTCTGAAGCCATTCTGTAGTGGAATTACTCCATTAAGTTGATTATCTAGTTGGATCAGCCAACTTCCACCAACAGCCACCCTGAAATTATCCCGTATTTTGGCAAACTTAAGAATGAATTTTCCCTCAATGATGGAAAGTGTTCCAGGCCCTGAGGCAGCAAAGCCTAACTTTGGATACTGTTACTTACTGTTTGTATTTACCTCACTAGAATGAGTCCTAAGTAGAGTCTGAAGTATTTATCATCAGTCAAAAGTAGCTATTTGTAGATTTATACTGGCGTTCTAATGGCTGATAAATGAAAGCTAAAAAAAGAAAGAAAATTAACTTCAAAAAAATGTCCTTTAATCATGTTATGAGAGTTGAAACTACATAATTGTCCACCAGAGGGCACTCTGCATTGGTGTGTTTACACAAAACAGAACATTGATAGATTTTGTTTTTCAAAGTGATATTTGTTGCAAAAAATAAAACATTTATTTAAAACTTCACTTACTGACTCAGATAGCACATAAACACTTATGTTTGGTACCCACTTGCAGGAGACGGAGTGACAGTATTAAACAAGTGACACCAGTCAGCTTTCATCGATGTTATTATTCTGTGGATTTACTCACTTTTTCTTCCAGCGATGGGAATGTTAAACGCGTGTGTTCAGTAACGACACCAGACATGATAGTTGTTTGTTAAGAGCCCAAACACACTGAGGTTTTCTATTACTGAGACTCACATGAAGATCAGATCACATCTTATGGCAAATTAGTTCAGAAACACGGTTAATTCCGAGCGTGTTCTTGCTACTGAGCGGTTGTGTTCAAAAGATCTAAATCCTTATAATTACCTTTATTTCAAAACATGCAAAAGCACTGGGAACACTGGACACTTCTGTTCTGAATCCAAACATGAAGAAGCATTTATTACCTCCACCGAGGAGGTTATGTTTTTTTTTGCTAGAGTTGGTTTGTCTGTCTGTCTGTTTGTTTGCAACATAACTCAAAAAGTTATGGACGGTTTTTCATAAAAATTTCAGGATGTGTCCAAATTGGGACGGCGAACAAATGATTAAATTTTGGAGGTGATCCGGATCCATGAATTTTTAAAAGGATTCTTTATCATTGTGAGATAGAGCCATTTTCAGGATATGTGTATATGTCTCCACAATAAATGCTCTGAATGGATTGAATTGGCAAAAAAATATGGGACATGGTCATGACAGCATCAATAATGTGTAAAAGTCTGATCCGGATCCTGGAATATTCCGGATACTAAGATCCGGAACATGAAAAAAGTCGGGGGTGATCATCTTTTTCAACACTGTGAGGTAACAAATGCAGATACAGACATGCAACTAACATGAAATTGTAGCTGACAGTCTGCTGAAAAAGAGGTTGATGTATCTATAATAGTTATGCAGCTAGATCCAGAAGAAAACCACCATTACAAAAATGTCAATTTTTGCGAATAGCTATTGAACTAATAATGATATCAATGCAATTCCAGTTGCTAAGTGTATGTTTACATGGTCAAGGAATCCAATATAACAAAACAAATGTAGGAGTGATACGTTTGGGTATGTGGGAGAACTGTGCTGCTTGGCGGAGGTCTGCGCTCTCTGAGTGCTTTTCTAGTTAAATATGTTTTTGTCTTCTTGTTACTTCACAGCCAGCGAAGAGAGGGGAGTATTAGGCCTTTTAAATAAATCCCCAGCAGTGTCTACATTTTTCTTTCAAAAGTCAAACATTTACTGTATAAACTGAGTAACGCTCAAAGAGAAACGTGTAAGAAAACGTCCACTGTTCTTCTGAACGATGTCTGGATCCATGTGCTCAGGAAAAGGCTCAATAACCAGCATCAACAACATTTGCTGCCTTTGCCCTTAAATAAGGGCTTAATATTCCTTTCTCTTCACCTTCTGTAAAGTAATAACAAATTTGATTTAGAATGCCCAGTGTTCCCAGTGCATTTGAGTGTTTGGAAATAAAAGCCATTGTGAGGACTTTTCTAAACACGCTGTCGTAACTTTGAAGACATCTGGTCACCCCAGCTAACACCAAGCTCCCATCTTCAGCGTAAAAGGGTGAAGGTGGTACTACTGGGTGCAGAGTGAAATGACTCTGCAGCACTGAGGTTTGCTCGGTGGTGAAGGAAACACGGCGGGCGGGTCGATCATTTTCGCTGAGCATCCTCTGCTCTGAGTGAGTCACACAAGTTTGCTTTTCTCTCTGTGCTCTGATCTCATGCACGCACAACACAATAAGCAGTGTGTGTCTGTTCCTGCGCTAACCAACTAACCAACTCCCAGCAGAGCATCATAATGCTGACAGTAATGACACATGCTGCCATTAAACGCTTCATTTCTACTCAATGTCCTGTGACAAAACTGAAGTGCCCATAATTGCGCTCTTGACTTTTATAGTTTTTTCCTCTAAGGGGGGATAAAGTTTGTGTGTGTAGTTTTGTACGTGAACTTAGATTTTATTGACTGCTGGTCTGAATGTGGTCTAAGCGATTAAAAGGAAAATCACCTGTGATGTTTCAGGCTTAATAAGTGTTGTTGGTCAACACTCAGGATTCTCAGTGTTGCAGGTTCATGGTTTTATTCAGCAGCAGCAACAAAAACAAGATGGCTTAAATGCTGAAAACTATCATCTGTCATTTTCACCCAGCTCGGTCCAACAGAAGTGACTTATTGCTCATGAAGGCGCCTCTGGGCAGTTCTGACTCTGTTCCCTCATTCTTTGCCTGTGGTTTTTATCACTTACTCTCTCAGGACTACTTTAAATCTTGATGCCAAATTCCTCCAACACAAAATTCCTCAGTGTTGTCAGAAAATATTTCCTGTTTTTTGCAGATGTGAGCTTGTGCGCTCATGTCCAAGGTCTAAAAGCGCTGCTGCTCTTGCTGCACGATCGTTATTGTGTCTTCATCTTGTGCAGTCACTTGTTTTGTATTATTCACAATTATTTACACATGTGTTAAAACAAGTGTGTGAGGTCCCACCTCTCTCTTGACAAGGGTTTGGGTTCAGGCCGGAGGACCATCAGAGCATTGCCAGCGCGCGTTGCCGGAGGCGACATGGGGAAGTTGGTGTCCAGGGACCCAGACTTCCTGTGCAGAGGTTCCAACCCTATCGCCCCGGCCATATCGCTCTCAATTGGGCAGGAGCCAGCGCGTCCCTGGGATGCCATTGGACAGGATCCTGAGCGGGCGTGGTGGTAGTGGTGGTGGGGATGGTGAGCGGGGTCGGTAGCCACAGCGCCCTGGCCAGCCAGTGAGGGGTCATGAGTGGGAGGGGAAGATGTGGGCGAGCGAGGTTTCTTCTTGGCCGCCGCCCCCGACAAGAGCTTTAACAAACCTGCCGCTTTCCTCTCCTTCTGAGGACAGAGGGACAAAGAGAGAAAGATTGGAGCAGGGAGGACGAAATGACGAAAAAAAAGAGACAAACTTTAATGCATTTTAAAGAACATTACTTATTTATAACCGCAATTACAGAAATGTTGGGATACACGAAATAAAAACAGGAAAGAATGAATGATTTGTAAATCTAATCCCCGTTTAATTCAAAATAGATGCTGAAAGTTAATTTGACTGTTTCATGAAAATATTAGGTCATTTATTCATTTTATGGCAGCAACATGATCAAAAAGGTTTTGCAAATAAGGGCTGGAAAAGTAAGTGGTAATAAAAACAAAACACCTGGAGGAGTCTCTTCGAACTAATTAGGTTAATTAACAGGCCAGTGACATGACTGCGTACAAAAAAGAGCATCTTAAAGAGAAGTAAAGAGGTTCATCAGTCCTTTCCAGACTGTGAAACAATGTCAGAATAACGATTGTAACCTCATCTTCATCAAAGATGTAGCATCTTTGTTTTAATATTAAGAACATAATCTTGAGAAATCTCTCTGTGCGAAGGACACCTGTACTGTGGTCAGAATGAATAAAACATTTTAAAACAGTTTGGAAACCTCATCACATCACATCCTCCAGACCAGAGAGGAGAGGGAACATGCAGCTCGTTATGAACACTCAAAAGCCTTAATGAAGATGAAGCTTACACATCTGACAAAGAGACATCACTGCTGAGAGGTATAGACAGGTTTTACTGCAACTTGTGTGCAGATCAGACAAAATCCTTTCAGGGAAGGTCTAAATGGCACACTGCATCTATTACAAAAGGATTGCTCCTTTGCAGAGCAGTTTAGGTGCTGAACTGGCTTGTCTGCAATCCAGACCGTTCAACAGCTGAACAGTTTGGTGCATGCATCCGTTATTTATACCCGCTTATACATGTGCAGGGTCACGGGGGTCTGCTGCAGTCTACCTCACCCTGGACAGTTCATCACAGAGCCGCATGTAGACAAACAACCACACACACTTGTTCCTACGGGCAATTTCAGAGTGCATGTTTTTGGACTGTGGGAGGAGGCCGAGTACCTGGAGAGAACCCACGCAAACACAGGGAGAAGATCTCGCCTGAGCTGATCTGAGCTTTCTGTGTGCAAACTCCACACAGAAAGACCTCTGCAGGCCCTCCAACCAGGGACCTTCTTGCTGTGAGGCAGCACTGCTAACCACCATGCTCCCCTATTTGGAATATCATGAAAGAAAAAAATATATATATAGCAAAGACCACCTGTTGTTAAAAGAAGAAGGGATGATACACAGATGTGCTGCTGCCAAATTAAAATTTTCTTTTCCTTTTTTTCCTCTTAAGATAATATGGTTCCTCATGTTCAATACTTTCAGTTATATAAGACAGCATTCTACTGTAGCATGTATTTATATAAATGGAGTAAAAATAAATAAATAAAAAAAGGAGCTGGAAGAGGACTGTTTGAGATGCAGACAGATGCAGGTCACAGCAGCTGTTTCACCCAGCTTCCACAGCTCCGTATCAGTCATGTAACTCGTAGCCAGGAAGGAGACAAGTGAGTTTTCCAAAATGTCAAACTGTCAGGATTAAACAACGAAGACTTCTGAGTTTCACTGTCAAAATAAACCAAAAAAAACCCAAAAAAACTTTCACCATCGAGTTAACCTGCTCAGTTGTGGGATTTCCTGCTAAAACATCCTCACACATATTAGGTATGTCTTTAATTCACACAGCAACTATAACGTGGAACATTTTCTTTGTGAAAATGTTTTCATTTTCTCAATGAGGGCTGCCTTGTTTCTCTGTCCTTGTGATGCAAAGAGATAAAAGACTTCGCTTCTTTGACTACATGTGCAGCTGAACATGCTGGACGAATGACAGAAAAAGTGTAAGACTTGTAAATACATCCTCTTGAATTCTTTATGGAGACATTGTGTGAGGCTGTACAACACCGACCTTTAAGTCAAACTGTGGCAGCTTCATTTTAGGCAAAATGGGTACTGGGCTTTATTTTTAAAGCACCATTTTTATTTGTTTTGTTTTTTTTGGTTTTGAACCCTTGCATAGGTTGTACAAAGTGCTTAACAAAGTATTTCCTATTGACGTCAGCACTCAGACAACACTTCTAATCACATGCAGTTGTATTTATGCATTACGCAGCACTCCGTTTTGATAATCAATCCATACTGGGGTAATGTGGGGTACAATGTGGTGTCCAACACATGGCAGAGCTGAAGACTAAACCAATGACCTGGCTGGAGATAACTGGACGTCAGCCACCTTTGGACTACACTATGATGACTTGTATGTATCAACACTGGACAGGTTTTATACTGGTTCTATAGCAATCTTGGCAGAATTTTTCTGAAGTTTCTCCAAATTTTTTTTTAATGTTCTTCAAGTGGCATACCAAATAAATTTCTATTCTCCGGAGTCCAGCTGACGAGCTCATTTCAGCTGCTCATATCCTTGACGGTGTGTGTCAGCAGGTGATTGCAGGAACACACACCAACAAGTCAACAAAGAGCCTCAGGCCTGAAGACTCGAGTCCGACTCAAGCCCTAATTTTTAAGGACTTCTGACTCGTGTAATAAAAAAGACGAGTCCTCAGATTTTACTGCATAGATGAGGTTTGTCTTCCTTTGAATATATCTGAAAAAGTCAGGTTATCTTTTACTCAGGGTCTAAACCTTTAAACACCCAGACTGTTACATGTACAACAGAGCAGCAATCTGAATGTACCGGAGATTTAAACACGACATCGTAACAGGGGCTTGAGAGATGCAGAATGTTAGTGAGGTCCCGGGAAAAGCCGTTCAAAATAATATGTGTAACATCTTTAGTGTAATACATGACAATCAGCCAAAAAAAAAAACACTTAAAATGCTGACAGTTAAAAAAAAGAAAAAAGAAACAAAAAAGACTAGCTGCTTTTGTGAAACTGAGTGGAGGGTGTGAACTAGTAAGTGACCGAAAAAAGAAATGAAGGACTGTCCATCAACTGAGCCATCAGCCTTTCCAGTTTAAAGCCTTGGGAATCCCCAGAGCTGAACTAACCAGCCACCAGCTTTAAAAAAGCAGATGCATATGAATGTTGCATCGTTTGTGCTGCACATAGACTGTATAAGAAGAACTGGACAAACCCTGATACCACCCATTCACAAGCACAACAAAGCATATTCTTCTTAAAATACAACTATACGCCAATACTAAGTGCTAAGTAACTAAATTGGTAACAGCTAGGACCTGATATAATTGGTGGCTGCCATGAATTCTGTTGCTTTATATGATGCCATCTGATTCACCCATCCGTACAGTTGCCATGGACGCAAGAACTGTCAGTATGGTTATTTCTGCTGCAACATGGAAATCCACGTTGATTTACTCAACATACATCAGTAGGACTCCAATTTCTTCTTAAATAACCTGGACTTGTCTCAGACTTGGAGACTCGACTGCAAGACTGGAGAAGAGCCTTTCGTTTTGGGCTCAGTCCCCTCTTCATCCAAAAACAGACTGGTACAGTCCAAACTGTAAAGACTGCACCAATCCACGTGTCCTCACCTCTCTCCCGCCTCAAGATGCTTAAACTCCTCCACTTGAGGCAGCACCTAATCCCCAACCCACCCTTCTCCAACTGAGAACCATGTGCTCAGATGTCAATCCCAGCCTCTTCACTCTCTGCCCTGCTCCAGCGAGCGCTTAAGATGGAAGCTCGATAATGCCAACCGCATAATCTGCAAAAAGCAAGGTGGAACCCTGAGGCTGCAACGATCACATAAAACAGAAAACAGAGTATTGATTTGCCAGAAGGATCCAGAAGGCAACACATAGTAGGTCTTCATCTTCTAACAGAAACACAAACTTGACTTCATCAAAGAGTGTGAAATTCTTACTTCTTGAATGAATGCAACGGGGCCCGTGCTACCAAACATACCATGCTCACAGAGGCAGATACCTCTGCAGATATATGATATATACAAATAGTAAATTCAAAAAGAAAAAATATCTATTTAACACACAATTACTGTAGACAATTTTACAGATCAGTTGCTCAAATGTTGTAAACAATTTTGTCTTACAACCACTGCAGTTGTGACAACTTGTCCCAACATTCTTGTTCAACACTTTTCACACAGTAAATAAAGAAAATGAAAACAGAGCATTAAGAGTAATTGACATTCCTCGAGAGCAGCCTGAACGAAGATGAAGGTTTCAGCAAAGCGCTGAGACTGAAGACAGCAGACCCTCGATAGAAACACTGCATTCCTCACACTTTTATTATGAAATATATCATCTCCCATGTATTTCAGTGTTTTGTGCCAAATACAACAATACAGGCCGGCTCTTCTTTTTTCTTTATTTGTAAGTAAAGACAAAAACAAAACAACCACTGCTCATTATCTGGACGTCCTGCTGGTTCAACTGAAACATGCAGTCATAAAATGCTCAACAGATTTTCTTTGTGTTATGAAAATAAACACTAAATTCCAACTTGGACAGAACAGAGATAAATAATGGCGAGGTTCATTTCCTTTCTCATGATTCCCTACTCTTCTGATTAACATTTTTAACATTTTCTAATTGTCCTTTTTTCAGTCTGTTTTTGACATCATGTTTCAGTAAATACCTTTGAAATCCAGCAAGATGGAGAGCAGATAGGAGAGAAGGATAGAGAAAACAGAGAAGGATATGCAGAGAAAAGATTTATGGGAATTGATTAAGAATGGAAAAAAAAAAATCACTCCTCTTCTTTGATCTTCAGGCTTAAAGGCTTAAATTTGCCTCCTACATCTGTTTACAGAGCAGCAGACTGCTGGTGTTGTTGCTGAATGAACCACCAGAGGGCTGCACACACTTACATTTTAATCTGTTTAGGACTTAAATCATTCATGTTTGTCTGTGACTTTTTCTTTCCCCTCAAATATAAGACATGAAGAGCCATTCGAAAACAGTTGAATCACAAAATTCTTTTTCCGTGTGTGTGTGTGTTCCTGACTGAGTAGGACACTTTTGACAGGGGACCTATTATGCAAAAAATCACTTTTAGTGTCCTTTTCTGTTTCTATTCAGGCCTCTCCTGCTCCTATAAACAGTCCAAGCGCCAAAACAAACCATCCCACCATTTTCTGTGAAACTTGGTGTCAGGAATCATGAGCCGTTTAGATTCCTCCCCTGTTGTGACGTCACTGGGAAGACCCACCCTGGCACCACCCCCCACCTATCCACCCCTCCCAGAGCCCCCACCCACTAGATTAGTAGGAGATCCGCCGTTTTTAGTTTGCTGGTTTTACGAGCACCGACGCCAAGCGCTGTGGCTGCAAACAAAGGCAAGTCACACATGAAGTGTTGTGTTGTTGGCTGCAAAGAACAAGTCCTGACACCTTCTTCCAGCCAAAGGAGAACCGAATAACTGCGTGGCTCCGTGTGTGAACCACTTCAAGGAAGGCATCTTTGAGAAGCTCAGACAGTACACAGCAGGATTAGCTAGCAAACCTCTTCTGACGGAGGGATCTGTACCGACTGTCTGTGGCAAGTCAGCAGATGAGGCAGACGGAAGTACTTTCAAATAATGAGTTTTGTGTTTCTATCACATTTAAGCATGAACTAGCTTGTTCGTGTTTGGCCATTTAGCATAAGCTAAACATAGCCGCCAGCCCTGCATCTGCTTGGAGTAGTTTTCTCCGTTCCAGATTGCTAATGCAGCGCACAACTGATCGAGTCATCGTATAGTTGGATAATTTCTGAAAGTAATGCTTAATGTTATGTTATCCTCAATAGTCTGTAGTTTAGGCTAACATCAGCTGCTGTCGCCTCACTTTATAACACTACACAAAGTAAATGTACATTTCCCGTGCATTTCAAGGTTCAAGGGTTTTTTATCCGCACCGTAGTACTGGTAAATTTGTTGTGCAGGCAGGAATTCGGCGATCCCAGTATACATAAGAACCACGTAAAATACATCATGTCAGACAACAATAAAACACACATCCTAACATTTACAACCAATAAAAAATGCAATCATCATCAGATAGTGCTTCAACATCAATTATTTGATATATATTTCCCACACCAGAGCTGAACCAGAGTGGGTCCCACAGCTACGTTTAGCTTGTGCTAACTGGCAAAGCACGAACAAGCTCCGGTAGGTTCGGGGTTGGTCCAGACGACAGTATCACTCATGATGAGCGTCTTCTACAGCTCGATAAGTGCTCTGGTCATGGAATAGGCTAGGTGGGGCGTGGCCAGCAACAGCGTATTTGCATTAAAGTGACAGAGCCTTTAAACGGCTCATTCGGACAGAGACTGAAACTGGCAAGAATAGAGCTGGTGAGATTTCTTTATGTGAGTGATTTTGTGCGACAAACGTCATGGAGATGTTTGGTACAGCCCTTAGATTTATTCTAACTTGTTGAAAAAGAGGTAGAATAGGTCCCATTTAACTTCCACTTTGAAAATAGTAGAATGTAAAGAATGCTGATGGTTTATCAATTCGCTGCTATTAAAAGAAAATCCACACACAATTTAGAAATTAAGTGGGGGAAAATGTTTTCATATTAGAGTTCAATCAGAGGACACATGTGCAGTTAACAAGTAAATACTGAAGTTTCTTGACTAAAGCACAAAATATGAGGAAAAGATCAAAAATGGAATGGAACCTAAAGGTCTTCTTTGAGCTTTATGGCATTTATTAGGAGATGCTGAAGCCCTGTGAGCACTCATGACAGCCTTTTCCTTGGCAGCTGTCCTGTAATCACAGGCTTCTTGGAAACGGTGTGCGACACATCTCAGTGTCCACAACGGCTGCGTTCCAGACAGTGTGTCAAACACAGATGACCCTAAACTGTGTGTGCCAGACATTCAGGGTAACTGCTCTGACATCTCATCTGCAACAAAGTGTGACTGTATGAGGCCAAACCACGGCTTCTGCTGCGCTCAAAACAATAAAGGCACTTCCGAAAGCGGGTAAGACAAAACGATTATTTAAGAAATGATGTGTTTTTGGACAGAAGATGACAAAAACCGGCTTACCAGCAGATAATCGGATATTTCTGTCCTGAATATTATACTTAAAAAGCTGTTTTGAAACAGCATGTAGATAAATTATTGGGTACTGTACCTACAGAAACACACAATACACAGCCCATTAAAAACAAAAACAAAAGAAAAACTAAACGGTGTAAAGGGTACATTTGTTGACTCGCTTAGAAGTAACAGTTGTATAATACCACTGTTAGAAATCATTAAACGTATCTCGAGGCTGTTTTGCTTAGAGCTGCATGCATTTGAGACTATAGAAGCCATAATCCACATAAAGCAGAAATGAGAAAGCTTTAACCATGTGCATCTTTCAAACCACGTCCATCTAATCTTAAACATGAATGAATCATCATCTGCTTGTTATCAAGGCCTGCACAGGTCTGTTAATGTGCTGTTCATTTGAATCAGGTGTATTATAGCAGGGAAACATCTCAAACATGCAGGGCAGCAGCCCTTGAGGACCTGGGCTGGGGAACATCTACATCTACATACATCAGTAAGTTTGCAAAAGGAATGAGTGAAGGGTTAAAAAAAAAAAATCATTTTGAGTCTGGGTTATGAAATTGCATCATTCTGCACGGTAGACTAATGTACTGTAGCTATTTTTCAGTCTACGGTGTGATTGAAAGCCAATAAGGCTGGAAACCACCGCTAAAGAAAAAAAAACAACTCCTAATACACAACTTTCGTACTGAAGTTTAAATTGTAAATAACATTTTTTGAGTTTAATTATTTCAACTGTAATCACAAGATTGCAGGATGACTCTAAAAGACAACAAGATGCGCTTTAAAACTACGGGTATCTCGCTGAAACCGTCTGTAATATAACCAACATGTGGAATACAATCCAGAGCCCATCATTTAGAAAACAGGGTCCCCGCCATGTGCGAGTGATGCAAACAAGGCTTCTGCATGCTGTTCCATGCTGAATGAGCCGTTTGTCAGCTAGCCATGTAGTTAGATTAGCTGTCCCAGACAGCGAAGCCAACAGTGAAACAAATGGAGCTGAGACAGATGCGAGCTCTCTGCGCCAGGCCTGTTGGTGAATGACACTTACTGGGATGGAAGAAGTGTACAGGCACATCACATATACCTTACAGATTGGAGAAACAGAAAATTGTGATTTTCTTTTCTCTTTTCCACCTACGTGGCGATTTAAAAAGAGAGATTTAAATGTCTGGAGCCAAGAAATGTCAAAGAGTCAAGGTATTTTCTCTTGCCTGGCACTTGCCATCTGTGCTCATTAGTGTAACTGATCTGTAATGAGGGACAGCGTGCTGATTTAAAGGGAAAACAAAAACAACGATAGTTTGTGTCATTTTTAATTCCCTGCTTAAACAAAATGAATGAATGATTCTGTATTTTTTCCTTTCTAATGGCCGTAACTCACAATATTTATGTATTTCTTAAGTAATTATATCACATTTCTCAGGTTTGAGCAGTCACTAACTTCTGAAATTATTGGTGGTGTCAGGAAGCACAAAAACAAACAAACAAACAAAAAGAAATTGTAAAATTGTAATTGTGAATGAGGGTGAGATTCACCTTCTCTGCTTTGGGTGCGAGTACGCCCTGTGAGGGAGCATGTGAGGGGCCCGGCGATGGTGGCTGCAGCGGACTGGCTGGATCACCGTTCAGCAGCACCGCCGACATATTTGGAGGCGTGAGACAGGAGAGGGGGGAGGACAGGGGGAGGATGGGACGTGAAGCTGGAGACGAGAGGGGGGAGGGCCCTAAGCTGGGTCCTGGAGACACCATGGAGAGAGGACGACCTGGCTGGCCGGGGCAGCGTGAAGGGGAAGAGCTCTGAGGACGCAGGGGAGAGATGGCCACTGTGGGGCGCTCTGGGCTACCAGCAGGGGGACTGTGGACTGAAACACAAAGACAGGTAGTGGTTAGTATATCTGAGGGGGATTCTCACCGACTGGCGCTAGCACAGTATTCAGAGGGAACACATCAATATAATCAGTTTCTTTCAAGATGTACCAATTGTACTAGAGAGTTCTTGTCCAGTCATGTTTGGTGTGACCTGCACTGCGCAGATTTTCAAATACAATAGATGAACACTTCCTTACAAATAAAAAAAAAACAAGGAAGTTGTCAGTTCTCATCAATGCATATTTGGCCTGTGAAAGGAGAGAGGAGAGGCTGCTTTGACACGCTCAAAAGTCAAGCTGCTCTGCAAAAAAAAAATAAAATAAAAATGTCTCAGTCAGCAGCATAGCCTTAACTGGACAAATAAAAGCCAACAGTTCTTAAAATAAGGTCAACCATCTGTGTACTGGCTCTAATAAACAAAAACATTACACAGAAAAGCTCCATTCAAAAATGACAGCAGAGTGTGTACAAGTGCATTTGGTGCACAGAAATATACAAAAGCACGAAACAAATAAGCATGCAGACATGCTTGTGTACATACTTACACCCACAAACAGACGTGTACCATCTCCCTCTGGATTTCTAGCCACCTGCACAGCTACACTGCACAAAATCCCTGAGAGGTGTGTGCTGGTCTTGTGATAAAAATCACTAAATGCTGGAACTATGCACATATTTTACTTTATAATCAAGACCAGATGTGTGTATGTGTGTGTGTATGTGAGAAACGGAAAGCAATGAAAGAGCAGAGAGAGAAAAGGAGAAAAACAAGTGAGAGGAGAAAGAGGGCTCTGTCATTACGCCTCCATAAAACAAAAAGCACAATGATGTCATTCCACTGTGTGTCGGCGTGTGCGTTCGCCTTTTCGTATGTTTGTACGTGGCAGCGCACATCTCGTTGGATGTGTGTTATCCATTCTCCTACCTCCCTAAAGAGACCTTCACCATTATTTTCTCAGAGGGAGACAGAAAGGATACAAAGGAAAGGAGAGAAAGGGGTATTGGAGAGATGAATGGACTCTGAGTGGAAAGCAAGGCTGATATGATCTAGACCTTGTGCACACATCAGTGTGCGATTGTGTGTCTGTGCGTGTGTGTGTTTGAGTGTGGAACAAACTAACATCACAGGATCAGAGTGCAGACATGTCTGTCTTCATGTGCGTACATGATGTATTCATGTTTGAGGGCACACAATAACACTGTAGGTGTGCCAAATAATCCAATGTAACTATGTTAAGAATTCTTTCAGGGTGGTTGTTTTGTATTCTACACAGAAACAGTGTGAATGGAGTAAAACGGCGCCGTTATTCATGTCTTGAAACTATGCATATGTGTAATCTCTACATTTCTCAGCCAAAGGTGTCTTGCATCACCCCTGTTACATTACACAGCAATGCTACTATGTAAGGAATGTTCAGTTTAAAAAAAACAAAACAAAACTCAAATTTAAGCCATGACCTCGTCCTAAACCTAACTAGTTCTGACTCTGCTTTAAACTCTAGGAAGCTTTGAAAGGTAAGTAACTTTGTTGAATAAACTAAGTAGATTTAATGCATAAACCTAAACAAAAAGGCAACGTAAAGCTAATAAAATACGTTACTGTTTTATCTACATGAAAACAAATAGCCTTGGGATCTATAATAAAGGCTTCGAACAAGTATATATATAAATTATGACAATAATACTTATTTTGGAAGAAAAAGCAGGTCTTGTTCGAAGGAAACTTAGAAATACTGAGATTAAACACATCTTGGGCTTCAAGAAAAGTAAAATGGCAAAGTAAGAGATGTTAAGGTTCTCTATATCTGCAGTTATTAGAAATGTATAATGGCAACGTTTTACTCTGATGACAGGGTTCAAACACATGCACCCTTGATAGGACTCAACACAGTTTTCAATTACAGTTTTCTCTATATGTAATGAAGTGGTTTAGGGTCAATTTTAAATCCACCTGAATTAATAACTGCTTTGATAAGAATGTATTATCTACTGAGAACACTGAAGAAACTGGAGGTTCAAGAGGCTGTCTGCATAATTGCATCTGGTGCAGCCAGAGAGGAAGGAGCTAAAACGCTGCAAGGCCCCACGTGGTCTTTCTGCTCCCTGAAGGCTTAGAGGTAACTGAGAAAACCATGATACTGTAAAGGCACCAGACAGATGCACGACAGACTGATTTATTTTACTTTGCTGAATTTTGTTTGATATGGTAATTTTAGGAGGCTGTGATATAGCTGCTTCTGTTGCATGAGAGCATGTTCGGTTGTTTACAAGTGTATTTGAGTTTATGAATAAATTAAGTTTAGATTTCTGTCTTCGTTAAGTGTTGATGATATTATGGATCCCTTGCCTCAAATACTACGGTGGAAATTTACTGTTTTGTCAGTTCAATAAACATTTGGCATGCAACTGGGATTCATCCAACTGTCCCAACAACAGTAAACTGAGTACGTGTGCTTTAATTAAATATACAAATTCAGCTTATTGCATCTTTCTGCAAATGAGATTCTGCTTACCAAGCTGCATTGAGGTGCGCGCCTGGTTAACTGTATGTTGGCTGGAGCGCAGGCAGTTCTTCAGCTGGGCGGTGGCAGTTTGTGGTGAGGAGGCGGGGCTTATGCTGTTAACAGAGTTTGCCGTGGTTACAAGTGGGGTGGAGGGACGGGATGAAGAGGGGCCCGGAGAGCCTGGGGACGAAGAACTGGCGCTTTTACTCGCCACCTGATTGCACACGCTTCCTCCTCCTCCACCCACAGGACTGGACAAACATGAGCCCCGGCTGGTCCCGACTCCAAACGGAGCCCTGCAACAAACACACCAGATAAGAATAATGACGTTTCACTGTATTCACAAATGTGGTATGATTATGCTTTTTGATTCTATTCCTAATTGTAACCACTTTTGAGTTATTCTTTTACTTTAGGTACATAAAAAACATGCAAACTATAAAAGGAAAAAAAAAGTGTTCCTTGTCACAGAAATTAAAAAGTTATTGTATTTGAATTTCATCAGGTTTAATGTTCTGTTATTCTTCCTTCAAATACATTTTAAGGTTTCATTATTTGATTTTTGGTTCAAAATTCAAATATTCCCTATTGGAAACAGAGCAGGACTGCAAGCATACCAGCTCAGTACCAGTACCAGTACCAGTACCAGTACCAGTACCATACACTTCCTCAGCTATATCTATGTACTCTCAATAAAATTTAAATGTACTTTTCTGTATTAATATTGCAATAACTGAAATGTAAATAAGCTTTCTGAAGACTTGGTTACAAGCTCATATGATCACAGAGTCTGCCTTTTAGACTTTTTTTGCAGTCTGAATCATCTTTTTTTTTCTCTTTGATGTCCATTTCTTCCAAGAAAGATCTGGACTACTGATTCATCATTAATTCATTTTTAAGTGGCATTTGTCAATGTAACTGTGTTGTACGTCTCTAGCCCCTATAGGTCTCTCAGCGTGAGGGATCAGAGCTTACAGGTGTTTACAGCTTAAGCTTGCACTGAAATTTGACCAGTTTTCTTCATTATTTTAATGGCGTTATGCACTGCAGGGGGTAATTTATTCAAATCCCCTCCAGTCTTTCTTCGCGAACAATTTCTGTTAAATTGTTCCGTTAATAGATTTCTCACAGACGTTTGACAAAGTAGAGATCCTCTGTTCATCTTAGCTCCTGAAAGCCTTTTATGGAGAATGCTTTTGTACTAAACCATCATTGAATCAACTGTTGACACCGATTTGAAATATCATAAATGTGTTATACCTCATTAATCACCTTAGGTTTGTTAGGCAAGGAGGGATTTATGCAAACAAATTAAATAAAGATAAGAAAGCTTGTGTGTATGTTGAGTTTTCCAGACTAAGCCACTAATTTCATGACAGCACTGGTGGCTTCTTAGAGCACATTTCTGGTCAACCATGTTAATATTAATGAGAAGGTTCCATTTAAAAGAAATTGGGAGAGCGTATGGAGCAGCTACATTAAAATGGTGTCAGGATTCAGCTTGATGCAATAAATTGAATATGACTTTATTAACCCTCATAGAACTCTTAGCATGGTGTAGATTCTTAGGCTTGTTGAGTATAAAATCTTAATGGAGATGCAGTTTTTAATTCACAATAGAGCAAGAGCAGCAAATAGTACTATTAAGCTCATTCAACGTGAGTAATGGCGGTAGTATTTTCCAGCCTGCGGATCAGCACAGCATAGTGTATCATATATGGTGCTGCAGGGTGCTCATGTTTCTGTCTGCAGGGTGCTGAGTAGAAGAACA
Source organism: Arrhamphus sclerolepis (assembly GCA_037176975.1). Lineage (NCBI taxonomy): Eukaryota > Metazoa > Chordata > Actinopteri > Beloniformes > Hemiramphidae > Arrhamphus > Arrhamphus sclerolepis. The sequence goes on along the minus strand of JBAMYA010000014.1, from coordinate 7,461,074 downwards.
GTGAACTTAACATTATTGACGCAGCGGTATTCACACTCTTATGGCTGCCCATCGACTTCCTGTCAGACACATACAGAGTTATGGCTTTCTGAGTGTGTGCATGAGAGTGTGTGCGATTCTACCAAAAGAAAAGCAAAGTTATTCACAGATTCTTGAGTGAAATCACATATGCACAACATTTCACTACTTCTCATGCATGTTGGAATTGCAAAGGTCCCTGCAAACATTTTTGGTCATGTTTGCCACCTTAAATTCATAATTTAAACCAAAACTGCATTCATGCAGGTGTGGAATAGCAGCTCTTCTTTTTGTCTTTATAACATCCCACATAACAATACTCCAAATGCTTTCATGGATTTCTGGTATACCGAAACACCTAAACTGCATTAAGAAAAGTCCATCTTTATTACCCTTACTCTGAATTATACATGCACGTATGTGTGTCTGAGTCTGTATTAGTCTCTGTGTGCCCCTCTCTGGAAGCCTCTAATTATCATATACAGAAATTTCTGAGCTGCAGTGCAGACAAAAGAGGGGGGAGTGCTAAGGAAGGAGGAGTGGGGGGTAAGCTTGCGTAAAAATAACAAATTGCCTCTCATTTGATTACGTGCCCATGCTGCCTCTCTCTCTCACTCCCTAAGATTGCGTAAGTGCAGAATGTGAAGCATCCCGTCAGATCCACATGAGGACACCTGCTGTTTTGCAGCCGTTTCATCTATTTGGTATAATTTAGTTTTTCATTTGCCTTCTATTGCCTTCTTCTCCATCTCCACTCACAAGTGTCTCCATTCTTTACTTTTTCCTTTCTCTATTCTTTCCCATTTTCACCCTTTTCCTCATAATGTTTATGATTTTCTTTCAGTCTGTGTTCATCCTACATTACCCCATCATGCTCTCTGCTTTTTTTTCCCTCCCCATGTTTTACCTTTCTATTTTATTCCATTACTGCTCTCATCTTTTTCTCTTTTCCCTTGACTGCTTTATGGGGGAGAATTCAGATTAGTTGAGCAGTAACAGCAAACACTAACGGCATTCATCCACTGTAAAATAATAAAATTGCTGTGATGGACAGGCGACGTGTCCAGGGTGCACCCTGATCACAGGCGGGATGGGCTCTTTTTTGGCTTTTGATCAGCTGTGAGTAATTATGTTCTGGATGCCAAAAGCAATAATGACAATGATGATCTATGATCAGGATGTGGTAGCCAAATACTGTAATTCAGTGTATAACAAAACATTTTCCAACATATTTGTTTTCCCCTGCTGTTTCTGGCCTCTCAGAATATTCTACTAGTCCATTTCCTGACGTTATCAGTGAGGCAAGTTGGGGTGTTTATTACCATGGAGACATTATTCACAATGCGCATCATCCAATTTAAACCCGCTAAACTGCTTTTTGGGCCGTCCTACGGACAAAAGGCCACATGAATTTACACTGACGTGAAGTAAAACCTCAAATCCAAAAGAGTTGAGACAATGTAAAATGTAACTAAAACAGAATGCAACAATTTCTAAATCTTATAAACCCTTATTTAATCCACAACAGAACATTGAAAATATATGAAATATTAAAACTGAGAAAAGTATGGAAATTTTAAGCGTATGACAGTAGGATATCGACAAAAAAAAAAAAAAAAAAAAAAAGGTTTTCAGTGTCAAACCTCCCCAAGCCTTGGCTCACTGACCTGGACACAGGTGTGACGTAGTTTCCTGGGAAGACACCAGAGGCAGCCGTTCTTAGTGAGGTTCCTTTGAACCATCCATCCTGACACTTCTCTGTCACCCGGTACATCTCCCCTTTCCTTAGCTCCAGCTCATCGGCCTTCTGGGGCTTGTAGGCATACAGAGCCAGATATCTGAGGTATGAAGGCAACAAACTAAATGTAAACGTGTGATTGAAATGCTGAACATCTGTTCACTAAATGCAGATTACCTCCCAGTGGGCATCTTTATCTGGAATCATGTGCAGGGATTACTACAAAAGCTTGGTGCTTTTTGTTAACAAAAGATTAATGAGTGGATTAACACATTTGTAATTACCAGTGGTAAATTAATAATTTCATAAAACTGCAAGAAACGATGTGTTAAAGAGATGGTAGAAAAGGACTCTCCTGTGGTATTATGAACAAGTTTAAAAATGATTCCCAACATTTCTTAAATAAATACATGAAGTTAGTCAGCAATAATTCTGATGTCACTATAAAGTGCAGAGTCAGAATAAGAGCCAACATATGACTGATCCTCCATCATGTCATTTAGGACATTTTGGTCCTCAACAGGACTTTTGTCAGGGCACAAACTCCCCTGACTGGTCTACCCACCATTTGATCCACGGTTGCAAAATGTTCCATGTATGTTTATGGCCACTCGCTTAGAAGGTATTAACTGCAAATAATGACTTGACTAAATTATTTTCTACCTCGTCGCCCCCCCCCTCGTCAAATAAAAGTTCTCAGTTTTCATTTATAAAAAAAAAAAAAGAAAATGCCTAAAAGACCCTTTGAATCATGTGTCTATGAAGGAGTAATGTGACCATTAAACAGACTGAATGGTCTTCCCTCTTCAATGCCGCGGCATACTGTAAATGGGTACCTAATCAATAAGTCCCTGTTGAGCAGCTTACACAGAGAACGTGGCATTTATCATTGTACTCTACTCTTTGGGACTATATAGTGAGTATTGGAGTTGGGGCTTGTAAATGATCCCCTGGTCTGATCACCAGAAGAAATTCATAGTATGTAGCAGCAGGCTGTGACAGAAGATGATAAAACCACAGAGTAAACACACCCTATATGTGCTGGATATCCGTTACCATGGTAACAGACTTGGGGACTGCCTCCCATCTCCCCATGGCAACAGGAAAAGTTGCCAGGTCAAGATGAAAACGTCGAACCTCATCAGTGGGATAAACCCATTCTGGGTTGGTAAGTGTATATTTGTGTGTGTGTGTGTGTGTGTGTGTGTGTGCGTGCTTGTGTACCCACAACCTACTTGGAAGGTGACATTATCAAAGCTGACAATGCCGCTGTATTTTACTCACATCCTTTCAAAAGGGCAGCAGTTAATAGTGAATAAACACACATCCAAACTTGTGAGGACCTTCATTCATACAAACCACAAACCAAATCCACACCTTGGATGAAGCCCGGACTGAACACAAAGATGGAAGTTCAGGAGCACAAACACATCTTAAACAGATCTTATCTCTCTCACACGTGATAAAATAGTTTCCTTCAGCGCTGCCACAATGCTAGCCAATGTGCCTGAATGTGAACCATATATTTGCATTTCCATAAGTATTTAATTAGGTTTTTTTGTGAGTGGGCGTAATATGATTTATTGGCTCCTAATTCAGTCAAAATATACCAAGAAGATGGACTTAAAAACCCTGCAGCCAAATGTTGTGTTTTTTTTATTGAATCGTACTAAATTTCTAATTATTACATTTGAGAAACACTAAAAGCTTGTAGCCACATTTCTGGCATTTTTAATTCTTTGTATGTGTGACGAGGGATGTCATGCAAATGGTAATAAGGCCTTTTCATCATTAGTTATTAATTGGGAAATAAAATCATATATCACTAAACTAGACTGCAAATTAGTTAATAAATACATAATACTATAATTTTGAAAGTTTTTTTCTTATTGAATATTTTAATGAGCTTTTTTAAAAAAATGCATATTAATCATAATTTCCTTATTAAATCGTGTGATTTAATGTTTTTTGAAAAGGCATTTTATAAGTAAATAAAATAAAAATAAATATGTATAAAAATCTGAATTTGAAAATTAAATTAGGAATACATTTTCTATTCAGGCATTTAAAAAGCTAATTCTGTTTCCGATTTCCATTTTCTTTTCCCTGCTGCATTTTCAAATCCTTTGCAGAAGTGCAATTTCTTAATCTATTACCTTCCCAATTTAGCCTCTCCTTTTTCCTTTTTTTCGAAAAAGGGGAAAGGATCCTTGAGCAATGAACAGCGGGCTAAACAATGAAATCAGGTCCTTGAATGCAACAAGACTCTCTGATTGGTCAGAGAGCTACACTTGTGTCATAATGGGATTGTGTACTTGTTTTACAAGAAGCCTGGAACACAGAAAGGAATCAGAACCTGATAATTTAGTGTCAACAAATATGTGAAAATGTCGATGGAGCGTCATTACTTTAGACCACTACAGAGTTAAGACTGGAACGTGGGATTTCATGCCCAGCCTGACAAGAAACCCATAGTCTATTAATGTCAAAAGGGTTCCTGAATCTGATGCTCCAGGATATGCAACACATCTAATGTTGACGTTTTCACGTAATCGTTGACTGCTAAATCTTACGGTTTGGTTCTATACTGCTTTGTTGCATTCAAGGACCTGATTTGCATAGTTTAGTCCACTTTTCTTTTCTGAGAGCCCAAGTTCTACGAAAAAGGGAAAAGGAGAGGCTAAACTGAGAAGGTAAGAGATTAAGAAAATGCTAAAATGCAGGGGGGGAAAGTGGAAATGGAAGACAGAATTACTTTTTAAATGCGTAAATAGAAATTTTCAAATTCAGTTATTTCTCTTTTAGAAAATGCATTTTCAAAAATATTTCAAACTTACATTATTTAATGATGAATTTATTATTAATTACATAATTGATTCATTCAACAATAAAAATTAGAAAGGAGGCTATTCATTTATGTATCTATGTAATCCAATTTAGTAATATATGATTTTACTTTCCAATTAATAATTGATGATGACCTTAAATGGCAGAGGAGTAAATGTGGCTGCAGAGGTACTGGAACATGACCAATTTCTTCGGGCACAGCAGAGAAAATATTTGCAAAGCTGTCAAGAAGTGGTTTCTGAAATCTTGACTGGACTTAAGGCAAATCTTCACTCTGCTCATAGGCAGAATGGGCAAAGCTAAGAGGGACCTTGAAAAGGAAAAGAAGTCACAGCTCGATGAGCTGACAGCACTGAGAGGTACTCACATATTGAGTGGCAGCTGCACCTTAGCATGGGCCAGCAGTTCAGAGGTTAGAGATGCTACTTTGGGGGGCAGCGGTACCCCTGCCGAAGAGGGAGAAGGACCCGGGGAAGATGCATCCTAAAGACAGATGGGAATATACAGGTCTCACAGAAACTGAGTGTCTTGGATTTGAAATAAACCATTATATGAAACATGCCTGCAGTCTTTTCAGCAACCTGGGGATTATTCCAAGACAGCAAAAACAAAATGAACCAGGTACACACACAACCGGAGGCGATGACTGTAAAAGCAACGCGTCTTCAGTTGAAAGCCGTCAGAAAGAAGAATGATTATATTTGCATGAAACTGACAGACTAGGTGACTGGGGAATACATTACAGAATGTGGAGAAACTGAGTGAATCAAGTCAACTCCGTACATTTCTGTCTACATGAAGTAACACTGCTGAATAATACAGAAACTAAAAAAAAAAACCCACAAAAACTGAATATCATTAATGTCATATTTAAAACTTTTTTGTACAAGCCTTGGTATGCACAAACCTGGATACGTGCAGCGGCTCTGGGGTCTGAGGAGCTGATGAGGACTGGGTGGGAGATCTCCATGCTGTGTCTGTTGTTTAGTTGGGCGACCCTCTGGTTGACGGACAGGGCAGAAAACGAATGTCGTTTCTTGGCGTTCTTCTTTCCCTCGCCTCTCCGATGGCTGGAGCCATTTCCATTAGGAGGCGAGGCGCTGGGGGAGGACCCAAGAGCACAGGGGTCCAACGGGGCTGGCTCAGAGCTCGGACCTGGTGCATTAGTTGGCATAGGCTTGTCAATTTCCATCAGCTGCTTCGCTGTTTCATTTAGCTATGAGGGGAAAGGAAAGAAGAGGAGAGACGAGGTTCAAGTCTTCGATGTCTATCCTGACAGCTTCATGCACATTTTACAACCCAGACGAGCTTGTTGTTATGGCTGTTTCTGCATTGTTCCAATTATCAGCTGTTGAAACGAACAACATAACAACCATCACACAGCCTGTGGAGCTCTGTGCATAACACTCAATGTATCACACACACACAATGGTTAGCATCCACCTCACTTTCCAGGACTCAAAACCTTTTGTTTCAAAAGGGCAAACACTGAGGAAATGAATACTGTGACTTGTTAACGTTTACACTAGCAATTATGTTGTATTTGCTGCCAACTGTTGTGAATGCTACTGCAAGGAAGAGTTAGCATTTTTGCAGGGAGAGATATTTTGTGAAAAAAAGTGACAGAATATACTGTGAATTTATCAGGAATGACTGAGGAAGATTTAATCAAAGCAACCCTTTGCGTTTTATTTACCCCTTAAAGAGGCTTCTGTTGCTGGGATTTTACAGTCTACATTCTCACCTACACTCTGTCTGGTTCTCAGGTTACCAACAGGAAGTGTGAAGCAGTGGATATCCTTCTCAAGTGGCCAAGAGGCTCTTACAAATTGGTTTCAGTCCCTAGGAGGTTTCTGTTCACATGTTTTTCCAAAGGATTTTCCAGACTTAGAGGCTAGAGGTTTGGAGTCTAGCCTATAGCCATAGCACCCTATCACATTAGTTAAAAATATTTCCCTTATTCTATTTATCCCAACATGTTAATTAATGACCTAATTTATGTGCTATCCATGGCTCTGAAAAGTGAAAAATGCTGACAGATTGGAATATTATTCATGCGAAGACTCAATTGTACAACACTGATATGAAAGTAGTGTTTTACATGAAGTAAGCTCAAAAAAGTCTTCTCATCAAACCTTGGGTAACCGTCATGCTTATTTATTAACAACATGCATGTACATATAACAAGTGGTACCTGTGTTATTGGTAACTTACCCAAGGCCTGTTTTTCAATAAGTTGCTACTATTTTGAGCTGCTCCTGGTACTAAGATCATTACTGAAAGGAGATGTGTGTGTAGATGTATGCAGTATCAGCTGGCCATCAAGTGAAGGGGAAAGACCCATTAGCAATTTTTCCCCATTTTTAGAATGCAGCTATATGCATATTTGCCAATTTATTTTTGTCATAAAGACACAATAGTGCTTGATATACTTAATACATACAGTGCATCTCCAAAATATTTACAGCGCTTCACTTTGTACATTTTTTGTAATGGTACAGCATATTCCAAAATGGATTCAATTCATTTTTTTCCTCAAAACTCTACACATAAAACCCTATGACAATGTGAAAAAAAGTTTTTGTTTTGACATTTTTTGCAAATTTATGTACATATATA
>JBAMYA010000014.1:7437117-7453275 GCA_037176975.1 Arrhamphus sclerolepis | reverse complement strand
ACAGCCCCCAGACAGAACAGGCATAGCCCCCAGTGTGAATGATCCCCATGAGGTAAACACTGGAGTTAAAATAAATATATAAATACTGGTATAAATAAGAAATAAAAATGAAATGAAAACAAAGATCAAATAACACCAAAACAAGAAATAAAATAGCAATAATAAAAAATAAAATAACAATAACCTGTGGTGACCAAGAACCCGATGGACCAAGAGCTCAGAGCTCCAACATTCCTCTGTGGAGAGAGGAGAACCTTCTAGAAGGACAACCATCTCTGCAGCAATCCACCAATCCGGCCTGTATGGTAGAATGACCAGATGTAAAAGGCACACGGGCAGCCCGCCTGAGTTTTAGAAAAGGCACCAGAAGAACTCTCAGACCATGAAAAATAAAATTCTCTGGTCTGTTGAGACAAAGACTGAACTCTTTGGCATGAATGCCAGGTGTCATGTTTGGAGGAAACCAGGCACCACTGATCCTGCAGCAAATACCATCCCTACAGTGAAGCATGGTGGTGGCAGCATCATGCTGTGGGGATGTTCTTCAGTGTCAGGAACTGGGAGACTAGTCAGCTGGGGCTGTAATTACTGCCAAAGGCACATCAAAGTATTAGGCAAAGGCTGTAAATATTTATGCACAAGTGGTTATTTCTTTTTTCATGTTGTCATTATGTCGTATTGTGTGTAGAGTTTTGAATAAAGAAATGAATTGAATCCATTTTGGAATAAGGCTGTAACATAAAATGTGGACAAAAGTGAAGTGTTGTGAATACTTTCCGGGTGCACTGTACCAATGGAAATTTTAGTTTTATGTGTTTATATCTCTTTAATATCAAGTGCAACCCTAAATTTCCCTGAACAGATTGATGAGTCAAAAACACCCTAGACTTGGGGAAAAAGAAATGGTGACTACAGAGAAACAAAGGAGTACGTTTCCTTTGTTCGGTTCCATGTGAGTCTCAGGATAAAGAAAACACAGCAACCAAAATGTCAACTTTATTCTCGGGTATTCATTGTGACAGTATTGTTTAATATTTTGAGTACTTCAATATGTAGTATCATAAGACCCAACACTGATGCTTAATCTAAAAGTGAGCAAAATGTGATGAAGACTTATATAAGTCACAAGTAATGTGCAGATGACTTTGAGATCCACAACAGACCTTCTCCAATGAGCTTTGTTGTGCTTGATTCTTAATTACTTTAATTTACACATCAGGACTGCGTGACTGCAATCTTCTACTTCATTTTTGGTATTACCCACTAATCCTTCAATGAAATAAACATCCCCTCCAGTAGAGAATATGCATTAAGCTGTGAGGTCGAGTTGCACTGTGGATTTCAGCACTGTTGACATCATATGTGAGGTCACTAATGAAGAGTAAAAGCACAGCAACAGTCTGGGCTCTGATCTTGCCAAAGCAACAGAGTGCAACTAGGCTTCACCTTAACCTTATCTCTCAGAACCCCAAAAATGAGATCGCTCATCGTAATTTCCTCAGGCTTGACGCTACATTTACTCAGGTTCTTGTACGAAGTCGATCAGATGAACGGTTGTCAGGATGGGTGAACAACCCGCTCTCAGACAGAGACTCCTCAGTTTGACAGTTAGATGTGGTGAGTCTCTACGTTTCTTCCAAGAAACTGCCGAGAAACAAAAACCTTCATGAAAGTAGCACAGCTTGCATAATTATTGTGTTTGGACTGGCTTTAATGAGGAATGTAACTTAATGATGATACATTTTGCGGCAGAGACCATGCATCTGTTGGCAAATGAAAAAAAGAAAAAGGAGAGACAGGTGCGAGTGATAATAACCTGGGTGTGCTACTTTGAACTTTCAAGTTCCTTAAATAAAAAAATAAAAAAAACTAATTAACACATTGTATCATGTGTTGGAGTAGTGAATCTTTGCATTCATTAACACCATCATCTTATAACACATTAAGTGTCTGAAGTTCAAACCCCAAGGCTTCTGTGGTGGGACTTTTCTGACCTCCTGCAACAACAAATGTATTCATGCAGTCTGGTTCACTTTCGTGACCACCAGCAGACCGCCACTGCACTCAGCTGTACTCTAATATAAAACCATGCAAGAGCCAGTGAGTTGAATTATGAAAATATTTTTTGCTCTGTGGCTATCAACAGCTAAAATTATAAAGAAGTGTTTTTGACAGCTTAGAGTTTACGCTGGCAGTGTTATTTTATTGATCATCTTGATTTTATTGTCAAAATAGATAATTCATTTAATACATGCCTTTCATTTCTTATGTATCTGAAATAAATGTACATTTTGCAATGACTTTTATGAGACCACAAGATTCACAGCTTTTAAAATAGCCTCTACAAACCAAACCATGATTACATCATGGGCAAAAACAATGCGTCATCGAGTCTAATCAAATGTATTCAACTAGGTGATCATGACATGCCACCTGGTGCTCATGAATTCTTCTTCAGTGTTGCTCACACTGCTTCAAACTTTCGGCTACATGAATCTCACCTCCATCCACCTGCACTGATAGAAACCCTGCAGGATGTTTAGTAGGCATCAATCGATTTTTGCCACGTTCATGATAAGTATGACATCTTTAACACCTAGCCTCAGTAAAAGTCTATACATATACACGCAAGTGTCAATCTCCATATTTAACTGTCTAACTTAGCTGTTTCCTGTGAACTGCGTGATATCTTAGTCTTTTTTTATTTCCACATAGGCACATGCACAACATTTCAGATACAAAAACTAGTAATATTCCAGAAGTCATTAACTTCAGTACTTGTACAAATTTACATTGAAATCTTGTTTGCTTAGATAAACCATAAATCTCTGAGCAATCCCTGGAGAGAAAGTAAAGAATTTATTTCTTCTTTCTGTATGTGTTTTGAGTGAGAGACTGGGTATCGGTCTGCTTCGTCTGGGTTCAGTGTTGGTAATGTTGCATTTCCATATTAATAGATATGCTAATCAAAGCCAAATCATATGCTAATGAGCATGATGGATTGATGCTGTAGATATAACTTTGTTATGGCTCTCTTGAGACTGAATAGAGGACATATGCACAAACACACACACTCAGAAGGTCACTGAGGCAACACATGATTTCCCTAAGTAACTGTGCATCCGAGTTTGGTTCAGTGAATGCTACATCTGGTAGTTGGCATGTCTCACACTCAAACACACACACCATCATACAAATCACTGCTCTGTGAGTTTCTCTGCAATTACTAATGCATACAAAAGACACAATGCTGCAAAAGACAGAGGGGAGTGTGTGTGCGAGTCCTTAGTGCTTGCTGCTGAAGTAATCGTCCAAGGTCACGAGTTACTGTTTGTGTTGAGCAAACTGTACCCTTTTGGAGTCTGAGTATTATCGCAGGATAATGTTGAGACCCGAGCTGATGAGCTGCCAAAACACAAAACAAAAACTAGAATGCTCCAAACTAAAAGCACCAAACATCAAAGTAAAAACCCACCTACACTATCCTCACTTCTTCACAAAGCTGCTACACGATCCAACCCACTCATGACACCCACCCAAACATCAAGTCTGGTTCAGCATATTCCCTCCAGGTGTACGTGAACCCAGACACAGCTATGAGTTTACAATTTACTTAATTAAGTAGCAGGTTCACAGCTGAATACACCTACTCTTAAAAACAAATCAAATATGTCTTTGTTTGATTCATAACTGTTCTCCAAACCTGGTACATCTTCCCGTTTTTCATAGGGAATACCAGAAACATCTGGAAAAAAAAAGACAAGGAATTTAGTATCTTGTGCTGCAAGAAAAAGCCTAACAATAATTACCTGCATCGTGAGGTGATCCACAATGTTCGCTTACACTGTGCCAAATAGAAAAGTATTTGTGACCTCAGCATCATTTCTGAATGACTCCCGATTCAGTGAGTTGAAACATGAAACACTGCAAGAGGCTGATGGAGTTTTCTGAAGCAACAAAGAGCTGCGCGTGTGAGAGAGAGACAGCTGATCAATCAAATATGTATAAATGGTTGTATCTGAATTCCTCTGTAACAATTTGAATACATTTGAACCTTGATTGAAGAATATTTCATGAGTCCATGCCTCAATTAGTTGAATCTGCTATAAAAAGCCATCACAAAAATTACAAAGTAGTCATTTTTATGAAATATACAACCAATTAAAAATCATTTCTATCTACATTTCTGGTGTGTTTTGCAAAGCCAGTATGTTCAGTTAAATCATTTTCAAGGTCATAACTGAATTTTCTTCCCCTTCTAAATAAAACCACTGAAGGAACGTCCTTCTGACAGGTGACACAATATTTTCTTTTGCCACAAGTTTCATAATTACACTCGCATCTTACCGTCCTCATAAAAGCTATTTAGCTCACAAACTTTCTATGTCATTTTGCCAAGGCTGAAAAAATGCCAACATGACTACGTTGTAGTTTGTATCCGGTAAAACACAAACGTGTAAACATACAGTTCAGGATGGTTTCCTGCTGAGCTCTCTCATTAACTTCTCACTACGAACCCTGTACCACAGCTGTGTCAGAGTGACGAAGAGGTCTGAATTATTGATGCTTCTATGTAATGGGGAGCTCTGCGTGTCTGTCTCTCTCAGTACATGGCTTTGTTGCATCAAAAGAGTTTAGTTTTGACAGACTGCAGCGTGGTCTGCAAACCCAGAATGAGAACAGCACGTGTATAAAGATCACAACTGTGATTTTATATATTTCTGTGTGTGTCTAGATATTAACACATTTGATTTGTTTTATAAGAGTATCTGTATTCAAACACATGTCGCACTGATTCATGTTGCTCACCTGTCTTGACAACCATTAATTGCGTAAGCTCAAGTCTGCTGGGAGAAGGTTTGGTGTCTTTTTCCCTTCAAGGGTGAAACATCAACCATGATGTTACTGGGCTAAAACATTACTGGTGTCACAGATTAAGCTGCTAGACCAGACTGATGGCACCGATTTCACATTTTTCTGTGAGCTCTCAGATGAGGAGACAAGTGCACCAGCAGAGCTGTGGCTACAAAAACAGCGACGTGCACGACCAGCAGAAACGACCTGACCTGAAGAACATCTCATGAAAGAACCTGTGACGTCACTTTTTGGAAAGTGCCCCTGTGTGAGGAAGAAAACAAAGATGAACTAACTTTCAGTCTCTACATCTAATCACCGCTTCAACGATTTTCTCCAAGTTACAGCACATTAATTCTCGGAGTGCGTGGTACTCAGGGAAATGACACAGGGAATCGCTAAATACTATGATATTTTCCTCTCAGACTGAAGACTATGTCAGTTTGGAAGGTTTCATTACTCGTTTCTGACAGGTCCATTCAAGAATCAGTCTGCTCACATACTGCTGTTGATTGGAACAAAAATAAAAAAGAAAACAACTTCAACCACAGCCTTTTTAGCAGAGCTTAAAAGCCTTAAATGTGATCCCGCTTAAAGTCTGTATCACATTTTTTTTTTCCTGTTGCATAGGGATTAAAGTAAACTGTATTTCACTCTTGACAGGCATGGCATGATGAAAGAGGGTAAAATCTTTGGTGTGTTGAGGGATTTATTCATCTTCTGAGAGGGCATCCTTTAAGTAAAGCTCCATTAAAGCACAGTGGCATTGCTAATGTTATTTACATTCATGGGGCAAACAGACTTTGCATGATCATCTAGATAAATGTTTAATTTTAGATGCCACAATCTCACATCCTGACAAGCAAGAATCACAAGGAGCCTCAGGGAAGTTCTGCACATTCACAGTATATCTACCGTCTGAGGGAAATTTGAACTCTTCCTATCCTGGAATCATTTTCAGTATGTGAGATTTTCTAGAAAACAGGAGAATTAGCCTCTTCTCTGTGTGGCGACTGATGTTCGACAGAAGATGTTCTTGATGCTGAGGCTGCTGGACAAAAGCTTTGTGTTATCACGTCATTAAGAACAAAGCTCTGGATTACAGCTGAGGCAGCACCTTTGCCATCATGCAACAACAGATTTAGTTCAATTGATTTGAACATTGTTCTCATTTTTAATCAATGTATCTTCTCAAATCTGAGTTAGTCAGCTTCAGCTTCAGGGCTTGAAAAAAAAAAAAGTGCTAATATCTCGTGCATTTGTCGTCCTTGATATAATCAATGTGCTGGGAAGGTTTATAAAAAATAGAAAATATACTATAGAATATATACTTCCTCATGACAAGCAACGGTAAGATAAATGACTGTACCGTTGTACAAGTGTGCTGCATGAAAAGTAATGGCAGCTTTTCCAGCGTTCGTGTCAGTTTACCTCAACATATAGAATGGGAAAGATGCCAATCTTGTCTCCCAGCATGCCCTCCGCCCAGTTCTCATCCACTCGCCTGATTACTGTCAGCACTTCATCCTGGAGAGAGAGGAAATGAGTGAACCCACACATGCATGCACAGAGATGTAGTTTACACTGCAGGTACACCAAGTTTGCCGACATGCTCCTGCCGTGTGACAGCAACAACAGGGCAGGAACATATCTTATCTTGTATAATCTGACCTTGAAGCTTAAAGTCATGAACACCTTAAGTTTTGACAGCATTTATTTAATATTGGACATTGGTCAAAATCTTGTCAGAACACCTAGTACTTTTTTTCAGACTTTTTTCCCACTTTGCTCTTGAAATGGTCAGAAAATATTGTTTTCCTCCATACATGTTAGAACCAAGTGAGTGTATTACATTCTATAATACACTAGCAACACTATTATTAGGCCATTCAACAGAAACTATTGATTTAAGGAATCCTCGTCCTGCTCATCTTCACAAATGTTCCATCTACTTACGACCGAAATGAACTGCAGGGTTCATTTACTGCGTCGCCTCTTGTTCTGTGGATTACAGTTAGGGCAGGACCTAAATTGTCCTTGTCGCAACATCAAAGACATGAAGACACCCCCCCTCCCCCAAAGATGGTTTTAATCCCCTCTTTTGACACATCAATGTCACCTGTTCAATGAACATGCGACAGCGGACACATTCAATCGAACTGATGGAAAGAAGCCATCGATTTCAGATGTTTTCACATAAATTACCATAACATATTAATCTGAGAGGTTCTGAGCACTATTTTCATTAAACCCCTGTGACTTGGATACCAATGTGCAGCAGTTTGGTCATTTTGTTTTTTCAAAACTTCCAAATTTGTTAGTAGAAACTACGAGATATTTCAGAATCAAATGCTAGTGAGGGTTTCACAAATGTTAAACCTCTCTTTTTTTTGTCGTTGTCATTTTTGGCAAAAGTATTTGTCTTTGATCAAAAAAATAAAATCCTCCAATCCTTCTTCCATACTTTGTGTACAGTGATTCAAATATTTAAAAAGAATAATTTCTCTTCGCCACACTGGATGGGTGTAAACATATTTTTTTTCTTCGTGGTACCTGCTTTGATAAAATCTACTGCTCAGCCGAGGACTGTGATTCTGACGCCTTTTCTATTCAAGCTCACACATTCGATGAAAATTCATTCACAAGAGGAGCAGACTGTTTTAATGGAAAAGTGTGAAGAAAATAAATTCATCCAAAAAAAAAAGAAAGAAAAAGCACTGATGCACTTTAAACAACTGAGAAATGCCAACAGAAAATGACCAGATTTAGAAACATCACATTTATGTGATCTTTTTACTGTAAAAGAAACACCGTCAATGGAGTCTGTGCAGAAAGCTCTTAAATTTCAACTTAACGCTCAAGCAATACATGTATGCTGTTTAAGAGCAAACAGAAAATGCAAAAATATAACCTAATATGTATTCATAGTTTCCATGGTAACACAAAGCAAAGCCTACAGGTTGACTATAACTGCAATGTGGTGCAATATGGCTCAAGTTAAAATTCATGCAGGACTGGCGTTATATTATGGGTAAATGTGGCAAATGAAAGCACACTTTCAGTGCACCGGCTGATTTTTTCTGTGGAACGTTTCCATACAGTTACAATGCTAAACATCAACAGTAACTTGCTGTCTAAGCCTGAATTTCAGGACTGATCATTCCTCAGCAGGTTATATGTTCATCATTAGTTGCCATGATGATCAAGTCAAATATAATGAACGCCGCTTTCATGACACTTAAAACTTTGACTTTCAGCTCAATATAGCCAGCTGACCCATTGTTGGAGAGGAATCTTAAGTATCTCTGATCTAGAGTTTTAGTCTTCATCTCTGTCCTCTCTTCTCACCCCCAAACTTGTAGAGACGGATGGTCACTTTCACCAAATCTGGTTGTGTTAAAAGGTTTTTCTTCTTCTTTACTGTCACCCCGTGAATGGCCATAATGGGGAATTAAATCAAAGAGAAGATTTAATGAAACCTTCTTCTTCTTTTCTTTTTAAAAAAGTGTCATTAAGTGGAGCTGAACTGTACTTTAACTGTATTTGGATTAAGCATGTTCACTTTCTAAAGTGCCCTGTGGTTGCTTTTTGCTGTGAATCAGCACGGTAGAAATAATTTTAAAAGAAAAACAAACAGGAGAGAGAGAGAAAAATAGATTTTGCTTGGTAAATATAACACTATTTGCAAATATAAAAGAATCCTGCCCGAGGACAGTGATAAGGTAAATATTAATTTCCAAGTTCTTTTCCTCTTTCTTGCGATTGTACATTCAACTCAAATAACCCAACGCAAAAACATGGATTTATGTCCAGACCTAACAAAGATCAGCAGTCTTGCTTATGTGATATTAGTACTGATAAACACTATTAATATTGTGTAATATTTTATCATTCACAGCATGAATTAACGTGTGTGTGTTTTGTTAAGCTCTTAATGTCTATATGATATAATGTTTCAACTGACTCGGGGGACTTTATTATCTTTGTTATTCAGTAAACACACCCACATACTTTATTATCAAAGTGTTTTTTTCCTCTGCTGCTACTCTCCTCACATGAAGGTCTCGGTTAGACCATTGCAGGATGGCAGTGATAATGCTGCTAAACGACTGTGTATTAGTCATACTGAGTAATTACCTCTCACACTGAGAAAAACAATATCACACTCACTGGCTTTGCATGACTACACGCATATAACACACCATGTGTCTGAGTTTATGACTTAATGTAATGTTCAGTCAAGAACCTTTTGATTATCTCAACCCTCAAATACAAAATAATCTGAACTACTGATGTCTCATCATTATCTGCTTGCGGGGGTCTGACTTGCATTAGGACATCTTTAACAGAGTGCACACTACTGAGTAATGTGATAACCTCTCTCTTTCTGTCTCTGCAGAAATCCTTTAAAGTACAGAGACAAAGTGAAAGTGCTGCTTGTTGAGTCCAGCACAAATGAGCCCGTGTAACAGCGGGAACAAAATCATGAGCTTTGACAAACACAACAGTACGTAGAATACAAATTATTGTTTAAAACTAGCTAACCTTATTTATTTTTATTTTTCTATTTTGCAAGGCCATCTTTCCTATTCCTTCATAATGTTTATTTGTATCTCTATCAATACAAATCCAGTGATGAAAACAGGGATTATTGAAAAATATATGTATAAAAATTTAACAATATCAATGAATTGTATTGTGAGGGTTTTGGGAACTTATCCATGGTTGTTGAATTCATTTATAAGAATTAGAAGCTACATGAAAACCCAAAACACCAAGACATACCACTGATTAAAGCCATTAATTAAATCCTATACAGTCAAAATATTCTTTCTCTTGTAAAAGTACATTTTTCTTCTGTTGAGATGACGATGATGATGATGATCCACAGTTAACAATTAAGAATATGAGCATAAGACATCCTGACATTTGCTCATGAAAGCCCATGCTACACTTGGTGTGAAAAGATTAGACTAGAATGGTTAAGAAAATTAGCTGTGACTTTTCAGTTTGAAATTTCATTGAGATTTAAAGATTATCTGGGTATAAAAATGATTTTGGCTTATACATTATGTTTTGTAGTTTATCCATTAACCTGATCTGTTAAAGACCAAGGTGCTCATTTATAAATGTTGCTTATGAACAAAACAGGGTCTGAAAGTTGAGCACATCATTTTACGCGCAAAGGTTCGTGATCTATACAATTAAAAAAAATAAAAAATAAAAAAAAATAAAAAATGAACAGGAGAATGTGTACACCTTTATGCAAATTCTGAACTTTTTTTGGAGGCAGGGAAAACTGGTGACGCAGATGGTGAGGTGGTGAATTGAGGCTAGGTTCATCTGATACATTAAACTTAAGTTCATATCAAACTTGTAGATCGGCAAAAAGCCAAACCTGCAGTATCACTGATATGTTCCTGAAGTGATCCATTACTATTCCACAAGAACTCAGTGCACTACATTATCATACATACATTCATATATCATGCTTCTATCTTCTTCAAAATATATTCTCTAGATTGGTGGATAGCACTGTTTAATACATTCATTGGGAAAAGGTGTGTATCAATCAGTCTAACTGCTGAGTAAATATATATAAACAGTTCAGAGACAGTTGTGAGTAATGTAGCAAACTGTTGTACTGGCACTTCTGGAGGATTAATGGATCAAGATGGAGAAAGTTTTAAGGCACCACCAAGATTTCCTGGCCCCTGATGATGACTGGCAAATAGATCAGTGCTCTTGGATCTATGTGCTGAACTGGGTCCAGTGTTAGACTGACCCGCCAGAATGGAGCATGTAGCTCCAGGTGTTGATCACTTTTGGCTTTCTAGCAACCAACTCTTTGCAGTGAAAATTAACCAACAGGTGTGTGTTTGACATGATTAACAATATATAATGTTAAATTGGTTGCCATTTTAACATAACCAGTCAACACATCCAGTTTTCTTACAGGTTGGGAGAACAACATGATTAGAAACAATTTACAGCAATGTTCAGTTTGAAATATATAATCAGAGTAGTTGACTGTAATCACGTTAAGGGCTCCGAGAGGAGATGCATTTGTCTGTATGAACCGTAAAAATGTGCATGCGATCAATGTACAAGTTATTTGTGACTCAAACATGGTTTTGACAAATTCAGTGTTAGGGTGGCCTGACTCCAGACAGAGAACAGAGAGGCAGGTGAATGTGTACGATGGTTGGCAGCAGCTGATTTATATGCAGGAAGCATTCACAAGGTGCTTTGCATTGACTAGTTATGGTATAATGTGGGTGTGTTGAGGGTGGAATACGCAGCAAATCCACCTGTGCAAACTTCCAGGTTGTCTGTGATTTACAAAGGGAAACTTCATTCCAAGTCCGTGTACGCATGGTTTTATAAATCAGATTATTTTTGGCAGATACCATTTTTGGCTTTTGGGCACATCCAGAATTTTAGTGTTGATCCAGTGCGTATTTTGTTTGTAATCATGTCGCAATAAAGAAAACCTAATAACTGAAACACATGAATTTCTTTTTGCTGATCACAGGAATGTGGCAATGACACAGACATTACCATTACAAAAATAAAATAAAACTGAATTAATCTAACAGTTGTTATAGTATAGAGCTTGCATTTGATTGAATTAAGAGCCATCAAAACCAAACATTCTTTTTTACCCTGTCTGACAAGTCTCTGGTTTACACGCCCAGAATAAATTTGGAATTTAGAGTCAGTACTCATAAAATATTTGTGAACAACAAACAATCAGTTTGCTTGTTAGCAACAGATAAGTGTTCTCCACTGTATTTCTTGCGTTATGCATCATTTTCTCAAACGTCCAGATTGATTCATCCTTGTAGCCTGTGAATATTTTTAGACATTCAGTCTGTGTCTGATCTAATAATGTCCTTAGAGTGGTGTCTGTGTGTTTCTGTAGTGTGTGTGTGTGTACGTGGTACCTTGCTGAAGGCCAGACAGTCTTTATCCTGGTCTTTGTCTTTGACCTCAAAGTCATACAAAGCTTTACCCTGGGGCGGAGTTTGACTCAGGGGACGGAGCAGCTGGATGTAACTCGCTGGCAAGAAACCATGGCAACCACTGAGCTCTCCGTGGTACCAGTTGTCATCCACCTTGCGACGTAGAATGATGATGTCACCCTTGGAAAACCGAAGGTCGCCTGGTTCCTTGCCCTCGTAGGAGTAGAGAGCTTTTCCACAAGGAAGTGCTGGAATATTCTGCCAAATACATAGAAGCACAAGTAAGTCTTGGACGGACACTCAATCGTAGGTTCTTCTGAACTGACCTCAACAGCGTAATCCAAAATATACCCTTTCCACAACATAAAACCTTTTACGCTCATACACTATAAACTATAACATAACCTGCTTAATTCAGGGTAAAACATAATTCAAAAAGGAGTTGTTGAGGCGAAATTTGAATTTGGAAACATGGTGTTGACGAAAAGTGTAATTTTTTGTTAATGCTTTTGTATGAATGTTTACATTGAAATGTGGTTTCATTTGAAGGTAGAACTGTGCCGTTGCTAAAAATAAAATGAATAGTTGAGCTTTGACTTTCAATTTCATATTTGTTATATATTACAAGGAGGGGGAAATTGATGTGTGGACTCCTGCAGTGATAAGTATATTAAATGGAAAAAAAAAGCCTGAGAGCAAACAGGTTCTGAAGAATCTCAAAACTGTTTTAAATCGAATATGTTGCTAAGTGCTGGCCCTGGAGACTAATTTGTAGAGCTTGGATAGTTGGGCATGAACTCCAAGGCTCATTTTATTCCCCTTAGCAGTATGTGAGATATGACTGGTTATTAAAATGTTTGGCAGGTAATTGCTGCTCCTACCTTGGGCCAAACGTAGTAATTTTGAAAATGACAGAACAGTGTTAGGCATGACTCCCCGGAGTTTCATCAGACTCGGGTCTACGGTGACTCACTTATCACATGTAAGGGGGGCAGACATGCTCAGCTCCATTCACCCACACCACAACAGACATACATGCCATGTGTAGAAAATTGCTAAAATGTTACAATGTTGAAGTTCTATATATAAAACACATGAACAGTGAACATCCAATAATAGTTTTAGCCTTGTTCCACATACACATGTGCTGTATTAATCAAACATTGAAAATAAATAATATTCTCCTTTGAGATAACCATTTTAAAATGTTCAGACGTAACATATGAATGACAGTGCAAACAGGTTAGGTGTTTTACTATTATGAAAAGTTAATACCAGTGTTTTTACTTTTTCCTCTGTGTTGAAATATTTAGATAGGGTCTGTGTGAATTTACACATTTTTGGAGCAAGCCTTTTAAAGAATTTCAGTTCTTACTATTGAAGCCTCTTTTCTGTAGGAAAAAACCCAAAAAACTGCAACAACAAAGACCGTTCTAGTCCTAGTAGATGTTCGAGAACCGACAGTTCTCACTCCAACCAGCTGTAATAGAAGATAACAAGGACTCAACTAATTCAGGTCATTTATGATTTAGAAGCAGTTAAAAATCAATAAAATGGGCTGTTTAAGAATCCATATAATGTATATATAATCTGTTTACTGTTTATTTTACAGAAAGTGAAGAAAAAGTTATATTAAGCTGTTTAAAAAAATAGCATTGTGGAGTTCAGTTAGTGAGGTCATTGACTGAAAAAAACTGGTGGTCAAAGACGTGGTATGAAACTAAATCAGTACATTAGTTTTGCATTATTTAAAAAAAACTTGTAGATAAAAAAATATATGATTTTGATTACATTTAAAAAAAAAATTTTTACTCAATAAACCTTCTGGGATTAATAAAGTATTTTTGAACTGAACGGTATTGAACTGAATACTTTTACTTTTCACTTTAACATACATTTTGAAATTGTTCATTTCTTTCCAGTCACGAATTTTATATTTTCAGAATCAGATTGTATTTTTCCACTTTCGCATCTTTATTTTTTCACTTTCAGTTCATATTTTTGTTCAGGCTCAGACCTGAGCTGGCGTGCGTTGGGTGGGGGCCTTTCAACAACGCTTCCTGTCAAAAATGTAAGTGCTGTGAGAAGTATGAACAAACACTTTCTTTCACTTGACTGACGGTGAAAAACTGACTAATAAAGCATCATTTAGCAAGCTGTTTAGGCCGACTAATTGGTAGTGCGGCCTAAACAGCTTGCTAAATGATGCTTTATTAGTCAGTATAAAGGGATAATCTTTGCCAGATTTTGCCGTTCAGCAACTACAGGTAATGCTTCGAAACTTCTCACTTCGACATACAGATTTTGAACGCAGCATAGAAAAAAGGTGCCTGATTTAGGAAGGAAGCACTGACTATTGTTGTGAACTGGATCTATATAGAAAATAAAACCAACTTGGCCTAATATACATGTAGGGGAACACACTAGAGTCATAAGAGTGGATTTTCACCATCAAAAACAACTAAAACCTAAATTTCACAGCATTACTGAGTCCAGGTAACAGTCTGTTATGGAGACTCGTACTATGTAACTGTCTGATGGAAAAATTGATGCTGTGTTAAAAACAAAAACAAAACAAACTGAGTTGCTGTTAGCCTAGCTTCTTGTCAGAGTTTTATGTGACTGCAGTTACTCCAGGACAGGAGGCAAGCAGGACATCAACTTTTCATACTTCAAACCTGAAAATATCCCAATCTTAATACTATACCAGTGTGGTTTGTCATTAATACATACAAGTCAGAGTCAGACATGACCAGGTGTGAGTTATGCACCCAATATAATGAACTATAACCTTCTACCAACAAATATGCAATCACAGCACAACTCACATGAGGTAGTAACAGGACCGGACAGCTCCATGAGGGGTCCAGCATTTGTAGATAAGACTTGGTTTTAGGATTTTGATTGGGTTCATTTCTTGCGGTAAATAAAGATGGTTTTGTAAAGCTGAAGTGGACATGCAAGATATCATACACATATAGCTGAACCATGTGAAGAGTCAGATACTGGCAAATGCTTTGCTTCAGAGTCGTCATTTAAAGGTCTGTATCTCATCTCAGAGGTGAAATTCATCAGATTTCAGCGAGTGACAGTGATATCCACTTCTGCTGACACTAGCGAGTGTTGTAGACAGAGCACTAGTAATATTTCTTACATGAACGGAGCAGCTGGTGAGCATTATGATGGTGTTCCTTGGACAGGCAGCTTTAAAATGATTAGAGCGCTTCTGTGTACATCTGTGTGAAATTAAGGTTGTTTGAAAATTAAATTTGTGTGGTAGACCTGCCACTTCCCACCCCCACCCACCCGTTCACTGCATATGTGACATGACAGAAGGGAAAGCTTGATTAGCATTGCGATAGTAACTGCGGGGGATAGGGAGGGAATCCAACAAGACCCAATACAACACATCAGTACACCAGTTTTCCTGTTTTTTTTAAACTACTCAGATTAAATGGTGTACATCTAAAGTTTCAAAACATGGCTGACAGGATGTTGTTTCAACTAAACATCTCATTTGCTGACTTTAAGCACTCCAGCGTGAACAAAACTGATTTGTATCGGGTGTCTTGTAACCTCCACTTTTCTCTCTGCTAGAATCAGAAAAGTCACTTCCAAAATAAAAGCATGTTCAACCATCGTCAACAGAAATTCTAAATAGTCCCCTTTACTGGAAGAAAGCCCATACTCTGGAAGCCTATGTGCATTTTTATATTGAAAACCTCAAAAGCAGCATGCTTCATTATCATTAAACCAGATAAAACCAAACAATTTATAACATTGAAAAACACACTTTTTGGGTAAAAGATCTTGATAGGAGATGTAGAAGTCAGATTTATTTTTCTTAAGAAAAAAGAAAAAGTCAAATTGAAAGGTGTAATATAGCTTCTATCCTGAAGATAAGGTCAAAGCTACAGATGAAGGATTTATGGGTCATTCTACAAAGCTGTGCAGCAGGAACTGTTCACTTCGTTTACAGAATTACACATTCAACCTTTGCTAGGGTACGCACCAACCTAAGATTAGTCAGAAAAATACTCTACACAACTTGAAGAGATTTTAAATACAGCTTTTGCACTTTCAGTGAATGAAAATGTCTACAAAAATGGCCATGAATTGTGACATGGTTCCTCTCTGTTCTGTTGTGGATGACAACATAAAAAAAAAAAAAAAAAAAATTCCAGAGCAAACATAAATTCCTAGACCATTTACATCAGTATTAAACACAGAAGTTCAATTCAATTCATTTATATTGCCCCTATTTAAGACAAGTCATCTCTAGGCGCTTTAGAAACCCAGAGCTTGACCCCCGAGCACATGGCAACACCATCAGTGGCAA
>JBAMYA010000014.1:7416344-7433092 GCA_037176975.1 Arrhamphus sclerolepis | reverse complement strand
AGACATTTCCAGGAAATTTTATTTCCCTTCGCAACCCTGGCACTCCAAAAATCTTACCATCTCTTTCTGCAAGACATTTTTGGCCGCTAAAAGCCCACCACTGGCTGACTAAAAGGTGCATATTTCTGGACTTGGCTGACCAGACAACATCCCACCTCAACAGGACATACTTTTCTCAGCCTGGCTCTCAATTGCAACGTTGGTGTATTGCAGTCTTTTCCATTAACATGCCTCATAAAGTACACAGCATTTTCCGAGGGAACAGACATCTGACATCTCTGCTGAACGCGCAGCTGATTTTTCCTGTCAACATGTTCAAATTGCTTTCTTGCACATGTACGAATTATTTGAATTAACAGCATTGCAGTTGGAATTGTGAACAAAAGGCTTTTCTAAAATATATGGAAGTAACATGTTTTCATGTCACTTCTGAAGCAACTAATGGACAATACTGCATTTCAAATGTGAAGTAAGAATAAAAAACTACACCAATACAAGCTCCTGAATAACTGAGCATAGCAGATAAACTTTGAAAAGATGAAATACTGCTTCTACAGTGCAACAGTCATTATTTAGGGATTATTGTTTAGGGGGTTTTATTGTTTTTTTTGTTTTCTTTTTTATTGTCTCTTGAGGCACAGTCTAGAGTGACAAAAGAAAAGCCTCAGACTGGAGGGTTTTCCTGAGGATTAAAAGAGATGGGGAAAATGTGATGATCAGTTTTGATAAACTGTAACTGGTTAAAGTGCAAATTCTTGCATCAGAGGCTAAGAAAGTGCAGCAGGGGGAAAATCTGGCCTCGCTGCTGACTTAGCATTCCTGGTACCTCTTCCTTTCCATGGCAACACATTCATTCTTATCTACAACCCTTAATACTTTATATAAAGTGCTCCATTTCACCTGACTGACTTCTTCGGTAACTCTGCGTGCACGGCGGCAGTGCACGAGTGTTTCACTCAAAAACAGATCAAAATCCCTTTGCAGCACCCGTGCACCCCTTTAAGCAGATGCTGTACATACAGCCACACGCATCCACCTCAGTTAGGAGATAATTTCACACTTTCATCATAAAACGCTTGGTCCCAAGGGTGCCTGGAGGAGACACGGACAAAGTGACTGCAGGGAACTGTAGGCGGCTAGACGGCTGGATAATAAGTTATAGGCATTGCGTGAGAGTATGTGTGGCAATAAAAATTAAGTCCACAGTGGAGTGCTGTCCCCATCACGTCCGAAAGCCAAGCACACCGACCGCAACTGCATTAGTGCTCATTGTTTATATTTTATAAAGCGCGTGACTGTTTGAGCCTGTCTGTTCACACGTCTTCACACACCTCCGGCTGGTTCCAATTAAAACAAAATTATAATGAACATTTTTGCAGCTCCGTGCTGGTATCACATTGTGTTATCTCACTGCCACAATACAGGCACATTTTTAACACCTCACAGCCACAATACATTACACAGCACAATACACACCACACGGGAAGTAAATAAGACTTGATTCCATTCCCAGTGAGTGTAGGATATAAGACCTCACACCACTGCAGCCTCTGGGCTACTAGACTTAAACAAGAGGAGGGCAACTGAAACGCTGACTCTTTAGTCTGTCTGGACAGTAAGCCTCTTTTTTTTCCCATGACCAGTTTGGTTCACTTTTAATATTTCTGAGTTGCAACATAAGAAAGAAACCCTTATTATATTCATCAATATCAAGGAACAACATTCAACATGAGGAACAGATACATGTACTCTGTAACAGTATAGCAGAGCGACAGCGATGGAGCTCTGCATTTCAGTTCACTTAAATCTAATCTCGTCTTTCTCCGTCGCCATGTTTTTCATGCTGAACTCTTCAGTTTTGTCTATTTTTCAATTGGAATGAATGCACAAACCTCTCAGTCATTACCGCTTTGATCAATATCTGCTATATGGCCTATAAATTTGCATTCCACCCCTGTATACATCAACTCATTATATCCCAATAGAGCACTTCACTCTCAGACTGCATGTTTGCTTGTGGTTCCTAGAATTTACAAAAGTAAAACCACCTCCCAGGTCGTGTTTGTGATGCAGACATCATCTGTACCTTTAAGTTCAACCTTTAAAAAGGCATTAACTGATCATGCACATGTTTGGGCCACAACCTGATCAATCCCCTTGGTTATGCTGCTGTAGGCCTTGACTTCAGGGGGAACTCCCATGGTGTACTTTCTTTAATCACTCTGTTTGCTTTATTCTATATACACACATCTTTGTTATTGCAATCAATAGTGATCTCTTTTGCTTGTCATCGACAGACATCCCTGAAGTAAACTCGCTGTGTTTGTCAGTCTCCCTTTCTGGTCTGTCATAGCAGATGGTTGCCCTGCTGGAGGGTTTTTCCTGTTAACAGGGGGTTTTTCCTTTCCACTGTCACCTCCTGCTTGCTCAGGATTAGTGATGTGATACTATCCATTAGGTCTCTCAGATGAGTTTTTGTTTGTTTGTAATGAATTAGAATTAAAGAAATTTTGAATTTTGACTCAGAATTAACTGTGTTATTAATGATTAATTACAATGAAGTGGACTAAGTGGATATATAATTTGACTGAATGGGGCTGTATTTTATTGGCCACTAATGAACTTTTACCCAGTCAGGTGTTGTTGTGAATTGGCACTATAGTCAAACTGAATTCAAAGCCGTGCAATGTAAACATCTTAATATTGCACAATTTGTCTACTTGACTTCAAAATCCCTCTCTGCTACTATGCTGAGCAGCAAAGCACCGTGGGATCCAAATGTAAAGTTTGGTATATCAACAAACTGAAGGAGGTTTAAGTGTTCCCAAAATGCCGTATTTTGAAGAACGTAGTGAGGTAACTTCTCCACGGAGACAAACTGGCACATGTGGTGGATGAAGAAAGTAACCAACCTTAACAGGGGAGCTCCTTGTGGCTACGGGCAGCTCTCTGACTGCAGTGCCCGGAGGGGAAGCGGATATCCCGGCTGCGTACCCCTGCAGCGAACCCCCGGCTAGGGGCTGCCTGCCGCCGGCTCCCACTCCTCCTCCGTTCCCCCGCTGGGGCCGCTGCTTGATACCGTCCAGGAGGCGAACCAGGAGGATGTTGGCTGGCAGGTCGTCCACCCCGCAGTCCACCAGGATGCGGCACTCCGGGCAGCGGAGCTCGTTCCGGGAGCTGACGATGTTCTCCAGGCAGCGGCGGCAGAAGGTGTGCTGACACGGCAGCACCTTGGCTGTGGTGTCCAAGCGCTCCAGGCACACCGAGCACTCCAGCAGATCCAACAGCGACGAAGAGTCGTCCATGTCGGCGGAGAGAGCGAGCATCTGGGCTTCGGTGTCCGCGGAGACGCAGCTACGACTTTTCCCCCCTCGTACCGTGGAAATTACCCAGGGACACGGAACATTCTGGGAAGCGAACCGGCGGGAAGGAGCCCACTGACGCCCCACGGAGGTGTCCCCCTCCGGCTAAGCGGTTATTCCCGTGTTGTTGTCTGTTCTCCGCTGTGGTGGACCTCTTTCTCCGCGTCTGCTCTCCCTCGGCGTGTTTCTGTCCTCCGTGTGCTCCCCCAGTGTCTCCGGCAGCTGTGCAGAAAGCTGTGTGAGGTCACGCTCTCATCATCATCTCACGCGCGCTAATCACAATTGAGGCGCGCGCTCACGAACCAGAAACAGTCAGAGAGAAAAAACCTGAAAGCAGCAGCGGCACGGGCACGCGGCGGGCAGCTCCACGGCCTCTCTGGTTCCCCTCCGTCTCACACCTGCCCGCGAACTGACCCAGAAGACGGGGCAGTGACGTCCAGACACCACACTTCTCTGTCACCTCATCCGCTCACCAACGCTACGTGCTGTTAGTTTTAGGACGTCCGTTCATCAATGACAACACTCAGACTAAACGCAGCTCACGAGACAGAAGTTGATTCAGATCGAGTTTGAATAATTTTAGCTCCTTCCTGTTAAATGTTGCCAAATAATGTGAATAATTACCTTTTTCTTTTTCTTTTTTTAGGTGATGACAACAATTTACAAGCTTTCTCTGCGGTGCGTGACAGAGGCAGACGTCCTTTTGATTAGTAACCACAACCAGCTGACGGCTTTACGAAAAACTGGTTTGTGGCGACACCTTGTGGCCATGCGCTGATGTCTTGCTGGAATGTTGATGTTTTTGGACTGAAAGTGTGTGACGTTAAGTCCAGTGGAAGCGTCATGTTTTGGATCTCTATTGTTTCACTTATGAAAGAACATTGTGAAACTGCACAGCAGCTTGCTAAAAATTCACATACGCAGTTGCACACCAATGTGCACAATATTTATACTTGTCCTTAATTTATATTTTAGTTGCCCTTTTTTTTTAAAGTTCTTTTCATTTATACATCTATTGTTTTTCTTTTCTCTTTTCCTATGCTGCCTTCTAGAAAAAGAAATAAGACTCTGGCATTCATTATGGAAAGCAAAGAAAGAATTTCACTGTACAGGGAAACAAAGCTACTACGCATATGAAACTTTTGAATCTTGAATCTTTAAAGGGAGGCAATTCATTCTGCTATTTACATTTTTCATCATTATTATTATTGTTATTATCTGCCAGTGAATTCTAAGCTGAACTGTAGATATGCATGCACTAGAATCTCATCAGAAAATTGACTTGCAGTCAGGCAGTGACCCAAATATAAAAAAGAAATATTGTACTTGAACAATAATTCTTTGGATAAAATGGATCAATATTATATATAGGCTGTATGTGTGTGTGTATGTGTTTGTAGTTGTGTTTAAGGGGTGTAAATCAGAGGTCCCATTACAATACAATATTAGATCAATTAACTGGATGGCAATTTGATGGTTGCCAGTATCCGAATACGATTTTCATTCACTTTGATTCAGGAGCAAGCGATGGATATGAGTGACTGAACGAAAGTGCTCCAATTCACGTCAAATCACAATAAGAAACTAATGTATCAGTTCATATTTGCTTTTCTGACTTCATGAAAAAAAAGACCCCTTCCTTTAATATAAGTCACAAACGGCCACTTAACATGTACTGACAAGGACTGCTTGTTTTGATTTCTGATTTATTTATTATGGTTATATATTGAATAAATGAGTGGCAGTTATTTTGAAAGTTTTTAATCAATGGGATACTCAGCAGGGCAAAGTAAAGAGCAGGGACCTGTCAGACGGTTTATAAATAGACTCAAGCACAACTCGAAAGCAGCGGTGGTGAACAAACAAAAATCAGTCAAAAATAGGGTTGTGTGATTGTATGTGAGCTGATAAAGGTACCTGGAGTAAATAAGCAAATTTCTCTCGATGTTCATTCATCCAATGAGAGAACACTGAACAAAAATGGTTTGCATGGCAGCATTGCAAAGAGACAGAAAAAGCTCTCAAAGAATTATTGACGACTGAACATCACATGTGCAACTCAGATAGTTGGAAAAATGTTTTGTAGATAGATAAGAAGACAATAAACATAAGTTTGGTGGACAAACAGAATCTTCTGGTAGTTCTGTTTATTGAGGGCAGTGACCGTGTCACATTATAATAATCTCTACCAGTTAATTCTAAAGTTAAAACAAACTTTCATCTACACTGAATCTAAAGAGAAAGTGCGTTTAGAGCGAGGTAATGACCCAAAGCAGCATGACTAAACTAGAATTAAGTTAATTTTTTGCATAGTCAAGTTAAAGTATTCATTTTTATGCAATGGGCTTTTTCAAATCTGTTATAATTAATTACTAATTAACTAATTATTCAATAATAGGAAAAGTGATTAAAGGGACAACAATACTTTAGATACCATTTATTCATTTCCACTTCGTATTGGTCTGTGCTCTGAAACTGGAGTCGATCTCAGCTTTAATGGGCCTAAAGGAGGGTCCATCACTGGTCCATCACTGGAACAAAGAACTATGCTCACACTTAAACCTACAAGCTGTAAAAGATCACAAATTACTGCGATGAAATGTAACATGAATGCTTGTGGACTGCGGGAGGAAAGTAGGGCAGGGTTCCTGTTACAAAGATCAAATTGGACCCTTCTGTGTGGAGTTTTCATGCTCTTCTTGTTCCTGTGTGGCTTTTCTTTGAGTAATCCACGGTCTAAAAACACATTAGGTTCGATAGAAATTGTCTGTAAGTGTGAGCGTAAGCGTGTGTGGTCTGTTTTGCCCTGCGATGGACTGGCTGGCAATCTACTCCACCTCTTGTCCAGTGACAACTGGGAAAGGCTCCAGCAAACCCCTGTGATCCTGAAAAGGGTGACGTGTATTCAAACTGGGAACCTTTTGTGCTGTCAAGAAATGGCACAAAACTGCATCTTTGATGAATTTACTTTTTTTCTAAAACTGATAGTTATATCAAGAAAAGGATGAAATGGAAAAAAAGTAGATGCCGCTAAACTGCAGGTAAACAACGGTTTAAGCTATTTATTTACATGTGCTGTGTGATGAACACAGACGAGGACCAGGAAGTAAGGAGCCCATGTGAGTTTGTGTGTATTTATTGCCGTCTGGCAGAGGCTCAGTGTGTAAAGTAGGCGTCTGCAAACTGGATGCAAACCCCACAATCCCAATGGGCAATGCATTCATCACTAATAGAGAAAAAGAAGAACAATAGACTAAGGAAAAACTGTATAGATTATGAGTGTTAAATGAATGCGATTTTTGTACTAGAATTTTCTAGAACATGGTGTACATCTTGTTTTGCTCATCAAATCATGGCTGAGTTATCATTTGTGCAGAACACCCTGCTCTGACTCATCATACATGACGTCTTTTTCATCTTGATGATTTTTGTCACACTCTTTGCTCATGGCTACAGCTGTGGCCAGACTCTGAACTTTCAACCACATGCTGTTAGCCGAACCTGTCCCCTCTTGATAGTAAAACCAGCCTCACCACCTTAACTCTTGACAACTTTATTTCCACAATATCATGTACTGTAAAGACGCTTTAAATGGCCACTTGAAAAGAGCACCATATACATGCAGACCATTTGCCATTTGTGAGTCCAGATAAAGTAGAATTACAGCAATGGTTTGGTTTTGTTGACAGTGAAGTGAAGGTTGCTCTAAGAATAGGGATTAGACAAGTATTATTGGCAGATGGTTAGAGTGATGGTAAATCAAAATAATGTCCTCTGAAGTGTCGCAGACGGGAATGTGTGTTGTTTTTCTAGCGATCAGAACAGCCTGGCTTTGCTTGTCCACCTGTTCAGACCTGCTCTGCTCTCACATTTAGGAGGGGGGAGTGATTAAGGCAAATGTGTGTGTGTGTGTGTGTGTGTGTGTGTGTGTGTGTGAATAAAATGACGCCATCCAGTTTGAGGGGTGGGCCCATTATTTACCACCCACGATGGAAACCCAGGGTGGACTGCTTAGTAAGGTCATTACAAAAGAGAGTGTGTATGTTGATCAGTCAACATAGAGACTGTTGTGTCACTTTATGATTCATTTTGCATCATTATCACAGAAGTATTGTTATTCTTTTTCTGACATGACCGCATTCTGCTTCGTTGTATCACAGATGCTGCAAGAATGAATGAAAGCTTCAGTGATAATGGAGCATAATTGCATCTCTTGTTTACTTACTCATGCCTGTGTTTGTTAAAGAATTTACATCACACAGGAAATAAGTCACAATTGAGCTCCTACTCCAAAGAAAACAACAGGATGTTTCCGCATAAATGTGGGGAAAACAAAATTCAAGTGAAATGAGGATGAAGTGTTTTGTGTTAGTAGTGGGGCAGTTTGAGCATTTTCTGCCCTCTTTCATCTCAGCGGTAGGGCAGAGCTTCTTCAGAAAGCCACTGTTTCCTACAGATCTTTTCTTATTCCCATGGCTGTAGAATATTGCAATGCCACAGTAATTCAACCACTAAAAACATGTGAATTGTTGTTGTCAAGCTCTAAATTTGAACGCCTCACTGGTGCAGAGACCCACACGTCCTGGAAACATGGTTGTGTGTCTCTTTCCTTCCCTGTCTTTATCATACCCACACATGTTTTTCAACCGATGTGTTGCAACTTCTTTGTAAAATTCTGCACCGCCAACAGTTTCAGAGTAGGAGTAGAACTTTGGGGAGAAGTTGACAAAAACGATTAGTGGATGAAAATCCCCTCAGTCCATTTAAGCAGAGTAGCCAGGGGTTCCCTGTGGGAGGCAGCTTTCTCAATAACAAGCAAAGGTGGATTCTGTTAAACCAGTAGACAAGCCAATCAGGATCATTAAATCACGCTTTTTCCCTGTTAAAAGGGTTGAACAATTCTACAGAGTGTACCCGAGATTGAATGTGTTTAAGAGATTGAATCAAATGATTAATGTGTTTAAATTTTATGTACTTTAATTGTGTAGTTTTTAAAAAGAAATCCAGATTGCTCAAGGCTTTGTAAGAAAAGTCAGCTACAGTCCCATGAGCTTTTAGAGTTTGACTGGAAATTTTGCTGCATTGTACACTCCAGCAAAATCAATGTCTTTTTCAGCTGCAGTGTTGTTTTATAGTGAAAAAATGTCATTTTCTTGGATATGATGAACTGTGAAAATAAGCCAGAATTGTCTTAAACTTCATTTGCACTATATATGCTCACTGCTTCTTTTCTAAAACAATGTCATTTAACATGCACCAATATTTATATACAGGGTTCACTAAAGTTGCATAGTTCTGTATTATCTTCACTTGCATCGTTCTGTAATAATAATAATGATAATAATGAATATAAGATGTGTGAGAACCTCCTGTGACATGTGCCATACACTTGTCTCCATCTCTCATCAGCCGACATCTCTTGTTCATGCAAAAGTAGGTTAGCTGACGCGACAGTTTCCATGGTAACCAGTTCTTCGCTTCCATGTTGAAGGGTAGTTAGAGGCTCTGTGTATATGTCCGTGTGTTCTCACAGACAGTGTGTCGAAGGTGGAGACGTACAGGGGTAATAACAAGGTCACAGAATCTGTTGGAGGTTGGCTCACTGCTATGATGTTCAAGGCAGCAACATACATACAGAATCTCAGACTTTTTGGTTTATGGGGTAACTTTCGGCGCATCTTCAGGGCTCTGGGTAGAGCCATACAGTCATGTGAAAAGATTATAAGATTTCATGCATCAGAGAATAATAAATTACCTGGTTCTAACTAAGTCTTAGCTAAATGCCACCTCAGATGAACAACAAACACGCGATACATTACGTTGGATAATTACGGAACAAAAACTGAGCTGAAATGCTGAAGGAGAATTTAAAGATTTTGAATATCTTCACTGATTGTGAAGTAGGAGCCACAGCGCTGTGATTAAATGCATTTCATTAACTGATCATCAGCTAAGCTTGATCACCTCTGCAAAAGCAGATGTTTCGGAGCATTCAAATGTGTGCCAACAAAATGCCAAGGAGGAAAGACATCAGCAGTGATTTTAGAGAAGCTGTTGATGCTGTACCACATATCTGGAGAGATTTACAAGGACATTTCCACTCCACTTGGAATGAGCAAGAAAGACACTGAAGACAGTTGCAAATCGTTACAGGAGTGGTCAATGGAGGAATTTCACCTTTGAGATCTATTTGTGACAAACAAACAAATGAACAAGCAAAACTACACACACACATATATATGAACACCTACGTCTCAAAATATACAGGCCTCAGTTTGTATCTTAAATGATTCATGATAGTACTTTTTTTTTTTTTTTTTAAATGCCACAAGTTTGACTCGTTTGGACCACTTGTACTCTAAAAAGAACATGGCGACACAGTTTCAGTTGATAAAGTTGCATCATCCTTTGGACGGAAAGACAAAAGTGTTTCTATTTTCCAATAAAAAAATAATGCTGCATGTGGAGAAAGCTAAAACATAGCAAAAGCATAACATCAGCAGTCAGTGGTGGTGAAGGCATGACTTAGACCTGCATTATCGCTACAGGATCTCTGCACCTTACAGTGAGTGGAGCATGAACCACTTGAGGACCAATATCCTGCATGTTTTAACTGTTTCCAGGACCAGAATGGGAGAACACTGCTGTGCTTTATGTCAAAGTTAAAACTGAAGCCATCTCTGTGACAGGTAAATCATAAAAAACATCAATAAACTAAAGCAATGAAGACAAATGAGTCATATTTGTTACACGGTGATGTGAGAGACTCATAATGTCATCCATACCTACAAGATCTCTGATAAGTATGGATGCATGCTCCTGAGGGGTTCATGAAATCAAATGTGGTGTGCCCCAAGGGTCAGTTTTAGGCTCAATTCTTTTTAACTTTTTTATGCCTGGGGATGTCATGAGGAGACATGGCGTTGATTTCCACAGGTGTACATTGCCATGTCTCCTGAAAACAATTGCTGGCCTTTTTAATTGTATTTTAGATATTAAATCATTTATGGTAGAAAACTTCATGCAACTCAACCAGAACAAAACTGAAGTCCTAGTTTTTGATCCTAAGGCTGAGAGAGAAATATTATAATAATAGAGAAATATTTGTCAAAATGACATGCATTGTCTTTAAAAACATCAGATCAATTAAAGAACCTGGGCGTCATTTTTGACTGTTTTTAATTATCTTAAGAACATAGACAGTCTGCTCGTTTCTCTCTTTGGCCAACATGGAGATGCTGATGCATGCCTTTGTCTCTAGTTGAATTGACTTCTGTAATACCTCCTGGTCTCTCCAGACAACTTCAGCTTCTACAGAACTCAGCTGCTCATTTGTTGGCAAAGACCAGAGAACAGACTCACATCACACCGGTTTTAAAAGCTATGCATTTTACAATCGATTTTAAAGTTATTTTAATGTTTTTTTAAAGTCTCACTGGTCCTGTGCCCTCTTATCTTACAGATTTACTTTTATCTCATGAACCATCGTGGACCCTCGGGTCCTCTGGCACCATCTTTTTGAAAGTATTTTTGTTATTAGAAGAACCTACCTTCCAGCACTACGCCCCACGTTTATGGAACAGCCTGCTGGAGAACCTGAGAATGTTCAAGACCTTCTTTTTTAATAAGGCTCTTAACTAATTTCCCCTTTTACCTGTTTTAGAATTTTAATTTTGATATGATCCTCAGCCCAGTTTTTATAACAATCTTACTGTTATTTACTGCCCACAGCAGTGGTGTTTGGCCCTCTACCCTGCCTTGGGGAGGGTTGTGGCCCCCTGTCTGGCAGCCAGGGTCCTGGGTGTTCCCTGTGATCGTGTTCCCTCTCTGGTTCTTCTGTACCCAGCTAAGTTATCTATGTTTTTTTGATCATGTTTTATCATTCATAGGGAGTCGGGATGGAGGAGAAGGGGGTGAGTGGATGAGTGGGGATGACTCTGTTTGTATTTTGTTTTTACCTTGAAAAGCACTTTGTGCTGCATTTTATTGTACAAAAAGGGCTATATAAATAAAGTTTGATTTGATTTGATACAATAATTACTTCATATTATCACTACTACATGTGGTTCTACAAGCTACTGAATCACAGGAACACCTCAGTTTTTCATTTAACTGCTTCTCATTTTTGCTGTTTAGTAATGCCGGCACAGAAAAATTGGAATTTGAACCTTTTATGACAAAAAAAAAAAAAAAAAAAAAGAACATCAGGGTAAGACGGATGTTTGCCAGAGAACACGAAAGACAAAGAGCAGGGCTTCTGTAACAAATGAATCTGAAATTGAATTATATAGAAGCGGTAACTGGGGACATATGTGATGTAAACCAAAGACATCATCTGAGCGGAAGAAAAATTATACCAACTTTGAAGCACTGGGGTGTAAATGTCATAATTTGGGGCTGTTTTGCTTCAACAGAGCTTGGTCTCCTAACTAGCGCAGAATCCACTTTCATTACATCACCGGTTACTTGAAGAAAATTTGAGCTCAACATTACAATGTCCCAAATTATTCCAGTAAATCCACTAAAGTGTAGCTCAAAAGAAAGGCAAAGAGAGCTCAGATATTGCCTGGCCAAGGGCTAAATCTTGGTCCTACTGAGATGCTGTGGTGTCATTAAAAAAAAAAAAAAAAGGCTTTATGTACCCTCAAAACATCACACAGCTAAATGAATTCTGGAGAAGAGAAATCTTTCTGCCAGCTCATAGCCATCGGTAACTTCTCAGTGAGGTACAGTATAAAAGCACGATGCATTTTAAAATATTCAGATTTATCAATAAACAACTGAATTGTTCTACAGTGTCAAATCAGAAAGAGCTGTCCAATATGAACATTGCTAAATAAAAAGTAAAATAGCTCAAAAAGCAATGATTTCCTACATTTACTTTAACTTTTATTTATTTATTTGTTTATTGCAAACAGCATAAACCAGGCTATTTCATGTTATTTCTTATTGACTAAACTTCATTATTTCATAAACATCCATCTATGCATGTCAGACCTGCAACACTCTTCTAAAACAGTCAGCACAGTAAAGGTTTTGTCCCCTTGTAATGTTTGCATTCATTTTAAAAGGTGTTCCTGCCTTGAGAATACCAAACAATGAAGTTTTGTTTTTCTTTTTTCTGTTAATTCGTCCCATTCTTCCTGCTAACATCGAGTGCAAGGGCCAGTCAAGCATCCAAGCCCTCGTCTTCCTTCGTCAAGCTTTTCTAATTTATGCAGAATGCAGTTTTGCATGTATGTCCTTGAGCAAGACGTGGTCTTGAAGGCAGCGTGCGTCCTCAATGCTGCCATCACAGAAGTGTAAATGAGCTTTGCCAAGGCCACGGATAAAACCGCATCATCACATAGCCTGGTTTTTGGACTTGTATCTGATAACAATGTGGACTGTGCTTTTTGTCTTTGGTCAAGAGCACATGGAACCCATTTCTTCCAAAAGAGATCTGAAGTTGATGCTTTTGACCACAATGCATGTTTCCACAATGCAATAATCTCCCCCAATTTCTCCAGAGAACTCGATGCCACTTTTAGACGCGGTTAATGAAAGACTTTCGCATTGAGAGTTTTCTGTGGTGTTTGTGAATATAACCCCAGATTGTAAAACTTGTCAAAGATTTTACAAATAAATCCCTCACTGCCTTCTGAAGGCTCAGAGATCATGAATGACCAGCTATAGCTCGCATCCTTCCACTTTACACACTCAAGTTCCTCCAGATTCCTTGAATGGTTAATAATTATAGTACTAGAGAAGGGAATATGTAAATTTCTCCCAATATTTCTTTGTAGAACATGGTTTTCAAATATTTTAAAGATTCTTTTTCACACATTTATTGTCCATCTTTGCTCTTCATTCGCTTTTCTTGGATATTGCTTTTGTAGTGAACCATCAATAGAAACAGGCCTGAAGTGAAAAACAGATGAAAATGAACAAATGAAATGAAGCTTACATGAAACAACGTGAGCTATCTTGGGTTTATGCTGTCTGCAAAGCATCAGAAGTCAAAGCAAATGTGAGATCACTGGACTTTTTTTATTTGTATTTTCCATACAACGTTTTCTGATCTGGAGTTGTAACAATTTTATATATATTTTATAATTGAAACTATTTCTGTGTGAACTGATTTGCAGTTTTTTTTTGTTATATTGTATATTTTGTAACAGTATTCCAACACAAAGTCCTTGCTATTTTCTACTTGACCTTATGCAGAGTCCATTGAAGGTGTTTGTGCGTAACACCATCCATCATAATAAATACAGGTTTGACTTAATATGTGTTTTTGTCATGACTGTGATAGCAGTCCCATCATTCTCTCAGCAGGACTCATCGCTCTTCATGTTATCCTCTCCTCATCCTTTCTTTATCCTCACTTCTCATTTAATCTCTTCTCTCATCCTCTTTTCAGTCAGGAAGCCCTGGATCCACATCAATAAGGTTCTGTGGGGGGAAGGGGGGAGTAGAGAGGAACAAGAGAAAAGCAAAAGATGGAATACGAGGAGAAGACTGAAAACAGGACAGAGGAAGAGAAAAAAGACTTAGAAAGATAAGAAAAAAAGGAAGAGAAATAAATATATATATGAGTGAAGGAAAAAAGAAAAAAAACCCCAGAAAGGACAAGTAAAATAATTACAGGACTCCCAGTGTCTTCAAAGCCCCTCTTTTATCTCATTCTTCCTGTGGCTGAGAAAAGAGGAAGCAGCGGAAAGGGAGAGGAGAAGGAGGAGGAGGAGGAGAGAAAGAACAAAGTCCAAGCTTTAGTCCAATTCAGACAGCAGGCACCAGTCAGCTGCATCACAGACGAACTCCATCTAATTGATGTCCTCTATTTGTGCAGAAGGGGAATTCATTTTAAAGTACTAAAACAGACCTTTCAAAAATATTATGATTGTTTTTTAATGTGTAATCCACCTTTGCTCTTTTGTTGGGTTGACGTTACGGTACATCCTGTGTCAGAAAAAGGAAATTCAACAATAAACTGATTTGGATCAAAGGCTTTTGTTTTTTTTCAGGTTGCTTTTTGGCATGCTTTGGATCCGATTATTTTATACTTCAGGTCAAAATGATCAGCTCCTTACAAACTATAAAACATTTATCTAAAATACCAACCTGTAAAAACACCAGTCTCTTTCTCCTGAAAACAGCTGAGATGGATGGATGGATGAATTCAAAACTTTACATCGTTGATAAGGCCCATATCAGTTTCACTTTTAAATATATAGACCTTCTTTTTATGAAATGTGGTGAAAAACACATAATAGTAAAAGTTAAGATGGTCCAAAGCAGTTTCAAAACTGAAACCAGCATCTAGAAGAATCCCTGGATGTCTGCAAAGATGATTCTTATTGAACTGGTGTGTCCTGGACCAGAAGATTCACCAAGACTGTTGTGAGGTCTCTGCATCAGGGTGACCTTTGAGGTCTTTGTCCAAGAAGAACTCTGTTGCTCTCGCAGCAGCACATCAAAGCTGCTTGAACATCTGAAAGATGCGGATGAGTTTTAGAAGTCAGTTCGATCGGATCAGACTTGACCTGTTTGGGCACATGGACTCTGCCTTTGATGGTATGGAGAGGCCTTTTAACTTAAAAAATAAACACGAAAAACACTACAGGGAGCCCTGTTCAGGTGCATTGGATCATGGAGAAAAAAAAAGATAATTTGTTGATATTTTGGTTAGTAACGTGAAGAACTCTACAGCCAATCTAGCTTAAAATGAATCCAAAAACTTTGTGAAGGGCAGGATTGTGACTTCTATTGGGAATGAAAATGCTCGGAAAGAAACACTTTAGATGTGCTGGAACAATTTGTCATGGAAGAGCCAACAAGACACATGCCAGTTTAAGTCACAAAGCCTGCACTACTGACTATTATTGTCAGAGCACCAATAATTTAGCGCAACAGAGGCTTGTCGTTGTTCTTTCAGAACAAAATAAGCAATAAGACCTGTGGTTAAGTTTATTTCCATGGAACGCTTTTGATTGATTTCATAAAGGAGGCTATTGATTTTGAACTTGAAGCAGCACAAAAGAAATTTAGCAATTTTTAGCTGAACAGGTCTCCATACAGGCAT
The DNA here is from genome assembly GCA_037176975.1 of Arrhamphus sclerolepis. Taxonomy (NCBI): domain Eukaryota; kingdom Metazoa; phylum Chordata; class Actinopteri; order Beloniformes; family Hemiramphidae; genus Arrhamphus; species Arrhamphus sclerolepis. The sequence continues at coordinate 7,417,666 of JBAMYA010000014.1, read as the reverse complement.
AGAGATCAATATATGAAACTATCCAAATCCTCTTATCTGGCTCTTATTTTGTCATCTCTTCTTTTCCCTGATTCTTTTCCTTCATTACTTTCTTAAGGGCTTAAGTGGTTCATATTAAAGAGATATGCATTTTTTTTTAAATATGCAACCATGACAAGAGTCCAAAGATAGTAGAGAAGGGAAAAACACAAGACTAACCCATTATTCTGTCATATTAAGCTGAAAATGATTATTTTACATGAAAATCATATTTTGTGCTGCCTTAAAGGTTCCATGAAGTTTAAATTTTACCACCAAAAGAGATTCAAACAGAGACAAACAGGTTCTACAGTCAGTATCAGCAAAGGTAGAGGTCAGTTTTTTTAAAACCTCTGGTATTCCATTAATATAATTGTAGTGCTCTGAACCACAATCCCATAGAGTTCAAGTCCAGTTTTACGTCAGTATAATTTAATAACAATAATTTATTGTCACCTTCTTCATATGTAAATGTCACAACTTAAATATCAGCTGAAACACCATACAATCTGTACACCTGTAAAGTGTTTGGGAACATTTTACATGGACTTGTTTGGATCCTCCTACAACATTAACAAAAACCAGCTCACTTTATGCCAGACTCTGGAGGTCTAACTATTTATCTGAGGATCAGTTCACTTGCATGATACGAAGAGGGAAAATCAGTCTTAAGAATGAAAAATGTATTTTTCTTCGCTCCAGACTGTTCCTCCAACCTTGGAAAGTTTCTAGAAGACTTCACTCAGCAGCTGATACTGATCAATAACCTGGAGCTAAGCTTCACATGATACAATGACAATATGTGACTAGCAGAGCAATAAATAAATAAAATTATGGTGAAGTTGAGGCTCTTTCTGGACTCACGAGGGCTGCATCTCTTCTCTGTATCGCAGCTCGTGTTTGATTCAACAGGTTGACCTATCTGGTTGGTAACTGTCGGCCTCAGCTGTTTGTGGAGCAGAGATTCCCTCTCGCCAGCTGAGCAACAGTCCTGATGGTTCCACCAAGTCTGGATGATTGAAGGCTGGATCTTTAGAAGACTGGATTTCCTCTGTGATTGAGATTTGTCTGACCAATGGTGCGTTTTCTCTAAATGTCTACCTCAGGATCAGATCAATGTCATCTTCATTCACCAGCTTGGACTTGAGTTTATTTCAGCTGCATTGCTCTCATACAGTCAATTATGCAATCAATTAATCAATCAATCAATAAAAAATAATAATAAAAATCCATCCATCCATCCATCCATCTTCTTCCGCTTCATCCGTTACCGGGTCGCGGGGGCAGCAGCCTGAGCAGGGACA
>JBAMYA010000014.1:7405671-7416244 GCA_037176975.1 Arrhamphus sclerolepis | reverse complement strand
GACAACATAGCTCCTAGGATCATTCGGATACTCAAACCCCTCCACCACGATAAGGTGGCGGTTCAAGGAGGAGTAATAAAAATCCATGCCAGTATAAACTCTGATAACTTCTGTTAGTGTAATTTCATGGTAAACCAACCAATCACCATGTAGCTCATTCATCACAACAACCAGTAGGAGCACAGCCTATTCACTCATTAATGAACACACCAAAACAGCTTTTTCTCATGACAAAGAATCACAGAGATTTCATGAGGTGGGTAAAAATGCACGTGGACGATTTTCTTTAAAAACAACATTAAGTCCCCTATTTAGAGACCTCAGAAAACAAATTTAATCAACCAGTTAATGCAGTTCATGTGACCTTTAATTCAATGTTTATGTGAATGTGAATATTTTGGGAATTCTTATTTTTCTCTTTGAAAGTCTCAAGGCATCAAAACAACAGGTCAAAACAACAATAAAAAAAACACTGTACTTTAAATGTAATGTGGTCATATTAGCCTACTTTTGTCATCCAGTTACTCTGGTACTTTGTCTCAGTGCTGCAAATTTGCTGTCACTGCCACTACAGGCTGTGAGCACTAGATGGCGGTGTCGAGTTGTGGCCCTCAGAGTGTTAATTGTCCCCTGACAGTCTGTCTACCTGGGGCAAGTTAATCGGTTTCTCTTTCAGGGCGGAGAAAACCACAAATTCACTTTTTTCCTATCGAGGAGGAGCCTGCAGACACACCGACATGCGGCAAAGTGGAGGCTGAGACACAAATTTGAGTTGAGTGAAACTTCGCAAGACAGACAGTCCGTGGGCGATGCTCCACCGACGCCGCGCCACAGACTGATCACCGACCATCAGGACCGTCCGGCCGTCAGCTGATCCCACAGAGCCGCCGGAGAGACCGCAGCAGTGCGCCCACCTCCCTGAACTCCAGGTAAGCGCTCCACTCTCAGGAATGCAGGGACGGATTGCTGCAAGACTTCGGGGGAAATTCCTGAGCAGCTCTTTTTTTTTTTCTTCTTCTTTTTTTTTTTTTAAATGTAGACAGACGTGCTTTACTGTAACATCACCTCGTAGAAAAATAAGCATGAATTTTAACTGTTTTAATTGGAAATGTAGGCTGTAGGGGAGAAAAACTGCTCATGCACCAAATACAAACAGACAGCAGTATTTGATTACTGTGAGTGGAAATGTGCAAACTGGTCACTCAGTTGGGCAACAAACTCATAATGATATTTCAACATCCATTTAAACACCTGGTCTGCAAATTGGTCTAAAGCCTACATCAAAATTGACATTCAGACAGGTTTGCTGTAAAGTGGATAGGATCAGACAAGTTCTTTTTTGCAATGTTTGAATTTGCATTAATTGCATTTAATCTACAAGAAATAAATCTTTTTGAACAGTGAGCGTGAAGCGAAGCATCTCCAAATAATTCTGAAGTATGTGAAGTGTACTGCGTGTTGGAGCAAAGGTTTTAGCCCAAGGTGGTGGAATAATTTTCACATCACTGGCTTTATAGTTCAGGCCTCACTTACTTTGTGACAAGGCAGTGATTTAGAAACCTACACAAGCAGACCCATACTGACTTTTCTTTTTTCTCGTGATGATTTTTGTCGGTATGAGGTTTGTTAAACAGTTTGGCCACATGATACTTATCATGCAAATGTTTGTTTGTGTGTGTGACACTTGGACAAACTGTGCACTTGTGACCCGAGCGGGCTTCACTCCTCTGTCTGCATAATTGTTTTTTTCTTCTGGTGCCGCCTGCCTGTCCCGGCCCCTGGGGGGAAGTCCTGCCCGCAGACAGGCAAGAGGGCCCGGCTGGGGACATGCCGGGTCCTGCTGCTCCTCTGAAGTCTGCTGGCTGGCTTTGAACTGGAGCTGCTGGAGGTGGAAATCAATCCCTCTCTATCCTCTGTCTCTCTGTGACTCCCCCTGCAGAACCTGCGCAGCCCATCACCGCTGCCGCAGAATCTTTCATGTTCACAGGTAGAAAGGCAAAGGAGACAGAGAGAAGAAACAGGAGGGCGTGTAGCACGTCTTCAAAAGACGTTAATATGGTTTCTGGGGATTAAAGGGATGAAGGCAGAAAAAGCTAACAAAGCTGTTGCCTGTAGCCATGATCATCCTATAGCTACTAGACTGAAGTGATCACATAAATTGTTTACTCACTGTCACTTAACGCTCCATGTTATTGGGGTTCAAACAATTCACTCTTATTTATTTTGCAGAGATATCACAGGAGAAAGGATTCTAGTGAAAGTTAAGATTTATATTGGATCACAGCTGATTTTAATCCAGCGCAGGGTATCCGCTTACCCCTGTGGAGAAATTTATAGAGCTCGAGGGGCCCTCTGGGGTCCAAGGTTTTGTACCACTTCTTGCATCTAAGAGGAAATTTCAACTTAACACATCACATGGAGTTTACTTATGGAAGTTAAGTGATTTCAGCTCATTACATTGTTCCGTGAAATAATTTACTGCTACTGTTAGTGTTTGATGGAGGCCCGTGCCCACACAGCCCAGCACCAGAACCATGTGCAAGAGCTGCAGTGTCTGCACATGTTGTTTTATGTTTAGCATGAATTACATACTTGGCAGAGTCAGTGGGGAAAAGTGCAGGATAAAGTTAAAGAAGATAAAGATTCAGGGTCAGGTTTATCCCCAAAAGTAGATCACTAAATTCTTTATTACATTAACTATTCTACATGGATTTTAAATACTATGGACTATAACATTTCTGCAAAAAAAAACATGAAGAGTTCTTGCATTAAGGTGAAATACAAACTGACAGTTTTATGGCTCTTGAGTTTTATTCATCACCAGAAATTAGGCATGAAGCACTCAAATGAATAGACTACCGCAAGATCATGAGAGTATACTTATGCTGAGGTGCATTTAAGGCTCCTGTAGGCATTTGTTAAACTAGCAAAGGGTGAAAAAAAGACTAAAACTAATTTGTCATGTAATTTTGTTAATCAGAGCCACATATTTAGAACTGTTTAAAATGATCCTTTTGGAGCTTAAATTAGCTCCAATGTAACAGCGCGCGTTTATGCCACTTAAAACGTCCAGCAGTTTTAACATCTGGCTCCAGTTACTCTGCTCAAACGCTCTTTACACTTCAGTACGTTAGTCATCCGCTAATCATTGCTTTCGTTGTGTCTGATTGGAAGAGAGCTCCACCCTGCATGTTAAAGGGATTGTTTTATATGAAGCTCTGGCTCAGGGGTTGATCTAAGGTGGACTGGATTGTAAGATTTAATGAGCTGGCTCTCTTACAGAAGACATAGAAAAAATATGTAGAAAAATACAATATAGACGTGCTCAAGTGGGTAAAAAGATTTCCTGCTTTGAAATGAAAGCAACAAAGAATGGAATGTTTCACATCGTGCCAATTTAGGAGAGTGTAAACATTTAGAAACAAAATCAAAACATGCATTGGGAGATTAACAGGGTTTTGACATTTGAGAGTGAGATATTTTGTGTCTGTGTGCGTGTGTACAATTTCATTTCCTTAGCTGAGGTACTAATTGCTTTTACTGAGATAGAAGGTTGCAGTTTCAGATGGGTGGACAAGAGGTTGCTCTAATTTATTATATTAAAATTTTTGTGGAATGGTCCCGGCAAAGTCATATAAACACAGTTTTCTAATCACAGGTTTGAATTTCATTACTGTTATTCCCCTGTGCAGAGGGCAGACGCTGCAATTAAGTAGCTGCAAACATAAAATGTGTGTGAAAGATGGATGTAGTTATTGAATGTCAAGTGTGAAAGCATTGGGGAAATGGATTCAGTTATTATAATAATACTACTGAAGGCCTTTATACGCTTGATTCAGTGAATCTCCTTGGGGAAGCCAGTTTGCTGACTGGAAATGTCTCAGATGAAACTCAAAGCACCAACTGGTGGAGGAAAAAGCAACAGTGGATTAGTTTTAGCAGACTGCTGACTCTCCCTTCACCTGTGTTGAGCAGGACTGAGACTCCTGCAGGTCAAAGGCAATTAATGAACCTTGTCAGAAAGTCATGCTGGTCACAGAAAGCGATCCAAACAAAGTGGACAGTAAAATGCTGCCCCCTCCTATGGTGGCAGTAGTCTGTGAGGAGGAAAGGTTTGTTACTGAAGGTAACTCCAGCTCGGTGTCGTCCTCAGAGGACAACCACACTGCTAGTTATAGGAACATGTCTATTAAGGCAAACCTGGAATACTAAGTTGGGCTTCTAATATTGTGTGAAAAGGCAGTTTGTTTGCACCTTTACACAAAGTAAAAAAAACAAAAAAAAACGTGTTTTCGCTGAGGTGAGACTGTTGCTGAGTGTGACGTCTCTGAGGGACCTGTGCAGATACTGTGGCTGTCAGATCTGGGATATAAAGAGGTTTGGTTTTCTGTTCAAGCTGGTGGTGGCAGCTGGGACGGTGCAGAGCTAAACATGGATATTTCAGATGGTTTACGATGACCTCAAGTGAGATCTTGAAATAAATTAATTTCAAACTTAGCCATATGATTCTCCTTACTTTGCATGCCTATCGTTCATTGCAAGCTGCTGCTTAGATGACTGAAGGAGACAAATGCATTTTTTATTTCTATATAAAAAATGCACTTTTTCTTTCTCATTTTCTGAGATATTGATATTCTGTGATATGCCACAGAGATACAGTACTAAGGTTCTCCATTCAACTATTTCTTTAGACCTTCGTTCACTTCACCCAATTTTACGGGGTGGGGACAACCACTCCGCTCCATCTCCTGCCTTATTAGAAAACAGTGTTACAGCTTTGCAATACCCACTTCTGGGATGCAGCAAATACAGCACAATGTGAGGTCGGATGGAGATGAAGATGACGAGTTTGTCCAAAAGAATTTTAAGCTTATCTGTAACTTGTTGAAGGCTTGATATTCAAACAATTAAGGATACAGGAGAAAATTGAAATTAATTTTGGCAACAGTGGTGGAAGGGTCTTTCTGGGGGTTCTGCACCAGAGCGTCTTCATGAAGTATGAAATGTCCCAGTCAGAACCAACTTTGTTCTTGTTCTTGCCACCTGAAGAACAAGAAAAAATTTCTCTGTTTCTGGTGGAGTGTGTCTCAGCCTTCATTCATCAGTATTATTGTGCTTGTTTTGATACGCGCCAACTGTTTTTTTCATTGTTTACCAGTCCACTACTGCTGTGTGCCACTTATCTTTGATTGCCTTACAATTAAATTTTATTTATAAAGCACTGTGAAATCAACACAGTTGGCCAAAGAGCCGGAGCGGAAACAATAAAAACAATAAGAGAAAAGGCAACATCTCAAAAGTGGGTTAAAAAAGCAAAAAATTAAAAGATAAAATGTAAAATCAGGAATGTAAAAACCGGAGTGGGTCAGCCTGGTGGAAATTAAACAAAATAATAAAGATAGACAACCTAAAAGCCTGGGTCAACAAGCCACTGATTAATTATAATAAAATGAGTTATAATAAAGTGAGTTAAAAGCAGCAGCTTCAGGAATCTGGATTCTATTAGATTTCATTTCTGTCAATTTTAAATGTTCATTTACTTCGTTGATGCGAGAAGCTGCCATGTTGGATTCAGAATTCGAGGAAAGTGAAGTTTCTCTGACTTTCCAAATCCTGGAGCAGTTCCACATGAAACTTCCCGTTTTGAACTTGAGTACAAAACTAATGCACTATTACCATCAAGTGAGAAAAAAGAAAATCCACTTAGCAAATTTAGCTGGCTAAAATGTCGACAACAACATATTTATATATGTTATTTCTTGAGAGATCTTCATCGGCCTCCAATTGTTTTGTCGTAGGTGTTAGCCAGAGAGAAGGAATAATACATGCTGATGAATTCCAGGTTGCAGATTAGGCTTCCAACCTACAGTCAATGCAAAATAAACAGAGACAGACGCAGAGACAGGGAGAGAGACGTTCTGCTCCAGCAGAGCTAAAGAGGGGAACAAGGGATCAAGGAGAGGAGACGATGAAAGACAGATCACCGGCAGGCACAGAATCAAAGAGCCTGCTGATGGACTGGAACTGCCATAGGTGTGTGAAATGAGAAAAAGTGTGTGTGTGCATGCGTGTGTGTGTGTATGTAGGCATTTGCAAGCCTTTTTTTTTTTTTTTTTCTTTTTTAAATATGGGCCCGAAGAGTTTGTTTTTCCTGCGCACCGTGTGGGAAGCTGACAGTAAGTCTGTAATTAAACCAATCAAAAGATGAAGAGAGATGAAAACGCATCACACACATATGCAAAGACATATTTCATTGGGAGCACTAAAATGATAAAAAAGAGGTAATCTTTTGTTTTTATGTAAAAAAAAAAAAAAATACTGTTCATTAGTCAAGGTGAAGAAATAAAGTGTTTTATGTTTCTGGGAGAATCCCCCCCAACACTCTTTTTTTTTCTTTTTTTTTTATCAGCAGTTATATTCTCAACTGATTTGTTGGTGGAAATTCAAGTTGCACCAAAGCATGTTTTGACACTCCTGTGAAAATACAGTTCGCTCTGATAAACCATGGTGATGGAGTTTGATGGGATTGGAGTAAATTGATATTTCGCTAGGAGAGCAGGGCCAGCTGTTGTCTGAGGTTTGGGTCTGTCTCCAAAGTTGGAAATCTCTTTAATTACGGGTTTATTTACACATCAAACTTACGCAGTAATCATGTAGCGAATCAGATGTATTTATTTCCAGCTCATTTAGCATCTCATAAGTGATCTTCGGTGGCTACTTTGTTCAGTGATCTGTACTTCCTGCAGGACTGATAGAGACTTTCAAAGGCAGAGGCTGCATTGCAGAAACGTACACAGAACTTTCTCTCTTTGGGGCCTTTTTTTTGCAATCAGGGAGCTCCATTAGGTGAAAGCGGTTGGTCTGATGTGATTGACAGCCCTTCCACCACCACCACCACCACCACCCCTGTATTTACTCTCCAGCTGCGTGCAAATCACAGGATGGAGACAAAGCGCCAGCAGCACATTCCTGCCTAACGTCTTACTTCAAGAAAAAAGAAAAAAAAAAGAGAGAGAGAGCCTGGGCATTTAGAATGACAAATCAATTGACCAAATTCTTTACTGCATAAAGTGCACAATTCTTGTGATGCTGTGTTGTGATTGTAAAGACTGTAAAACATTTAGGAGCTGCAGTAAACGATGACGACCATTGTGCGGGTTAGGACATTCATTGTGTTAACGTGAGCAGAAACTTTGACAGTAAAAGCTCCTCTGCTCAATATAACTGTGTCGACATACACTTCAATTCATCTGTTGGCCATATTTGTTTCCACTTGAGAAGTTGACCTGTTTTTCTATCTGCATCAGACAGAAAGCAGAGGCGCAGTTTTCCTGTCTGAAAATCAAGACATGCTGAAATTTGTCTTGTTGAAGTTGGTTGTCCACAGTATTTGGAGGAAGTTGAGATGATAGAATACAGAAATTCGAGAGGGGAAGTCCACAAAGTTTGTGGTTTTCTCCTTCATGTTTTATCTACAAACACGCCGCACTGAAGTTTTATTACCAATAAAAATTCTGATAATTAAACTGCATGATATGCCACAACTACTATGATTTATACTTCACTGTGTTTTGGTAAAAATGTACAGCGATTACGCCCGGTGTAACAGTTGGAGAATTATCTCTAAACACTCTTCAAGTGATCATAAAGACATAGCCTTGGCTTCTCTCATGGGCCAAAAGACAGTTTAATATGCTAAACTGTTTGGTTAAATGTTGTCTGCATGCTCACGGAAACTGTCAGAGATTTAAAGTCTTTAGATTGTATAACATGTATTTACAAATCCCATCTCAAGACAAGAATGTGTGATAGCTGCAATAAAGGCTCAAATGCTGTACAAACTGCTCATTTAGTCACTGCAGATGCAGCTTACGTCTTGTTACATGATGAACTCAGTGTTTGACATCCTGCTAGATGGTGCACACGTTTAACACTGTTGATTTAGCCAAAGATAGCTGTAAGGGAGCAACACGGTGGCTTGGTGGTTTTGCAGTGTTGCCTCACAGCCAGAAGGGTCTTTGCTCTACATTTAGTTCACATGTCCTTCCTGTCCTTGTGTGTGTGTGAGTGAGTGTTTTTTTTTTTTTTGGGGTTTTTTTTGTGGGTACTTCAACTTCCTCCCACAGTCCAAAAACATGTGTGTTGGGCTGATTGCTACCCTAAATTGAGCTGTGTGAAAGCGTGTGGTTGTTTGTCTATGTGTGGCCACTCGTGACCTGTCCAGGGTGCTGCCCACCTTTCATCCACTGACAGCTGGGGTAGGATCCAGCTGACTCTATCAACCTGCGTAAGACTGAAGGAGGATGGATGGATGGACTGACTAATATATGGAGGACGGAGGTGTAGTTGGAGACATTAGCATTTTTGACACCCATGTGTTTTCCAGGCTACTCTATCTGTTAACTCATTATTTTCACAATACTAAACTTGGAGTCTGGGGAGGCGAGTGAATTTGTGAGCAGTTGTGTGTAGGTTGTAAGGCAGAGACGTAGACCTCCGCTCTTTTAAACAGGCATGTGAACTAGAGGGTGTAATTTGAATGAACCATGACGAGAGGTGCATGTGAGTGCAGACCTGCCAGAACTAGCTCTGGAGCGGTCACATTCATGGATCTTTGCTCCCATCATCTCACATGGATGTTGCCCTAAACAGTGCAGCTGGATACAGACTGGATTCTCTTTTTTTTTTGTAGTTTTTGAAACCCGACCGAGATCTCAGGGGCCTTATTTATCCCTGCATGCCCTGCATATGCACACTTGTAGGCAATTTTGACCTCATAAATCACAGCCCATCATCGAATTATTGTACCTCTAAATGTCTCTCGTACTGTCCGTCACAAACCCACATTTATCCTGAAACTATGACTGAAATGAACTGTGGATTTCTTGAATTGCTTTAAGCAGAAAGGAAAAATAATAGTGTTCAATTATAGACCTGCTCTCAACTTACCATCGATGTAGCAAATGTGTTTTGTCTCTAAAGCATGCGTACATATGGCTCAGAGTTTCCACAGAGGTGTGAAAATTTCCTCTTTATGCTACATTTTCACTTGTGTGTCTGCATTCGTGATATTATTTCATTGCTTCCTGTGAGGACCTCTGACAGTCACAAAACCTCACTTGCTTTGCCTGGGAGATTTAAAAAAAACAAACAAACAAAAAACGTAACTTCTGTCAGTTGTTTGTCTATGTAGTGAAATTATGGAGGCTGTTAATTAGAAACTAGGGATTAATATTCTCTCCCGTGGCTGCACTGATTTTTGCAGCATTAGCATTGGGCCGACCCATCTTTAAGGGGTTTACTTCACACTGGCTGTCATAGGACAAGTGGACAATAAGCGTTGAGTACTTTGTTGTAAATCCCACATTTTGCATAGGAAGTGAGAAGCACATCTTTGAAGGTATGTAATTTTATACATTCAAATTGCCATTTTGATCATTAATATTATGACATTTTGGTTGTCAATAACATTTTTTTTAATACAGCTTTGAATGGTAAATGAAGTAGAAATGTTAAATTGCCCAAAAGCATCAGCTGGTCTGAATATTTGCTGCATATCAAAGCGATTAGATTGCGAATAAGGCTAATTTTAAATGTCAATTGTGAAGACAGGAAAAGAAGCCAGTTGAAAATGAAAAACAAAGAGATACAGAATATTTTTTAATGGAAAACACATTTTTTTCCTTTGAGATGTACCAAAATCCAGGATGACAAAAAAGCTTTGAATCTGTATGGTGGTAATGTGATTGTCATCAGAAAGTAAGTGCTTTTCAAGAGACCACAAACCATACTTTAACTCCGTTCTTTGCCATTTACATTGCTTTGCATCTTGGCTGGTTTCCCTGGCCACTAATTGGCCTAATACTTAATCGAGCAAGTCATTATCAGACCATGTAATAAATATCCTTTACTGAGTTAAACAGTGATGATGAAAAGCTATTTCCCACACGATCAGTCTGTAACCGTGCATAATGATGTAGCGGTAGCAAGACACTCGAGGCATTTTTCCAAGAGAAATTGATAAATTGAGCCAGGGAAACAGAAAGACATCAGCTACAGAGGTGGCCCAGTTGCTGTGCAGGAAAAAAAAGAGAAAATTAAACAGTTCTTTAAAAACAAAAAAACCCAAAGTTGTAGAACAGCAGCAACTAAAAGTAAGAGCACATTAAATAAGATAAAATAAATGATGTAGGTCTGGGTAAACTCTAATGTACACTGTCTATTGTAGGAATCATTGCTCTTTTTCTTGCTGAATATAGTCCTCTAAATTACTGGTTGCTTGTTTAATGGTAATTTACATCTGAGTGAAACTGGAACCAAACAGAGTCGACTGTGATGTTTTACATAACAGAGAAGAAGCTGCAGTCCAGCAAACTCTCCTTACAGGTGTAAATGTACGTGTTGTTGGGGGTAATTCCCAATAGCTAATCCACTTTGCATTTATCTCATGCTTTTTAATTTTCACTTGATTGAGTAGAGCTGCTGTTGGTTGGTTTTATGTCTAGGTGGAAAGGAGAAGACTCTATGGGAGAAAGTATTCTTTAACTGCTCAAAAAGGAAAAGGGGAGTAAAC